>LR545335.1:76416-111112 GCA_900536305.3 Caenorhabditis sp. 40 LS-2015 | reverse complement strand
AAACCTCATAAGATTTGGACCACAGTTATCAGTCGGCGTTCCAAATTTCAAACCAACCTCAAAACTCGCGAGTAGTACTCTGCACTTGTGCGAAAATCTAATGCATAGACGTTTTTCAATCGTTGCTCTTGTCGTTGCTGAACAAAATCCAGCATCCATAAGTCTGATTCACAGTACATATAGACGGTGGAGACGGGGACCTTGAGAATGTCACAAACGTAGTTTGTAGACTCTCTGCACCCCTTTACAACATCTGACCAGCAAGTGAGCAAGTTTCCCGAGTAGTCGGACCCGTAGCTCAAGCCATGAGCAGTTTTGAGATTCGGTTTGTCAACTAAACGGTAACTGACTTCGTTGGACATCGCAAACATCAAAAAATCTCCAGGATAAGATACGAAATATCTATCGTAGTCGGAAGATAGTTGAACATTCACATCTCTTGTCGTTGAGAAGGTTTTCACAAACGCGTGTGTTTTTTTGGAGCACAATGAGAGACCGATTCTGGAAAAGGGAAAAGGTGAGGATTATATATTTTAAATGTTTTCAACTTACAGTCCAGGTGGCTCGAATTGTTTCATGAGTTCATAAATGACAACATAGGGAAACGAGAAGATCTTCATTTCGGGTCGGAGAAAACCAATCACGGGAGACAAGAAGACTGGTCGCTCAATAAAAAGGCCTCTACGCGTATGGGGATGAATTGGGAGGTGCGATTACGATCACGCTAGAGGCCCCGTCTCGAACGCGACGCGACCGCGGTCGCGCCTTCCCAGAAACTCTCATTCGAATCCCAATGGCTCTCCGTTCTTCCAGTATCATGCGGTAAAATTAACCAGACGGGATGGATAGACGTTACGCCTTGCTTCAAAAAGAAATGAGGGTTTTTAAAGCTCACATTAGCTCATTTTTTGACAAATCAAAGATATAAATAGGCCGGAATCATATATACCCCATTTTTGCTACTCTGTCAAAGTTTGAGAAAATTTGGTCCAGTGGGAGAGTGAGCGACCTGGTAATAAACAGACCGACACATAACTCTGTTAAGATAAAGACACCGAGAACGACCTCAACAATAAAAATGCAGTTTATTATCAAAGAATGAATAAATAAATCTGAAAATGAGAACGGACAATATTAAACACGATTTCCATTTATATCCGGCCAGACGACCATGGTGAATAAACTCCCCTCAATTTTAACAGTGACAACAACATTGTCCTCTCTTCGGATGTGGAACGCATTTGTGTTAAATTCGACAGTATTTGTTTTGAATTTGAAAGCTTCCTCGCTAAACAAAACACATTTACTCTCATCAATGTTCTTTCAAAGCCACCCACCATTTATATCTGATCTCCCCTCGAACTGTTTCCAATCGATCACGGACACCCTCATAGATTCGGTTGTTGTATAAATCCCCATGAATTTCCAAGTATTTCAAGCTGGGGAGTCCTCCATTCAACCAGGATAACAATAACGCATTGATATCTGCATTCCTTAGCCTGGTGCATCTGAGGTTCGCATTGACACATTCTAGACCCAACAAGTGCTCTCTGGTGATCCAATGTCCCCATTGTATGATGAGAGTTTTCGCTGTGGACAGTTTCCCGTTGAAGCGATAGTCTTGTGGTGGCATTGGCGTTACTTCGAGGCGTTCAGTGGCATTGTAACTGAAAAAATAAAGCTAAAAAGAGCACACCTGGCGGTCTTAGATTCAAATCTACTTTTTTTCCTCAAACCTGGAGGAATAAATCATTGAAACAACCTACCTCATAATACGCGAGTAACCCTCTGCACTCATCTTCGAGCCCAATGCAAAAACAAGTATATTTTTCAATTTTTGCCATTGCCTTTGCTGTGCAAAATCCAGCAACCAAAGGTCTTCTTCCTGGTAAATAATGAAGGTGGTGACTGGAATCTTGAGAAGGTCGCAAATGTAGTTGGCAGACTCTCGACATCCCTGGTCAACATCCTCCCATACGGTGTAAAATGGCCCCGTTTGGTTGAAACAATAGTTTAAACCATGTATCGTTTTGAGATCCGAAAGGCTACAGAATCTCGATTGATTTGAAGTCACAACCATCAAGGAATGTTCTGGATAGGTTATGATATAGTCACCGTGGTAGTAACGTTCAATTTGGAGATCTTCATTGGTCTTCGCAAACGTTTTCACGAACTCGTGCGCGTTTTTAGAGCACAACGAGAGAGCGATTCTGAAAATTGGGGGTCATTATTTGCTTTTTCTCCTTCTCAACTTACAATTCAACTGGCTCTATCTGCTTCATGAGTTCATCAATGACAAGAAGTGGGAAGGAGAATATCTTCATTGTTCGGTTAAAAAAACCGAACCACAGGACACAGCGACAAGAAGACTAGTCGCTCAATAAAAAGGTTCTCTGCGCGGAAGAGATTTGAAAAAGGAGTCTCTGGGAAGGGGGCGAGCGCGGTCGCGTCGCGTACCAGATAGAGTGGCCCTTTCACCAACAATGCATATGTTCTCCTTGCGTGCTAGGGCTCCCGTCTCGAACGCGACGCGACCGCAAATTTTCCGATCAAACGGTGCGAAAATGGGTCGGAAATTGATGCTCCAAAGAGCAGTGAGGATCAGGGATGCCCACCGTGTGAGAGTTTGCTGCGATGGAATCGTTGCAACATTGCTGCAACGATGTTGCATCCGCGAAACGCCACTCGTGTGGCATCTCAGCACACGATAATCCAGCTCCTACAATCCAATACTCATCAGTAAAATCTTTGGTGCCTGCAACGATTCAGATGTCAAAATCCTCGCAAGCTTGACAGAGGCAGCGCCTGGCATCCCTGATGAGGACAGACACAGAAATCTGGTAAAGATAAAGACACCGGGAACGACCTCAACAATAAAAATGAAGTTTATTATCAAAGAATGAATAAATAAATCTGAAAATGAGAACGGACAATATTAAACACGATTTCCATTTGAATCTGGCCAGACGACCATGGTGAAAAAATTCCCTTCAATTTTAACAGTGACAACAAAATTGTCCTCTCTTCGGATGTGGAACGCATTCGAGTTGAATTTGACAGTATTTGTTTTGAATTTGAAAACTTCCTCGCTGAACAAAATACATTTCCTCTCATGAATCTTCTTTCAAAACCTACCACTTATAACTGATCACCCCTCGAACTGGTTCCAATCGATCACGGACACCCTCATAAATTTGAATGTCGTATATTTCCCCATGAATGTCTAAGTATTTCAAGTTGGGGAGTCCTCCATTCAACCAGGATAACAATAGCGCATTGATATCCGCACTCCTTAGCCTGGTGCATCTGAGGCTCGCATTGACAGATTCTAGACCCAACAAGTGCTCTCTGGTGATCCAAAATCCTTGATATATGATAAGAGTTCTTGCTGCGGACAGTTTTCCGTCGAAGCGATAGTCTCGTGGTGGCATCGGCGATATTTCGAGGCGTTCTGTGGCGTTGCAGCTGCAAAAAGAGTACTGTAAAAGCCAGTTTCTTATGACCTGTGGAAACCTCATAAGATTTGGACCACAATTATCAGTAAATTTTCAAACCAACCTCAGAATGCGCGAGTAGTACTCTGCACTTGTGCGAAAATCTAATGCATAGACGTTTTTCAATCGTTGCTCTTGTCGTTGCTGCGCGAAATCCAGCATCCAAACGCGCTGATCCTCGTGAGCATAGACGGTGGAGACGGGAACCTTGAGAATCTCACAAACGTAGTTTGTAGACTCTCTGCACCCATGGACAACATCTGGCCAGCAAGTGAGCAAGTTTCCCGAGTTGTCGGACCCGTAGCTCAAGCCATGAGCAGTTTTGAGATTCGAATTGTCAACTAAAACGTGACTGATTTCGTTGGACATTGCAATCATCAAAAAATCTCCAGGGTACGATACGAAATATCTATGGTGGTCGAAAGAAAGTTGAACATTCACATCTCTTGCCTTTGAGAAGGTTTTCACAAACGCGTGTGCTTTTTTGGAGCACAATGAGAGACCGATTCTGGAAAAGGCGAGGGTTTTCGGGTTTGCTTTTTTTCAACTTACAGTCCAGGTGGCTCGAATTGTTTCATGAGTTCATAAATGACAACATGGGGAAACGAGAACATCTTCATTTTGAGTCGGAGAGAACCAGCTACAGGAGACAAGAAGACTGGTCGCTCAATAAAAGGGCCTCTGCGTGGATGGGGATGAATTGGAAGGTGCGATTGCGATCACGCTAGAGGCCCTGTCTCGAACCCGACGCGACCGCGGTCGCATCCTTCCCAGAGACTTCGATTCGAATCTCAACGACTGTCCGTTCTTCCAGTATCATGCGGTAAAATTAACCAGACGGGATGGATAGACGTTACGCCTTGCTTCAAAAAGAAATGAGGGTTTAGAGCTCACGTTTTGCTCATTTTTTATCAACTCAAAAATCTAAATAGACCGGAATCATATATACCCCATTTCTGATACTCTGTGGAAGTTCGAAAAAATTTGGTCTAATGGGAGACGCGCTAATGAGCAACCTGGTAATAAACAGGCCGACACATAACTCTGTTAAGATAAAGACACCGAGAATGACTTTAACAATTGAATTGAACTTCATTATCTGAAAGAATGATTACATGAAGTTAAAGTGAAAGAATGGCAACTGAAAATACTAAACAAGATTTCCATTTAAGTTTGGCAAGACGGCCATCATGAACAAGAATCCGTCGTTCATAACAGTGGCGACGATGCCATCGTCTCCTCGGATGTGAAACGCATTCGAGTTGAATCTGGCAGCCGACTTGAACTCATCCCTAAACAAAGCACATTTATTATCATGATTGTATTTTTAAAGCCCCCTACCACTTATATCTGATCTCCCCTCGAACTGCTTCCAATCGATCACGAACACCCTCATAGATTCGGTTGTTGCATATTCTCAAATCGATATCCAAGTATTTCAAGTTGGGGAGTCCTCCATTCAACCAGGATCTCAATGACGCATTGATATCCGCAATCGTTAGCCTGGTGCATCTGAGTTGCGCGAATGAAGACTCGAGACCCAACAAGTGCTCTCTGGTGATCCAATGTCCCCATTGTATGATGAGAGTTTTTGCTGTGGACAGTTTCCCGACGAAGCGATAGTCTTCTCGTGGCACCGCCGTTACTTCGAGACGTTCAGTGGCATTGTAACTGAAAGAGGAAGCTAAATCTAGAAAGAGCACATTTATCAGTCTCAAAATCAAACCGACTCATATAGACTTTTCAAAACTTTGTTTCCTCAAACGTGGAAGAATAAATCATTGAAACAACCTACCTCATAATAATCGAGTAAGCCTGTGCACTGATGTTCGGATTTGATGAACGTAAACTTTTCAATTTTTGCTCTTGCCGTTGCTGTGCAAAATCCAGCAACCAAAGGTCGTCTGCCCGGTAAATAGAGATGGTGGTGACTGGAATCTTGAGAAGGTCGCAAACGTAGTTGGTGGTCATTTGGCATCCCTGGACAACATCTTGCCAGCAGGTGTACAATTGCCCTGTTTTGTCAAAACTGTAGTCCAAACCATGGATACTTTCGAGACCCGAGGGGCCACAGAATCTCGGTTGGTTCGACGTTACACGTATTGAAGCATGTATCGGATGTCTCCGAAACGATATGAAATATACATCGTAGTAGAAAGAAAGATCAATTTGAAGACCTTTATTGGTATTTGCAAACGTTTTCACGAACGCGTGAGCGTTTTTAGAGCAGAGTGAGAGACTAACCCTGAAAAATCGAGGATTTTTTTAAGTTTTGCTCGTTTGCAACTCACAGTTCAACTGGCTTTAACTGTTTCATTAGTTCATCGATGACAAGAACTGGGAAGAAGAATATCTTCATTGTTCGGTGAATAAACAAAATAAACCAACCACAGGACACAGAGACAAGATAACTGTTCGCTCAATAAAAAGGCCCTCTGCGCAAAGGAGATTTGAACCGGAGTCTCTGGGAAGGTGCGGCGCGGCTGCGTCGCGTACCAGATAGTGTGGTCCCTCTCACCAACAATGAAGATGTTCTCCTTTCCCTATCTTTCCATCTATGAACTCTTTAGGCAATTTGATTGAAAAAGATTCCGAGAATGACCTCAACCATGCTATGACCTGAACAAAAACATTACTCTTTCCACTTCCCCAAGAAGGCTCATGTTCTTGAAATGTCTCAACGGCTCCATACCCAACTTCTTCTCATCAAACAATATAAATAAAGCGATTCAAATTGAGAAAAACAATAAAAGTCGAGTTCATTATCGGAAAGAATGAATACATAAAATCAAAGTCAAAAAATGATAACTGAAAGTATTAAACACGATTTCCGTTTATATCTGGCCAGACGGCCATGGTGAACTCCCTCCCATAAATTCGAACAGTGGCCACAACCCCGTCGTCTCTTCGGATGTGGAACGCATTGGAGCTGAATTCGACAGCCGACTTGAACTTATCCCTAAACAAAAACTCATTTCATCTCATGAATCTTCTTTCAACACCTACCGCTGATAACTGATCTCCCCTCGAACTGGTTCCAATCGATCACGGACACCCTCATAAACTTGATTGTCGAGAGTTCTTAGATGGACCCCCAAGAATTTCAGGTTGGGGAGTCCTCCATTCAACCAGGATAACAATAATGCATTGATATCCGAACTCGTTAGCTGGGTTTTGCAAAGATCTATGATTGAAGACTCGAGACCCAACAAGTGCTCTCTGCTGATCCAATGCCCGAAGCTTATGAAAAGAGTTTTTGCTGTGGACAGTTTTCCGTCGAACCGATAGTCTTGTGGTGGCACCGCCAAAACTACGAGGCTGTCAGTGCCATTGAAACTGAAAAAGAACTTTTTCAAATATTTTATAATCCAACCGGAACAAATTTTTTTGGGACCATTATACGCTTTAGAGCCGAGAAGGCTAAAAAGATCACCACGGAGTTGCAAATGGGTACCCAAAGCAAGTGCGCTTCGTTGCGAGCGACCCTGGCGACGTGCCAATAAAAATTTTGGCTACAAGCCCAGAAATTTTTCAATGATAATTTGAACTGTGAGTCGCCAAAAGCGAGAAATTTTGGCGAGAAATGCGAGACCCGCAGAATTCCCGTCCCGCATTTCCCGAATCATTCCCGTCCCGTCCCGTTCCCGCAATTTCTCAAATTTTCCCGTCCCGCAGTTTCCCGTTCCCGCGATTTCACGCAAGTTTCATTTCCCGCAATTTCTCGCGAGTTCCCGCTGAGAATTGCGAGTATTAAAAAAGGTTAATTTTGATTTTTTACTGCATAAAAACGTGATCCTATTTCACAGTTCGAAGGTATTTTTCTTTCCAAATAGAAGATTATTGACACGTGGAGATTTTGTGTGATCCATTTTTTGAACACTTGAGCCAGTGGGAAAGGAAAAAAACCTTCTAACTGGGAAATAGGATCACGTTTTTATGCAGTAAAATTTTATTTTTTACTGTAAAAAATCAAAATTAACCTTTTTTAATACTCGCAATTCTCAGCGGGAACTCGCGAGAAATTGCGGGAAATGAGACTTGCGTGAAATCGCGGGAACGGGAAACTGCGGGACGGGAAAATTTGAGAAATTGCGGGAACGGGACGGGACGGGAATGATTCGGGAAAATGCGGGACGGGAATTTGCGAGAAAGAAGCGGGAAAAGTCAAAAATGCGAGAAATTTCTCACGGGACGACACACTAGTCGCTACGCAGTCCGTATCACCTTCCGCGACGCGAACGCAGCGTCCCCAACAGAACTGGGACAAATCGGATTGCATGTACCCTGTCGCAAACCCGGGAATCACATCTATCAGTCTTAGATTCAAATCTACTTTTGTTCCTCAAACCTGGAGGAATAAATCATTAAAACAACCTACCTCATAATACTCGAGTAACCCTCTGCACTCATCTTCGGGCACAGTGTAGAAACATGTACATTTTTCAATTTTCGCTCTTGTCGTTGTTGTGCAAATTCCAGCAGCCATAGGCCTTGTTCGCTGCCAACAGTGACAGTGGAGACTGAGATTTTGAACAGATCACAAATGTAGTTGATGGTCCTTTGGCATCCCTGGACAACATCCTCCCATACGGAGTACAATTGCCCCGTCTGGTTGAAACAATAGTTTAACCCATGTATAGTTTTGAGATCCGAAAGGCCACGGAATCTCGATTGGTTCGACATCGAAACCATCAAAGAATGTTCTGAATAGGTCATGACATAGGCACCAAAGTGGTAATGTTCAATTTGGAGATCTCGACTGGTCTTTGCAAACGTTTTCACAAACGCGTGAGCGTTTTTAGAGCACAATGAGAGACCGATTCTGAAAATTGGTGGTCATTATTTTGCTTTTGCTCCTTTTCAACTTACAATTCAACTGGCTCCATTTGCTTCATGAGTTCATCAATGACAAGAACTGGGAAGGAGAATATCTTCATGGTTCGGTAGAAAATTACCAACAACAGGACACAGAGACAAGAAGACGGGTCACTCAATAAAAAGGGCCACTGCGCGAATGTGATTTGAAAAATGAGTCTCTGTGAAGGTGCGAGCGCGGTCGCGTTAAGTGCTAGGGGCACCGTCTTGAACGCGTCTACGAATCCCGTTCGCACAATGTACTATGGGTCTCTCGTCATGCGGTAGAATTAACCAGACGGACTGGATGGGCCGGAAATTTTCTGATCAAACGGTGCGAAAATTTTTTCTCCAAAGAAGAATGAGGGATTAGAGCCGGCATGAGCTAATTTTTTGACAAGTCGAAAATCTAAATAGGCGAGAACCATCGATACCTCATATCTGATGACCAGAACTCGGGTTGGTTAACAGTAAAGATAAAGATAGCAATAACGACCTCAACAATTCTCTGACCTGAACAAATACATTTCTCTTTCCACTTCTCCAAGACGCCTCATGATCTTGAAATGTCTCAACGCCTCCATACCCGACTTCTTTTCATCTACTGAGCCCATCTGGAACTCCTTTATCCGAAATTGTGGTTCTTTGACTCCTTCACAATCGATCGTTCTGTTAGATACCTCAATCTCCAGGTTATAATGTTTCGTTGAACATATTCTCCCCTTCTCCGCTTCTCAAACACCATAAAACGATTTAAATTGAGAGAAACAATAGAAATGCAGTTCATTATCTGAAACAATGGGTACATAAAATCAAAGTCAAAAAGTGACACCCGAAACTATTAAACACGATTTCCGTTTATATCTGGCCACACGGCCATGTCAAATTTTCTCCCATCAATTCTAACGGTGGCAACGACGCCATCGTTTCTTCGGATGTGGAACGCATTTGAGTTGAATTTGACAGCCGACTTGAACTGATCCCTAAACAAAACTCATTTCCTCTCATGAATCTTCTTTCAACACCTACCGCTTATAACTGATCTTTTCCTGAACTGGTTCCAATCGATCACGGACACCCTCATAAACTTGATTGTCGAGAGTTCTTAGATGGACCCCCAAGAATTTCAGGTTGGGGAGTCCTCCATTCAACCAGGATAACAATAATGCATTGATATCCGCACTCCTTAGCGCGGTGTAACAGAGTTCCGCATTATGAGACTCTAGACCCAATAAGTGCTCTCTGGTGATCCAGTATCCGAAGCTTATGATGAGAGTTTTCGCTGTAGACAGTCTACCGACGAACCGATAGTTGATTGGTGGCATCGCCGGTACTTCGAGGCGTTCAGTGGCGTTGAAACTGGAAAAGGAAGCTTAAAAAAGCACATCTATCAGTTTTAAATTCAAATCGACTTTTTTTCCTCAAACCTGAAAAATAAATGATTGAAACAAAATACCTCATTATTCTCGAGTAACCCTCTGCACTCATTCGCGAATTCGATGTCGATACTTGTACATTTTTCAATTTTTGTTCTTGCCGTTGTTGTGCAAAATCCAGCAACCAAAGGTCTTCTTCCCGGCAAATAGAGACGGTGGAGACGGGAATCTTGAGAAGATTGCAAATGAAGTTGGTGGTCTTTTGGCATCCCTGGACAGCGTCTTGCCAGCAGGTGTACAAATGTCCCGCTATGTCGGAGCAGTAGCTGAAACCATGGGTACTTTTTAGATCCGAAGGGACACAGAATCTCGGTTGATTTGACGTCACAAATATCAACGAATGTCTCGGGAAGGATAGGCAATATCCATTTTTTAAATAAGAATATTCAATTCGGAGATCTTCATCGATCTTCGAGAACGTTTTCACAAACGCGTGAGCGTTTTTAGAACAGAGTGAGAGAGCGATTCTGGAAAAAATACCCAGATTTTCTGCTTTGCGTTTTTTTTTTCAACTTACAGTCCAGGTGGCTCGAATTGCTTCATGAGTTCATTGAGAACAACATGGGGAAATGAGAATATCTTCATTTTCATTGAGAAACAAATAACAGAAGACAAGAAAAATGGTTACTCAATAAAAAGGGCCTCTGTGCGTATGAGATTTGAACCGGAGTCTCTGGGAAAGGGGCGAGCGCGGTCGCGTTGCGTGCAGAAGACATACTGTCTACGGGGTGGTCCACTATTTTCCACACATTACGAATCAGAGTAGAACACAAGAACCAGATGGCTGGAAGTCATAAAACCAGACAACATAATTCTCGTATCATAACGGATAATTATTATCTATTCATGGTCTAGTTTTCTCCTCGGAGAACTCGATGGTAAATTACTTTAACCTTCCAAGTTGTTCAAGAAGGTGCGACGCGGCCGCGTCGCGTCGCCCGAAACCTTTTATTGAGCGACCATTCTTCTTGTCTTCTGTTATTTGTTTCTCAACGAAAATGATGATATTCTCATTTCCCCATGTCGTTCTCAATGAACTCATGAAACAATTCGGGCCAGTTGAGCTGTTAGTTTAAAATTTAGGAAAACGAAAAATGCCCCCCCCCCCTTTTTCAGGATTTGCCTTTCATTTTGTTCTAAAAGTGCTCATGCGTTTGTCAAAACGTTCGCGAGAATAAAAGAGGTCGAAATTAGACCAAGTTTTTTCTACCCCCGATATGGTCTATGCTTTCCTGGACGACACTTTTTGATACGGTTGGCTTTTGGAAACGACCCGGATTTCGCAACTGCGCATCTCCAACTGCACCATGGTTTCGAGTGGTCGCTGGAAAAGTATCGACACATGTGCACCTACTGGCCGGATGTTGTAACGGGGTGTAAAGAGGTTACAAACTACCTCTGTAACCTTTTCAAGAGTCCAGTCTTCACATTCTTTGTTGGCACTAGAGAGGCCCTGTGGATGCTGGATGTTGGTCAGGAACAACAAGAATTGAAAACGAGACTCATTATCAAGCCATTCCATTTAAATAATATTAGTGCAAGGGATTATTCGAGAACTATGAGGTGAGTAAGTATAGTATTTGTTTCTCATTGTTCTGATTAGAGAATGTTGGGGCATGTCACATCAGTATGTGACGGGTACCATTGGAAAGAGCAGGTTTTGAAACATATTACGATGTTATTGAAAACTGCTGTCCTCCTCCAGAAGCCGAGTTACGACTTTCAGAAATTTGGTTTCCTGCAAGCGAAAGGCTGTTCAATCTGTTGCGAAACACCAAACTTCAGAAGGTCATAACTCGACTTCTGGAGGTCGACATCAGTATTTGAAGACGCCATCATACGTTTCAAAACCTGATCTTTCTTATGATACTACTCACCTGCCGAAGTGACCCATCCTCGTTCAAAAAATTTCGAAAATAACAATTTCCCATACAGCTGCCACACCATCGAGTCACTGCAATGCGAATTGACACCCCCGCAAGACTATCGATTCGACGGAAGACTGCCCCCAGTGAGACACCTCAGCATATTGTACGGATTTTGGATCACCCGAGAGCACTTGTTGGGTATTGAGTCGCAAAGTGTGCAACTTTGGGGTTCGATGTTGTCGAGTGCGGATGTCAATGCACTATTGAGATCCTGGATGAATGGAGGACTGCCAAACTTGAAATTCTTGCGCCTCAATGTAAGCAGTGTACGATTCGATGAGGATCTGTGTGTGCGATCCGAAACTTTGAAAGGGCAGATTAGTTACACCTGGTGGGTTTTTGGGTGGAAAAGTTGGTAATTCTCTTGCTTTACATGGTGGGGGGATGTTTTCGTAACCATCAGAACTTGGGGGGGCTATAATAACACCGCAGCTCATGTCTAAGGCAAGCCCTTCTTAAGAGACCAAGAAGACCTGCATCGGAAATTAAACCCTGATTTTTGTTTTTTCAGGAAACACGATGAGCCGGTCCTCAAATTCCAATCTCCCCACTTATTCCACATTCGACGAGACGACAACGTAATGGCCACCATACAACTCGGCGGAGACAACTTCATCATGGTCGTCTGGCCTGATTTGAAAGAAAAACGTGTTTGATATGAAAACCGCACATTCGCTTTTCACATCTCTACTCCTACGCATTCCCAAATTCGTCGCTTTCCCATTACTACGCCTACGCATTACCAAATTCACTTTTTTTTTTTAATGGTTTTATATACAGTGCGTCCAATAAGTTTAGGACCCCCCTTAAATTTTGCGATGTGGCCAAAACCAGAATAGGTATCAGAAATCTGTGAATGCAGTTCGATTCTAAATGTAAAATAACCCCAGGGGCCAAGTTTTGGGTGTCCCACCGTATTTTGTCACCGCGTACCACCAAAACGTCACTTTTTCAGCCGTCCAATAAGTTTAGGACCCCCTCAAAAATGGGAAAAAATATCGAACTTTTTCTCGAATTTCGTCATTCGAACTCAAAATATGGTCTCTTTTTGTTGTTTTTACCTGTATTCTGAATGTTTCACATAAGAATTTCACATTTTTTTTAGTGTTCAGAAGAACTTTTTTTTTCGTATTTTTAGACTTTTTGTGAAAATCTTCTAAATCAGATGAAAATCAAACATTTTAAAAGAAAATCAAACAAATAAGAAAACAACAGAATGAAAGACATGTTCATCTGATAACTCACTCCCTGTTATAACGTTTCATTGATCATATTCTCTCCTCCTCCGCTCCTCAAACACCATAAAGTAATTCCAAAAAAAACCAGTAGAAATGCAGTTCATTAACTGAAAGGATGGATACATAAAATCAAAGTCAATAAATTACAACTGAAAATATTAAACACGATTTCCGTTTATATCTGGCCAGACGGCCATAGTGAACTTTCTCCCATCAATTCGAACAGTGGCGACGACACCATCGTCTCTTCGGATGTGGAAAGCATTCGAGTTGAATTTGACAGCCGACTTGAACTTATCCCTAAACAAAAACGCATTTCCTCTCGCGAATCTTCTTCCAACACCTACCACTTATAACTGATCTCCTTTCCAACTGGTTCCATTCGATCACGGATACCATTATAGATTTGATTGTCGAGTGGTCTCCCATAGATATCCAAGTATTTCAAGTTGGGGAGTCCGCCATTCAACCAGACTCTCAATAGTGCCCTAATATCCGATCTCGTTAGCTTGATGTAGCTGAGTTGTGCGAATGAAGACTCGAGACCCAACAAGTGCTCTCTGGTGATCCAATGTCCCCATTGTATGATGAGAGTTTTGGCTGCGGGCAGTTTTCCGTCGAAGCGATACTTTCCTGGTGGCATTGGCGTTACTTCGAGGCGTTCTGTGGCATTGAAACTGAAAAAGGAAGCTAAAAAAAATCTCATCTATCAGTTTTCCCAACCTGAAAAATGATTGATTGAAACAACCTACCTCATTATACTCGAGTAACCCTCTGCACTCATGCTCACATCCAATGTACATACATTCACATTTCTCAATTTTCGCTCTTGCCGTTGTCGTACAAAATCCAGCAACCAAAGGTCTGATTCCCGGCGAACGAGAATGGTGGCGACTGGAATCTTGAAAAGATCGCAAATATAGTTGGCAGATTCTCGGCACCCCTGGTCAACATCCTTCCATACGGTGTACAATCGCCCCGTCTGGTTGAAACAATAGTTTAAACCATGTATCGTTTTTAGATCCGAAAGGCCACGGAATCTTGATTGGTTCGACATCACAACCATCAAGGAATGTCCTGGATAGGTTATGATATAGTCATCGTGGTAGTAATGTTCAATTTGGAGATCTTGACTGGTCTTCGCAAATGTTTTCATAAACGCGTGAGCGTTTTTAGAGCACAATGAGAGAGCGATTCTGGAAATTTAAGGTCATTATTTTGATTTTGCTCCTTTTCAACTTACAATTCAACTGGCTCTAACTGCTTCATGATTTCATCAATGACAAGAAATGGGAAGGAGAATATCTTCATTGTTCGATATAGAAACCAAACGACAGGACACAGAGACAAGAAGACGGGTCACTCAATAAAAAGGCCACTGCGCGAATGAGATTTGAACCGGAGTCTCTGGGAAGGTGCGAGCGCGGTCGCGTTGCGTGCTAGGGGCACCGTCTTGAACGCGACGCAACTACGAAACCTATTCGTACAATGTACTATGGGTCGTGCGATAAAACTAACCAGACGGGCTGGATGGGCCGGAAATTTTCCGATCAAACGGTGAAAGACGCGCGAAAATTCTTTCTCCAAAGAAGAATAAAGCATTTCAAATTGAGGAAACTAATAGAAATGCAGTTCATTATCTGAAAGAATGGATACATAAAATCAAAGACGAAAAATGATAGCTGAAAAAATTAAACACGATTTCCATTTATATCTGGCCAGACAGCCATGGTGAACTTTCTCCCATCAATTCGAACAGTGACAACAACCCCGTCCTCTCTTCGGATGTGGAACGCATTTGAGTTGAATATGACAGCCGACTTGAACTTATCCCTTAACAAGATCCATTTCCTCTCACGAATCTTCTTCCAACACCTACCACTTATAACTGATCTCCCCTCGAACTGGTTCCAATCTATCACGGACACCCTCATAAATTTGAATGTCGTATATTTCCCCATGAATCTCCATGGATTTCAAGTTGGGGAGTCCTCCATTCAACCAGGATAACAATAATGCATTGATATCCGCACTCCTTAGCCCGGTGCGAGAGAATTTCGCATTTGAAGACTCGAGACTCAACAAGTGCTCTCTGGTGATCCAAAATCCGTATTCAATAATAAGAGCTTTTGCTGTGGACAGTTTCCCGTCGAACCGATAGTCTCGTGGTTGCTCCGCCGTTACTTTGAGGCTTTCAGTGGCATTGTAACTGAAAAAGGACTTTTCAATTTTTCTTCGATCAACCCGGAGAAATAAATTATTGAAACGACATGCCTAATAATTCTCGAGTAACCTTCTGCACTAATTTGCAAACTCGAAGATGTATATAACTCCTTCAATTCTCGCTCTTGCCGTTGTTGTACAAAATCCAACAACCAAAGGTCTTCTTCCCGGCAAATAGAGACGGTGGCGACTGGAATCATGAGAAGATCACAAATGAAGTTGGTGGTCTTTTGGCTTCCCTGGACAATATCTTGCCAGCAGGTGTACAAATACCCCGCTCTGCCGGAGTAGTAGTTGAAACCATGGATACTTTTTAGACCCGAAGGGCCACAGAATCTCGGTTGATTCGACATCACAACTATCCAATGATGTCTTGGGAAGGATAAGCAATAACCATTGTGTAAATAGGAATAATCAATTTGAAGATCTTCATTGATCTTCGAGAACGTCTTTACAAACGCGTGCGCGTTTTTAGAGCACAATGAGAGAGCGATTCTGGAAAAAAAATACCAAGATTTTCTGCTTTGTTTTTTTTTCAACTTACAGTCCAGGTAGCTCGAATTGTTTCATGAGTTCATGAATAACTAGATGGGGAAAAGAGAATATCTTCATTGTTCGGTAGAAATAGACCAACTGCAAGACACAGAGACAAGAAGACTGTTCACTCAATGAAAAGGGCCTCTGCGCGAATGTGATTTGAACCGGAGTCTCTGGGAAGGGGGCAACGCGGTCGCGTTGCGTGCAGAAGACATACTGTCTGCGGAGTGGTCCACAATTACCCACACATTACGAATCAGAGTCGAACACACAAGAACGTGAAAAAGGCCCAATTGAGATCTTTGCAACGCAACATTCATTGGTTGGGAGCTCTCTTCTCCCAAACGATTCTAACCAAGAATCGGTTCTAGAGTTATGTATCCAAGCATTTTACTACTGAGTGACCCGACTGATCCGGTAGGAGTCCGGCAGAACACCGGACTCAACTTCAAAGTGGCTAAAAACAAAACTAGATTTGGAACGTCTACGGAGTGGTCCACAAACACATCACGGAAGTTGGATATGAGCCCTCCAATGTCTACCGAGGACCAGAAATAAATTGTTCGGTTTAGTAGCCCGTCACGAGCCGAACGATTTGATTTACACCAAATCAGTTATATTTTACGGTTACGCTGGAACGCAACCGAGCTCGCCCCTTCTTAGAGACTCCGATTCAAATCTTATTCGCGCAGAGGGCCTTGTCGAATCTCTAGTCGATCTTTGATATTGTAAATCGCAAATTCGCTTTTCTCATCACTACGCCTACGCATTCCCAACTTCACATTTTATGGCTTATGGTTCTATATTTTATGGTGTAGCACCAGCCTCTCTAATAGTAAGAAACAGTCCTGTTCTTTTCTCTTTTCCTGTTTCTTCCTGTTTTCTACGTTTCATTTCTCTTTCTTTCCTGTTGATAAATGATTTAATTACCCAAGTTTGAGGCACGACAATTGGTGACCCAGGCGGGGAATGGACTCGGGCCAACACCGGTCCGAGCGAACTTCTTCTCGGAACAAGGTCCTGCAATAAGAAACAAATGGTGGGTATCCTCGTCCAAATTCCAACTAATACCACCAAACTCTGGATTATCATCAAGGCAGGTCAGGACAATGGAGAAACCGTCGAGTTCAATGTCCCTTTGGAGCATCTGTCTTATAAGCTGACTTTGTTTTTCACAAACAAGACCATCATCTGGAGTCTGGAGCCGTGCTTGCTTGGATTCGCTGACGAAGATTCTGCTCAAGTGGTCGTCGAGAAATTCGTGGAAAGCTCGAAAGATAAAAAAGGCATTTGGTGCCCTCTTTGATAACAAGTATGAATTCAAGACATGCGACGGAGTTCACAAAAAGCATTCCGGAACAAGCCCAGTTCGCCGTCTCCGTGAAGTCAGTTGAAGACGTCGAAGCCTATGTCCCCATCACTGGATTCGGAAAATACGCCACTGGAGCCGTCTACATGCTCAATAAAGCCGAGAAAAAATTGGTATCTGGATTCATTCACGGCAGCCAAAAGAACGTGGTTGGAACGGTTCAAGAACCGGGAGCATCAATCAAGTGGCTTCAGTGATTCAACAAATGGTGACCCAGGCAGGGAATAACCTTGTCTCACGGCACCCTACGCGACTTATGCGCCAACTTCATTGTTGACGCGCGACGCGTGGTCTGCGTCTCTCCGATTCGTGTTCTCTCGACCGCGCTGGCCCCCTTCCCAGAGACTCATTTTTCAAATCTCATTCGCGCAGAGGCCTCCTTTTATCCAGCGACCATTCTTCTTGTCTCTGTGTCTTGTGGCTAGTCTATTTCTACCGAACAATGAAGATATTCTCCTTCCCATACCTTGTCATCGATGAACTCGTAAAGCAAATGGAGCCAGTGGAACTGTAAGTTGGAAAATTAGATCAAAACAAAAGATCCTCGAGTTTTTCAGAGTTTCCCTCTCATTGTGTTCGAAAACTGCTCACGCGGTCGTCAAAGCGTTCGCGAAGATAAAATATGATCTCAAAATTCGAAAGAGTCAATTTCGAGACCGGTACGGTCTAGTTTTTCGTGAACGACAACAAATTGTGATATGGGCGGCTTTGGAAAAAGAGCTGAATCGTGAAACTTGGGAACTCGAAACTCACCGAGGATTCAAGTTGCGGATCGAGGACAAACGAAAATTGTGCACCTACTGGAAAGATGTGGTCTATGGGTGTCAAGAGGTTACAAAATATGTTTGTGACCTTTTCAACGCTCCAGTTTCAATCATCGAAATTTCCAATGAGCGAGACGTGAGGATTCTGGACTTCGTTTCCCAGCGACAAGAGCAACAATTGAAGTTAGTTAGAACTAGCAATACTTACATCACCGCAGAGGGACTTTCGGGCATTTTGAGGTATGTAAAACTGTTTCATTTTTCAAAGTTGAAATTCTTTCGAGACTTTCAGATGCACCGCCACCAAGACGCTCGAAGTATTTTCGATGCGCCCGCCAGGCTATCGATTCGACGGAAACCTGCCTCCAGTGAAGAATCTTCTCATAACACATGCATTTTGGATCACCAGAGAGCAGTTATTGAGTGTCAAGTCTCGAAATGTCAGACTTCGGGGTACTTATTTGACGATGACGAATGTCAGTGAACTATTGGGATGCTGGTTGCGTGGAGGACTTCCAAACTTGAGGTTCTTGGAACTCAATATGAGTATGGTCCGATTCCATTCAAAAGGACCCCGTGTTCGAATAGAAACTGTCAGTGAGGAGATCAGTTATACCTGGTGGGGTTTTCGGAAAGTGGATTTTGTAAAGCGATTTTGTTTTTTCAGGAAGCGTGATGAGGAGGCCGTCAAATTCCAATCTCCCCACTCACTCCACATCCGAATAGACGACAAAGTTGTCGCCACGATCAAATGCGATGGATCCTACTTCACCATGGTCGTCTGGCCAGATTCGAATGGAAATCGTGCTTGAGTTTGCACCCTTAAATTTCCCCTCTTTTTTCGTTCTTTGATTTCTCTCTTTCGAACATTTCAAGAATTTGTGTTTCACAATAAACCTAGGCCTAATCGAAAATCTCTCGGAATCTTTGAAAACTTTGATAGAGGCTCACGAGAAGTACACTTCATATTCTCTCCATGAAAGTACGAAGGAGTTCCTGGGAAGGGGATGACTGTTGCTTTTTAAATATCTCAATTGTGTATCCTGTACGTTATTGTGTGTTCCAATCTGATACATAATCTGTGCGTACTTATGAACCGTCTTATAGACAGTGTGTCTCCTGCACGCAACGCGACCGCGCCGCGCCCTTCCCAGGGACTCATTTTTCAAATCTCATTCGCGCAGTGGCCCCCTTCTATTGAGTGACCAGTCTTCGCCCTGTCTTTGGTCTGTTTCTACCGAACAATGAAGATATTCTCCTTCCCACATCTCGTTATTCATGAACTCGTAAAGCAAATGGAGCCAGTTGAACTGTAAGTTGGACAACTAGAACAAGACAAAAGATCCTCGTCTTTTTCAGAGTTAGTCTCTCATTGTGCTCCGAAACAGCTCGTGCGGTCGTCAAAAGGTTCGCGAAGATAAAAAATGCTCTCGAAATTCGGAAAAGTTATAGTCATCACCGTTACAGTCTGTTTTTTCGTGAACGACAAACTGTGATATGGGCGGCTTTGGAAAAGGAGCTGAATCGTGAAACTACGAAACTCGAAACTCACCGAGGTTTCAAGTTACGGATCGAGCCAAAACGAAACTTGTGCACTTACTGGAAAGATGTCGTCCAAGGGTGCGAAGAGATTACAGCCTATGTCTGTGACCTTCTCAACGCTCCAGTCTCAACCATCGAAATTTTCGATGAACATGGCCTACGGATTCTGGGTTTCATTCAGCAGCTACAAGAGCAACAATTGAAGTTAGTTAAAACTTGTGGTTCTGACATCAGCGCAGAGGGCCATTCGAGCGTTTTGAGGTATGTTATGGAAGTGGAAAAGAAAAAAAATAGACTCTATTTCAGATTCACCGCCACCGACACGCTCAAAGTATGGTCGAAGCCACCGCGAGGCTATCAATTCCATGGAAACCTGCCGCCAGTGAAGAACCTCTACATAGCATTCGGAGGTTGGATCACCAGAGAGCAGTTATTGAGTGTGAAGTCGCGAAATGTGATACTTTGGGATACTAGATTGACGATGACTGATGTCAATGAACTGTTGAATTGCTGGTTGCGTGGAGAGCTGCCAAACTTGAAGTATTTGGAAGTCAATATGAGAATGATCCGATTCCATTCAATGACACCCAGTTTTCGACTGGAAACTGTTAATAAGGAGATCAGTTACACCTGGTGGGTTTTCGGCGGAAATTTGATTTCATAAAGCGGTTTTGTTTTTTTAGGAAGCGTGATGAGGAAGTCGTCAAATTCCGATCTCCCAATTCATTTCATGTCCGAATAGACGACAAAGTTGTTGCCACCATAAATTCCGATGGATTCTACTTCACCATGGCCGTCTGGCCAGATTTGAATGGAAATCGTGCTTGAGTTGGCATCATTCAACTTTTTCCCCCTTTTTTCCGTTCTATGTACCTCTCTCTTTGAATCATTTCGAGAGAATTCGTGTTTCAAATAAACTTTGTTCTAATCGAAAGTACCCAAACTCATTGAAAACTTGTGAAACTTGTCAGGAAGCATGTTTCGAAAGCTTTAAAAAAGCTCAGGCTCCACCTACTTTGTTGTAAAAAACGATTTTTCGCAGTGGGACCCCAAAACGGTCAGAACCCATTACTCTAGAACCGATTCTTGGTTAGAACAGTTCTGAAGAAGATAGGGATTGCAGCGATTGTGTCTCCCGCGCGTTCTTGTGTTCGACTCTGATACATAATGTGTGCGTACTTATGAACCATCTTATAGACAGTATGTCATCTGCACGCAACGCGACCGCGCTCGCCCCCTTCCCAGAGACTCCGATTCAAATTTCATTCGTGCAGAGGCCTTCTTTTATCGAGCGACCATTCTTCTTGTCTCTGCGTTTTGTGGTTTGTCTTTTTTCTACCGAACAATGAAGATATTTTCCTTCCCACATCTTGTTATTCATGAACTCGTAAAGCAAATGGAGCCAGTTGAACTGTAAGTTGGAAAACTAGAGCAAAACAAAAGATCTTCAACTTTTTCAGAGTTATCCTCTCATTGTGCTCCAAGAAAGCTCACGCGGTCGTCAAAGCATTCGCGAAGATAAAGTATGATCTCCAAATTCGGAGGAGTTATATTCAAGACCTGTACGGTCTATATTTTCGTGAACGACAACAAAGTGTGATATGGGCGGCTTTGGAAAAAGAGCTGAATCGTGAAACTACAAAACTCAAAACTCACCGAGGTTTCAAGTTGCGGATCGCGGACAAACGAAACTTGTTCACCTACTGGAAAGATGTTGTCCAAGGGTGCCAAGAGATTACAGCCTATGTTTGTGGCCTTTTCAACGCCTCAGTCTCAATGATCGACATTTCCGATGAACAGAGTCTAAGGATTCTAGACTTCGTTTCCCAGCTACAAGAGCAACAATTGAAAACAGTTGTAACTAGTGGTTCTCAAATGAGCGCGAAGGGTTATTCGAGCGTTTTGAGGTTTGTTATGAAAGTGAAGAAGTTAAAAAATGGATTACATTTCAGATGCACCGCCACCGAGAAGCTTGACGTATGGTCGAAGCCACCGCCAGGCTACCGATTCGACGGAAACCTACCTGCAGTGAAGGAGGAGCTTTACATAAAATTTGGAGGTTGGATTACCACAAAGCAGTTATTGAGTGTGAAGTCTCGAAATGTGAGACTTCGGGGTACTAATTTGACGATGATGGATGTCGATGAACTGTTGGAATGCTATTCGCGTGGAGAACTCCCAAACTTGAGGTTCTTGGAATTCAATTTGAGTAGGCTCCGATTCTATTCGCAGAGAACCCGTATTCGACGCGAAACTGTTAATGAGGAGATCCGTTATACCTGGTGGGGTCTTGGTGGAAAGTTGATTGCATATAACGACTTCGTTCTTTTCAGGAAGCGTGATGAGCCGGTCCTCAAATTCCAATCTCCCCGCTCGTTCCACATCTTACTAGACGACAAAGTTGTCGCCACCATCAAATGCGATGGATCCTACTTCACCATGGTCGTCTGGCCAGATATAAATGGAAATCGTGTTTGAGTTGACATCCTTCAACTTTTTCCTTTTCATTTTCTTTCTCTGTATCTCTGTATCTTTCTCTTTCCTTCTTTTAATCATTTCGAGAGAATTTCTGTTTCCCAATAAACCTGTACTCGACTGTACCATCCCGTTCTTTCTCCTATTGATTCACTTTCCCATCAGCAGAAAAATATTGTTATTTTCCGCCTCCTCAATTCATTTCATTTTTTGAATTGCTTTCCTCTCTTGCTGGATAGTATAAAAACTCACCTGCCAGAGAGGAAACGTGTGTGTGTCCAAGAGGTCAATAAAGATGTAACTAATTTAAAACCTAATCAAAAGTGACCTCAAATCTTTTTTAACTTTTATGCGACCTAACTTGTCAGCAAAACCGTTATAAGAGCTTCAAAACAAGCCCAAACCCGCCAAGGTTCCGCCCACTTTAAAGTTGAAACAATTTTCGTGGTGGAAGTCCAAAATGGTGAAATTTTCCAAATCTAGTTTTGCTAATAGTAGCTTTAAAGTTGAGTCCGGTGTCCTACCGGGAAGGGGACGACTGTTTGCGTTGCAGTGATTCTCGATTTTGTCTCCTGCACGTTTTTGTGTGTTCGACTCTGATTCGTTATTTGTGGGTAGTTGTGGACCCGTAGACAGTATGTCTTTTGCACGCAACGCGACCGCGCTCGCCCCCTTACTTGTAACCCTGATTCAAATCTCATACACGCAGAGTCCCTTTTTATTGAGTGACCAATCTTCTTGTCTCTGTCTTGCAGTTGGTCTATTTCTACCGAACAATGAAGATATTCGCGTTTCCACATGTTATTATCTATGAACTCGTGAAGCAAATGGAGCCAGTTGAACTGTAAGTTGAAAAACTAGAGCAAAACAAATATCCCTCGACTTTTTCAGAATTGCCCTCTCATTGTGCTCCGAAACAGCTCGCGCGGTCGTCAAAGGGTTCGCGAGGATAAAAAATGATTTCGAAATTCGGAAGAGCTACATTCGAGACCGGTACGGTCTATTTTTTCGTGAACGACAACAAACTGTGATATGGGCGGCTTTGGAAACGGAGCTGAATTGCGAAACTTTCGAACTCGAATCTCACCGAGGATTCAAATTGCGAATCGAGCAAGAACGAAATTTGTGCACCTACTGGAAAGATGTTGTCCACGGGTGTCAGGAGATTACAGCCTATGTTTATGACCTTTTCAACGCCTCAGTCTCAATGATCGAAATTTACGAGGAACATAGCCTAAGGATTCTGGATTTCGTTCAACAGCTACAAGAGCAACAATTGAAGTTAGTTGTAACTAGTGGTTCTCACATCAGCGCAGAGGGTTATTCGAGCATTTTAAGGTATGCTATGGAAGTGAAGAAGTTAAAAAATGGATTACATTTTAGATGCACTGCCACCGAGTCGCTCAAAGTATGGTCGGTGCCACCGCCAGGCTATCGATTCGACGGAAACCTGCCGCCAGTGAAAAATCTCTTCATCTCATTTGGAGGTTGGATCACCAGAAAGCAGTTTTTGAATGTGAAGTCTCGAAATGTGAGACTTCGGGGAACTAATTTGACGATGACGGATGTCAATGAACTGTTGAACTGCTGGTTTCGTGGAGAACTTCCAAATTTAAGGTTCTTGGAATGCAGTATGAATATGTTCCGATTCTACTCAGGGTATCCCCGCGTTCGACTAGAAACTGTCAAGGAAGAGATCAGTTATACCTGGTGGGGTTCTGGCGGGAACTGGATTTTGAAAAACGATTCTTTTCCAGGTACCGTTATATGGAGGCCATCGAATTTCAATCTCCCGACTCGTTCCACATCTTACTAGACGACAAAGTTGTGGCCACCATCAAGTCCGATGGATCCTACTTCACCTTGGTCGTCTGGCCAGACTTGAATGGAAAACTTGTTTCAGTTGGCAGCCTTTAAGTTTTGTGTATCACAATAAACCTTATCCTAATCGAAAGTCTCTCGAAATTTCTGAAAACTTTGATGGCACTTAATTTGTCAGCAAGATCGTTTTGATAGCTTTAAAATGAGCCCAAACACGACTAGGCTCCGCCCACTTTGAAATTTTCGAGATTTTCGTGGTGGGACCCAACATAGTCGTGTTTATACTCATTTTGCAGCTTATGACGCGTTGAATTCAATAAAGTAATGTTCAATTCGTTTATTATTCTTCTTCAAACAACCAAATCAAAGTTTCAAGTACAAATGGGACACTTGTACTGACACTTTGCACAATCATGAAACTTGTTCACAATTTTGTCGGATTTCGAGAATTTCTCCTCGTGAGTGTGCTCGTGTTCCTGTTGAGCACCACAGCAGCAGTGATGGTAATGGTGGTGATGGGGATTTTTGGATTTCGAAGATTCACCGATTTCCGGAGCCCTCTGAAGAAGGACTTCCTTGTCGTCGTTCTTGTCATCGTCGTCAGAGGCTTCAGAATCTTGAGAGTCTTCAGACTTCTTTTTCGAATTCTTGACGTCATCTTCTGGAGCGTCGCGACGTCTTCTGCCAGCAGTGTCGAACTCGAAATTCTCATCGTTAGACTCGTGATGCTCCTCCTTCTCCTTCTCCTCCTCATGCTCCTCGGTCTTCTTGACTCGGTGACGTCGTCGTTCGGATTCCTCGGATTCTGGAGACTTCTTCTTTTGGTTCTTCTTCTTATTTGTCTTCTTGACGTCGTCATCGTCAGATTCAGAATCCACCTTCTTCGACTTTTTGGATCTCTTCTTTTTCTTTTTCTCATCGTCAGAGGAGTCGGAATCAGAATCAGAAGAGCTCGAAGAATCCGACGATGACTTTTTCGACTTCTTCTTCTTCTTCTTCTTCTTTTTGTCATCGTCAGAGGAATCAGAATCTGATGAATCCGAGGAGTCCGAAGAATCTGAATCCGATGACGAAGATTTTTTGGATTTCTTCGACTTTTTCTGCTTCTTCTTCTTATCCTTCTTCCCCTTCCCCTTCTTCTTTTTCTTGACGTCTTCAGAATCTTCAGAATCTTCAGAATCCGAATCCGCCACGTCATCTGCCTTCAAATTTTTCTTCCGCTTCTCGAAATCATCCTCCTCCTCGAACGTCTTCTTATCCTTCCTCTTCTTCGTCTCGGATTTATGCGTCTCGTTGTGATGACCAGAATACGACTTCAGAGGGGCGTCGGATGGTAGAGAGTGCTCCGGAAGAATCATTTTTAGGAATCCTGGAAAATAAAAAAATTCGGATTTTTTTGGTGTAAAATTCATTAGATTTGGATGAGGTTCACCAAAGTTATGGACGGTTTTCGAAAATTCAAAAAAAATCCAAAAAAAAATTTCAAAGTTCCAGAAAACTTTTTGAAACTTGAATTTTCCGCTAGACCATGTTTAGAGCTTCAAAATGAGTATAAACACGACTAGGTTTCAAAAATTTTCATAATTTTGGGTCCCACCACGAAAAATCCAAAAATTCAAAAGTGGGCGGAGCCTAGTCGTGTTCGGGCTCATTTTGAAGCTCTCAATGAGCCAAACTCAACTCTCACCTTGAAAATCCACAAATCCTCCATTGGACAGTTTCCTCCATTGATCCCCAAAATCCTCGGTGTCCTTATCCAACGCCTCCAGTGCCTTCTTGGCTTCCGACCGACTCAACTTCCCCTTCTTTGTTTTTGAAAAATCATCGAATGTGGATTCTGGAAAGCGATTTCTAGATATTGAATCATTTTACTGGATCAGGCTCATCAAGAGCTTCAAAACGAGCCCAAACACGACTAGGCTCCGCCCACTTTGAAATGTTCGAGATTTTCGTGGTGGGACCCAATATGGGCATGCTTATACTCATTTTGAAGGTCTTGACGAGCTCTATTTGAAAATGTTATTTTCTTAGCTTTTTTGACAATTTTAAGAATCCAGGGGTTATTTTATAAAACTTACTGATCCGCTTATTGTCCACCATTCTGAGCTCGTTTCGAATAGAAAATTGAGGAAACGAAAAGGTGCAAACAACGGCGAACTGACCCTGATTAAATACTGCTCTCATTTTCTCGCCATCTCTGCGTCTCTCATTCTCCCATACTCTCTCTCGAAGGAAAAAAATAAAGTTCAAAAGTTTCGCCGTGTGATCTCCCCTTTTCTTATCTTTCTCTCTCTCTCTCTGTGTTTTTCTCTGCGTCTCTCAATTTTGTGCTATCTCTAACATTCGAAAATGATTCATGAGCAGAGGGCAGAAATGAGTCAGGAATCATATAATGGGGCGGAGGGGAAACAACAACAGATAATTAGTGTAAATCTTGTTGGGAAACATAAGCTGAGTAATCGGATTATTTCGAAAATTTTGGAATCATAGATGGATTCTGATTCTTCAGATTCTGAATCCTCTGACGCAGTTTGGGATTTTTGACGACGTTCGAAAAAAAAATTTTTCGGAATTTTTTTTCGAAAATTTTTTTCGAACTTTTTTCGAAAAAATTCTAAATTCTCAGATTCGGAATCTGACTATGAAGAAGATGACGGAAGGCTCCAGAAGATGCAAAATGACGACGAAAATCTGAAAAAAAATCTGAAAAACTCGAGGATTCTGAAATCGAGATTCCGATTCTTCAATAGCTCTGTAATACGAATAAAACCTGAATTTTCAGTCAGAGCTTGTAAGGAGCTTCAAAACGAGTATAAACACGACTATTTTTTGAAATTTTTCACTATTTTAGGTCCGGTCCCACCACGAAAAATCTCGAAAATTTCAAAGTGGGCGGAGCCTAGTCGTGTTTGGGCTTATTTTGAAGCCCTTGAGAAGCCTCATCCAGTAAAAAGGTTTAATGCTCGAAAATTGACTTCTAGAATCCACATTTGATGTTTTTCCACAAGTAAAGAAATGGAAGTTGAGTCGGTCGGAAGCCAAGAAGGCACTGGAGGCGTTGGATAAAGAGGAAAATTTCAAAGTGGGCGGAGCCTAGCCGTGTTTGAGCTCATTTCGAAGCTCTTGATGAGACAAACTCGAATCGCATACTATCAATACAAAAATCCTCCAGGAAAATTTGATCTTGACTATTGTTTACATTTTTACTTGTGAAAAAATTGCAGTTTTTCGAAAATCTAAAATTCCAGACATATTTGTACTTATTCCGATTCGATGCACCTCCCGAATCTAAAAATCAGAATTCCAATTCCCTTATTATCCCGCATCGTTTGTGTCCTCCTTTCCAAAAAAAACCCCTCGTTTACTTTTTCCAACGACACTCCGCTGCATGCGCCTTCTTTATTTTCTCAATCAATTTCTACAATTTTTATGGAAATATCTTGATTTTCATCCAATTTCCTCAATTTTTTTTTGAATTTCCACTTTTCCAAATTGAAATTTTCCAAAAATTTCAGCCAAGCTCATGCCAGACGTCAAACTTCTGGGTGTCATCACCAAAGTCGAGGAGGGCTTCGCGTACGCTAGTCTCGACGATGGCAGCAGTGTCTTTATTCCGATAGCAGCGTGTCGGACGCCTAATGAGTCCCTCTACGATTTAAGAACAAAATTTTTGTAAGTTTCGAAAAAAAATTTTTGGAGAAAAAAAATGAAATTTTGAAATTTCCAATTTCAGAAACAATGAAACTGTAATAATGAAAGTGCAACTGCAATCAGATCAAAGGAAGCGAAATAATTGTAAATGGATAGCAAAGTCTGTAAAAAAAGGTCCAACGAGGTCGCAAGTCTCCGATGTGATTCATGAGAATGTTGTGAGTTTTTTTTCCTTTTCAAACATTTCAAAAACCCCTGCAATTACATCCTGGAAAATAGTTCACAAGTTTTCATTGTCTTCATTGAATCGGGCTCTTCTAGAGCTTCAAAATGAGCCCAAACACGACTCGGCTCCGCCCACTTTGAAATTTTCAATTTTCGCGGCGAGACCCAAAATGAAGAAGTTTTCAGAATCCAGTCAAGAGTATACTCGTTTTGAAGCTCTTAACAAGCCCTGGCTGAAAATGAAGCTCAAATTTGCGTTTTTTCAGTCCGCCACCGTGACCAGCTCCACCGAGTCTTACGCATTCGCTGAAAGTGTGGAGTTCGGCACAATTTTTCTGCCCGGCAACGCCTTCAACGCTGCCATTGTGAAAAGTGTGAATTCGTATGTTGGCCCAAGGACTCAACTGATTGTGGATATAAAGGAACAGATCGAGTGTAAGGGATGCAAATATGTGGCAGTCAAAGTGACAAAGAGGGATCAGCCGAAGGGCCAGACGGAAGTTTTGGTAAGTAAATGAGCCGAAAATTTAAACGATGCAGAAAAAATGAGCCGAAATAGCGAGAAAATTCGAACAAATTTTGCGACTTTTGAGAAATTATATGATCCCAACTTTGTTTCGCTGCAGAAACTCTCAAAAATCCTCGAAACTCATTGAAAATCACCCAAAAATCGTTCACAAATCGTATAAGCCTCCCAAAACATTGCTGAGCCTCCGCAAACATTCCTAAGCCTCCCCCAAATTTCCTAAGCCTCCCCAAAAATTCCCAAGCCTCTCCAAGATTTCCTACGCCTCCCCAAAATTCTCTAAGTCTCTCCAAAAACTCCTAAGCCTTCCCAAAATCTGCTAAGCCTCCCCAAATTTTTCTGAGCCTCCCCAAACTATCCTAAGCCTCTCCAAAACTCTCTAAGCCTCCCCAAACATTCCATAAGCCTCTACAACAATTGCTAAGCCTCCCCAAAATTTTCTAAGCCTCCCCAAAATATCCTACGCCTCCCCAAAACCTGCTAAGCCTCCCCAAAACATTGCTAAGCCTCTGCATTTTTTTGTAGATGCTTACGAGTTTTCAATGAATTTGAACCATCCCTAGTAAATTAGCTCACTTCTGCTCAATTTCTATGATTTCTAGCACATTTTTAATGCGAAAATTCGAATAATTAGTGACAAATGAGCGAAAAGCAGTGAAAACTCACGAAAACCTAGTGCAAATGACCAAAAATGCACTGCAAAAATCGTAAGCCTCTACACAAAATTTTCAAATTTCAATATTCGCGCTCAATTTTTTTGACCAATTTTTGAAATTTGCTTTCTTGATTTTCAAACATTTTCGGTCGTTTCTCACCACATTTTGTTGATTTTTCACTCATTTTTCCTCCAAATTCAAAGGTTTTCAGTGAAAACTTTTCACTTAAAAAGTAGTGGGAAAACTTCTTTAAATTTTCAATCTAATTTTCTCAGTTTTCGGACTCCAACTCAATCCTCTCAAGCTTTTCAGGCGGCGAAAAAGAACGAGATGATCGTTTCGCAAGGCACCGTGCTAATGA
Organism: Caenorhabditis sp. 40 LS-2015; assembly: GCA_900536305.3. Lineage (NCBI taxonomy): Eukaryota > Metazoa > Nematoda > Chromadorea > Rhabditida > Rhabditidae > Caenorhabditis > Caenorhabditis tribulationis. Next base: position 82,012 of record LR545335.1, on the reverse strand, counting down.
TAGAGAACGAAGTGGCGCTAGTCGGATGTTCGGAAATCAACGCTTACGTCCAGTGAGTTTTCATTGAAAATTCCTTCGCTGAGGTCTAAATTCTCCAATTTTCAGATGCCCCGCCCTCGCGTATCGTGGAATAGTTGATCCGCTCAACCCTCGCAGCCATATCGCCGAGATAATATCGCACGAAGATGCGGTTCAATTCAAGGCGGTCAAATCGGACGACAAATGGATCGCGATCAGCTGGAGACCGATCGATGGATCCGAAGAGGACGCTCATCCATCCACTCAACTGGGATCGGAAACGAAGAACTCGGAAACGCTGACCGCGCCGATTATAGAGGTGTGTTTAGAGTGAGAGGGGTTTGGGGAGGCTTAGAAAGTTTTGGGGAGGCTTAGGATGTTTTGGGGAGGCTTTGGATTGTTTGGGGAGGCTTAGAAATTTTTGGGGAGGCTAAGGATAGTTTGGGGAGGCTTAGGATGTTTTGGGGAGGCTTAGCAATTTTTGGGGAGGCTTAGAAATTTTTTGGGGAGGCTTAGAAATTTTTGGGGAGGCTTAGAAATTTTTGGGGAGGCTTAGAAATTTTTTGGGAGACTGAGGATATTGTGGGGAAACTTAGGACAGTTTGGGGAGGCTTAGAAAATTTTGGAGAGGCTTAGGATGTTTTGGGGAGGCTTAGTATAGTTTGGGGAGGCTTAGGATGTTTTGGGGAGGCTTAGGATAGTTTGGGGAGGCTTAGGATGTTTTGGGGAGGCTTAGCAATTTTTAGTGAGGCTTAGCAATTTTGGGGAGGCTTAGAATAGTTTAGAGAGGTTTAGGTAATTTTGGGGAGGCTTAGCAATTTTTAGAGATTCTTAGGATAGTTTGGGGAGGCTTAGAAAACTTCGCAACCACAATTTCAAAAAAGTTTTTCGAAATTTTCAACCAATTTTTTCCCATTTTCAGTCGATAGTACTATCGCACCTCTTCAACACGCACCCCGAGCTGCTGCAACAATACGCTTTCATGACCAAAGAGTTGCCGGATTCGTGTCTTCCGGATTGGTACATTGTCGAGAGGGATAAACACAAATACGAGAACGGTCCGTGCAATGCGAAATCGAAAAGTACCGCGGAGAGACCCGTCGATGAACTTCAAAACTTGAAAATCAGTGACAGTAAAGAATTCTGGAAATCGAAAAATTCGAGCCGGAAAACTGGAAGAAAATGAAGAAATTCGAGCTGATTTTTCATAATTTTCTGTGATTCTTTTTCCTAATTTCAATTTTTTCCCATTGTGATTGTTTCCTCTTCTCCTATTTAGTTTTCAGACTTACTATTATTATACTTTTACTTTCTTCCCATGATTTTCTTTTCCCATTTCAGGCATTTGACACTCATTCCATATTCAGGAAATTGCCCCAAAAAAATCTCATATTTCATTTATTCTGGTCATTATTTTTTTTCGCGACTTTTCCATTCATTGCAAAATAAATATATCGTAACAATTTTGAACGGATAATATAGGTTTTGAGTGGTTTTCAGACCGGGATTAGGAATATTTTGATTATTAGAAAAAAAGAAGAATATACCAACAAAAAAGAAAAGCTCCGCCCACTTTTCTCTTGAAAAAATTTTCAGAATGTGCGAACGAGACGATTGTACGAGCATCGCGAATCGTCGAATCGGTCAAACCATCATATGTGCTTATCTGAACGAGGTTCATCCGCCGATTCTCAAGGATCATACAGGTAATAATAGGCTCCGCCCTTTTCCATAAGCCACGCCCCTTTTTTTCTCATTCCAGGCACCTACAACCTCAAGTGCCCCCTTCCAGTCGGATCATTCTTCGAAAAGAACGATTTGTACCTGTTCCATCTGATTTTCGACGTCAACTCTCCGCCGAGGTGCACTCGGATGACGCCGATTCCCGCCGTTCTGTATCCGGTGTATCGGAAGATTCTGGACGAGTATCGAGCACAGAGGATGGACGCGTTGAGGAGCATGAATACGGTTAGATAGAGGAGAGAAATTGAGCAAAAAATCATGAAAATTGGGAAAAAATGGCTCAGGAAAAGTTCTATAAGCCTCTACAAAGTTTGGCAAGGCTTAGAGATTTTGGGGAGGCTTAGGATAGTTTGGGGAGGCTTAGGAAGTTTTGGGGAGGCTTAGGAAAGTTTGGGGAGGCTTACTAGGGAATGTTTTACACATAGGATGGAGTTACGGAATGTGACATATATCATTCGAAAGCTAAAAATATTTGCAATCGATGCATATATTTTGTTTTTGCGGCGGCCGCGGCTATCTCGAGAAAATTGGGTCAAAATATTTANCATATATTTTGTTTTTGCGGCGGCCGCCGCTATCTCGAGAAAATTGGGTCAAAATATTTAACACTAAAACCAGTTGATTTTGCACTGAAATTCACGCGTGGCAGCCACGACGAGGTCGCTTTCATATATGCAATGTTGAGACGGGAATTTCAACGGCCCGGTAGTGTAGGGGATAAGAGGCGTGGGCAAGAAACTTTGACGGTCTGGTTCGAACCCACTCTGTGGAAACTATTTTTGAATTTTTTTTTGGACATTTTTGGATGATCATAACTGCTCACAGAGCAAGATTTGGGTGTTTTGTTTATGATGGTTACCACGAAAATACATGAAATTAACCATATTTCAAGTTTTTGAGAAAAAACATTTTTTGATGAAAAACCAAAATGTCCATTGAAGGCATGGCTCATTTTTCAATTTTTCGCAAAATTTTCAATGAGGCAGAATTTGATGTCTTGATGATCGGAAACCGTATTTTGACAGTTCTGCAGAAGAATGAACGTACCGTGTCACTTTTCGATGCATTTCAATGGGAAAAAAGAACCATGAGATACAACTTCTGACTGATAAAAACCGAGAAAAAAGTATAAGAATCGAAGAAAATTAGAGCAGGAACGTGTCCTGGTTCCGGTATTTGATGCCTGACCATCAAGACATCAAATTCTGCCTCATTGAAAATTTTTCGAAAAATTGAAAAATGAGCCATGCCTTCAATGGACATTTTGGTTTTTCATCAAAAAAAATTTTTTTCTCAAAAACTTGAAATATGGTTAATTTCATGTATTTTCGTGGTAACCATCATAAACAAAACACCCAAATCTTGCTCTGTGAGCAGTTATGATCATCCAAAAATGTCCAAAAAAAAATTCAAAAATAGTTTCCACAGAGTGGGTTCGAACCAGACCGTCAAAGTTTCTTGCCCACGCCTCTTATCCCCTACACTACCGGGCCGTTGAAATTCCCGTCTCAACATTGCATATATGAAAGCGACCTCGTCGTGGCTGCCACGCGTGAATTTCAGTGCAAAATCAACTGGTTTTAGTGTTAAATATTTTGACCCAATTTTCTCGAGATAGCGGCGGCCGCCGCAAAAACAAAATATATGAATCGATTGCAAATGTATTTAGCTTTCGAATGATATATGTCACATTCCGTAACTCCATCCTATGTGTAAAACATTCCCTAGTTAGGGAGTTTTGGGGAGGCTTAGGAAAGTTTGGGGAGGCTTAGGAAGTTTTGGGGAGGCTTAGGAAAGTTTGGGGAGGCTTAGGAAGTTTTGGGGAGGCTTAGGAAAGTTTGGGGAGACTTAGGAAGTTTTGGGGAGGCTTAGGAAAGTTTGGGGAGGCTTAGGGAGTTTTGGGGAGGCTTAGGAAAGTTAGGGGAGGCTTAGGAAGTTTTGGGGAGGCGTAGGAAAGTTTGGGGAGGCTTAGGAAGTTTTGGGGAGGCTTAGGAAAGTTTGGGGAGGCTTAGGGAGTTTTGGGGAGGCTTAGGAAAGTTTGGGGAGGCTTAGGAAAGTTTGGGGAGGCTTAGGAAGTTTTGGGGAGGCTTAGGCTGATTTCAGTGAATAAAAATTAAGATTTTGCGTTAACAAATGTGTTGAAAGCTTATCGTGGATCCTAAAATTCATTAAGAACCTAAAAACTTCCAGAATTTCTCTTTCACTTCTGACCTTTTTCGAAGAAAAAAAATTATTAGTTTTCTTCTTCGAAATTCAAATTTCCCTCCAAAAATTTTCTATTTTTCTTCAATGTTCCTCCACTCTTTCCTCATTCCAGTGACCAAAGGACACATTCAACATTGATGCACCACCACCACCAGCAACCCAAACAGCAACAACAACACTCTCTTTTCCCCTCTCTTCTCCCTCTTTTTCTCTGCGTCTCTTTCTATTCTGTGATCTCTCGCCTCCTCCTTTTCCCCATTCCACTCATTCGCTTTATTTTTTTCTGTGTTCTTCGCGTTTTCGATGTTTTTTTTTTCGATTTTCGGGTCAATTTTCTGTTGATTTTCTGTGATTTTTTGTAAATATGAAAGTCGAGAATTTTTTTCATCCATTTTTCAATAATATTCTTCAAAATCTCTCGATCGAAGAATCTTCCAATTAGTTCTCTTCTCATATGACCCTCTCTAATTGAAAAATCTCTGTTATCAAATTTGGAAAACATTCCTAAACTTTTCTGTTGATTTGATTTTCTCATTTTACTGATAGAAATACCGGTTTTTAAATGTCTTCATTCTCATTCAAAACGATGTTCTTCAACAGTTAAAAGTATATCTCTTTTTCTCGATTTTCAGCTCAATTTTTTTATTTTTGCGAATTTTCATTTTATTTTACAGAAATTCCTTTCTCCAAAATGGGCGTCACATGGGTATTCGAAGCGGAGCAGACGGCGAAATCCGTCGAGCGGATACTCGAAGGAATCGGCGCCGAGCTCGTCGGCCAGTTCCTCGTCGACATCACCCCCTACAACCCGCCGACGCCGTCACAGGACCACGCGTCCAACATTGTCATGCATCATTCAAAGTGTCCACAGTCGACGTTCTCGATTTGTAAGTTGAGAAAATCGCCGGAAAAAATGAAACAAAAATCATGAAAATCCGTCGGAAATGGTCCAAAATTCATTTGAACAATCCAAAGCCTCGAAAATAGTTTGTAGAGGCTGAGAAAGTTTTGAGGAGGCTTAGGATGTTTTGAGGAGGCTTAGAAATTTTTGGGAGGCTTAGGAATGTTTCGGGAGGCTTAGAAAGTTTTGGAGAGGCTTAGGAAATTCTGGGGAGGCTTAGGGATTTTTGGGGAGGCTTACCAGGGAACCTTTTAAGTCTTGAAGCTAACCAACAGTAATGACCTATATGGTTCGAAAGAGGATTGTCTAAAACCTATATTTCTGCATTCAAAACCTGCTTACGAGAATTCTGAAGACCAGTTATAGGCTCTCAAAGTGCCTGAAATAGGCTTGTGAAGCCTATTTTCTGAGGAAAAAACACTGGCACTTTGAGAGCCTATAACTGGTCTTCAGAATTCTCGTAAGCAGGTTTTGAACGCAGAAAATAGGTTTTTGACAATCCTCTTTCGAACTACATAGGTCATTACTACTGGTTAGCTTCAAGACTTAAAAGGTTCCCTTGTTAGGAGATTTTGGGGAGGCTTAGGATTTTTTTAGGAGGCTTAGGAATGTTTCGGGAGGCTTAGAAAGTTTTGGGGAGGCTTAGGGTAGTTTGGTGAGGCGTAGAAAATTTTTGGGGAGGCTTAGAAAGTTGTGGAAAGGCGCGGGGGGGGGGGGGGGGACTATATG
>LR545335.1:48111-76380 GCA_900536305.3 Caenorhabditis sp. 40 LS-2015 | reverse complement strand
GGGGGGGGGGGGGGGGGGGGGGGGGGGGGGTTCCAATGAATTTTCGGTTAGTTTTCATAGATTTCTGTTCAATTTTAGTCCATTCTGTCTTATTTCAGGTCCCAGAGATAACAGCTTCAGAAAAAGCCCGAAGGCGGTGTGTGATCGTGGATTCGATTTGATTTTGGGCAAATTGGCCGGCGGATTGGTTGTGGATAATGCCGGAAAAATTGAGGTGAGGCTTTTGGAGTTTTCCGTGTCTTAAAAAGATTCGACCTGGAAAACCATAGAAAAACGTTTTTCTTTCGTTCCAGATCAACGGAAACGAGTACAATCTACACACCGATTGGACGATTCGGGTCGGAACCGCGACGCAAGGAACCACGGTCAAAGGAGTCGTCGTGGAGGTGGGAACCAGTGGAATAGTGGAGAATCTTGAGAATGAAAATCTTAAGAAAAGGATGAAAAAAATTTCCAAAATTCCAGGTCGAGTACGAAGCCTCAATCATCGTCATCCAATGCCGCGAGATGGTGACCGAGTTCATTAAGCAAGTCTTCAACAAGTACTATCAAGTGCAACCGGAGATTTTCGTCACAACTGATAAGCCCGAAAAGTACTCGCCTCTGGACACGATGTGGCAGTACCTGCTCGTGGCGATGAAGATGAGAAAGAAGACCTAGCTAGAAATTGTCTCTGAAAGCATCACATTTTTGACCTTCAATTATCTATTCTGTGATTTTCTATTTATAGCTTATTGAATTTTTCACTCTCCTCCTCTCTGTTTTCCCCTGAAAATCTCACACTTTTCGATCTTCTGCAATTTTTTGATAAACTTTGACCGGAATTTTAAAACTTTTAATGCATTTTTTTTTCGAACTTTGAGTCGTTTCAGACGATTTTCATATTTCATGTTCTTTTTTTTTGTCAAATCCCCTTTTCCATGTCTTCAGATGGGCATATCGTACGATAGCCATGATCGAGATTTGAGCTTTCGAATCGCTCTCGAATATTTCGATGATTTGAGGATTCTGTTCAATGCCAAGTGCTCGGGGTTGGAGGCGTGGCAGGTAATGAAAAGAAGGCGAGAGGAGAGAAATTTCAAAACATTTTGAGCCGAAATTGATGAAAATCGCGAGCCAAAATGAGCTCAAACATTGGAAGATCCTGATGAAACTTCGAAATCTACTGAAAAATCTGAAAATTCGGATGAAAATGACCGCAATTAGCCCAAAAAGGGAGAAAAAGGAGCAGAAACTCAGATGAGAAAGTCGTAAGCCTCTACGAAATTTGTAGAGGCTTAGGATTTTTTGGGGAGGCTTATAGATTTTTGGGAAGGCTTAGGAATGTTTGGGGAGGCGTAGGAAGTTTTGGGGAGGCTTAGGATGTTTTGGGGAGGCTTAGGAATTTCCTTTTCAATCCAATTATTTTCCAGATAGTCTCCTATGCGATCTCTCTGTGCTTCTTCATCGCCTGGTTCAAACGAATGATTCGCTCGAACGAGCCACCGTTGATTCAGCTCAGGTATGTTTTAGTAGAAAATGTGTCCCATTTTTGAGTACAAAAAGTTTTTCAGAAAATCCGTCTTCTCGCTGCTCCGATCCCTGCCATGGGTTCGTCGCAAGTTGCAGGCCGATTTGGCGAAGGCTCAAATCGAGATCGAGGAGGAAGTTCATCAGTATGATAGTGTGAGTTTGAGCACAGGAAAACGGCTTTTCAAATCCTCCAAATCGCCCTCTATATGTTTCCAGATGCGCGAATTCTACAAATTCCTTCCCGAACGTTGTATGGATAGTGAGGAGATTCTGGCCGACGGCAGGCGCTATGCAATGATGGGAGAACGAAGACACGTTCAGCACTACGATCCGCAGACCAGAGAAGAGGATATGAAGTTGTCGGCGAAGGTGAGGGGTTGGAAAATGGTTTTCCAGTTGAAAAATGAGCCCAAATTCCCGGAAATTTGGTCCAAAAATGGCCAAAAAAGCCAAAACTAGAACCTAGGAAATCGTAAGCCTCTACAAAAATGGGCGGAGTCTTCTAGGCCTCTAGAAACTTTGTGGAGGCCTAGAAGTCACCTTTGACCGATTTCGAGGTCGTTTTCAGTTTTCCCAAGCTTCTTACAATTTTGACATCCTACAAACTGACAAAATTCCTTTCAGCTCTTCGACCTATTCTCGCACTCGGACCCCCATCGATCCGACGCCTTCCCAGGCGTTCGAAAAATGGAGGCGGAGATTCTGAAGATGACGTGCGCCATGTTCCACGGCGGAAAAGACGCGTGTGGAGTGGTGGCCGGCGGTGGAACCGAGGCGCTGATGTTGGCCTGTTTGGCGTACCGTAATCGATCGAGGGCTCGTGGCGAGTGGAGAGCCGAAATTGTGGCACCGTCGACGGCGCATCCGGCGCTGGACAAGGCCGCCGCGTTCTTTGATATGACTATCAAAAGGTGGGCGTGGTTTGGAAATCGACCTGAAATTTACTAGAGTTTTGAAATTTTTGAACCCGAAATTTGGGTCCCAAACTCTTCCGAGAAGGTCTCATGAGCTTTTTAGCTTTTGAATTTGGCGCCAAAATTGACCTCAAAATGACCCATTTTTCAGAATTCAAGTGACCGGAAGCGACGATCGTGCCGATGTTGGAGCAATGAAGCGGGCTATTGGACCAAGGACGTGTATGGTACGCTAATAGAGAAAATCGAACAAAAATTCTATCAGGAAAGACTGAACTTTGTTGAACAGGGTCTGAATAGAATCCGTGGAAATCTAGCTCGAAAAAGTCAAATTTTGAGTCAATCTTGATGATTGGACGACCAAAATCTTCAAAATCCAGCTCAAAATATCTTCCAACCTTTCAGATCATTGCCAGCGCCCCGAATCACATCACCGGAACCGTGGACCCCATTGAGAAGTTGGCGAAACTTGCCCAACGCTATCATATACCTCTTCACGTGGATTGCACCCTTGGCGGCTTCGTACTCCCGTTCATGGAGTACGCCGACTATTCCGTGCCGGCCTACGATTTCCGTCTTCCTGGTGTCACCTCGATTTCGGCGGATTTGCATAGGGTAATAAGGCAAAGTCCCGAAAAAATATCTGAAAAGTGGTGTTATTTTCAGTACGGACAATGCCCAGGTCGCCTATCGGTTCTAATGTACCGTGAGCCGGTGTTCCTTCGCCATCAGTTCTTCACCAACTCCGAATGGCCGGGAGGTTGCTATGCGACGCCGACGATGTCCGGTGGAAGAGACGGAGGAGCGGTGGCCACCGCCTGGGCGATCATGTTGAGAAAGGGAAGAGATGGTTACATCAATGCGTGTCAGCGAATTGTGGAAGGTTTGTAGAGGCTCAGGAAGTTTTGGGGAGGCTTAGAAAAGTTTGGGGAGGCTTAGGAAAGTTAGAGGAGGCTTAGAAAGTTTTGGGGAGGCTTAGGAAATTTTGGAGAGGCGTAGGAGATTTTGGGGAGGCTTAGGAAGTTTTGGGGAGGCTTAGGAAATTTTGGAGAGACTTAGGAATATATGGGGAGGCTTAGGATATTTCGGGGAGACTTAGGAGATTTTTGGGGAGGCGTAGGAATCTTTGGGGAGGCTTAGAAACTTTTGGGGAGGCTTAGCTAGCTTTGGGGAGGCTTAGGATATTTCGGGGAGACTTAGGAGATTTTTGGGGAGGCGTAGGAATCTTTGGGGAGGCTTAGAAACTTTTGGGGAGGCTTATAAAAGTTTGGGGAGGCTTAGAAAATGTTGGGGAGGCTTAGGAAGTTTTGGGGAGGCTTAGTAACTTATGGAGAGGCTTAGAAAACTTGTGATCTTTCCAGGTACCCGACAATTGGCCTACCGTCTTCAAGGAATCGACGGCATCTCGTTGAGAGGGTCGGCTGACTTGTGTGTGGTGGCTTTCACGACGAGCGATGTGAATGTGTACAATCTGGTGGATTTCATGGTGCACAAAGTAAGGGAAAGCGATTCTGAGATTCTGTGATTTTCGCGAATCTTGAAGACTTCAAGATTCTGAATTTCCGAATATTTCAGGGTTGGCACGTGGACCCGCTTCTCTCGCCAGTGGGCGCCCGTATTCCAATCACGCTGTCAATGTGCGAAGAAGGCGTCATCGATCATTTCATGGACGATCTAGAGGAGGGAGTCAGCAATTTGAAGTGAGCTTTGTTTCCTCGAAATTTCCGCTCTATTAGCAATCTCAATTTCAGATCCATGGATGGCGACAAACTCGGCACGACCGCCTCGTTCTATCAGATGCTCAAAAAGATCAACGATAAGACGCTGGTCGACGAGCTCTCGTTGATTCGTCTCGCCGCACACTACAGCATTCCACCGCCAGTCGAGCGGCGAAGTTTGAGGTGAGAAAGGGGGCGTGGCCTAAAAACGATCCGTTTTTTTTCCAGAACTCTCTCCGTGGAAGGCCGCAAACTGTCGATGCTCGGTGCATCCGGAGACATGGGCAAGAAGCTCGAGGAGCTGCGCAAGGGCTATCAGAAGGAGAAGGAGATGAAGCGAGAGAAGGAGGCGGCGTTGAAGAATCATGAGGAGTGATTATGAGATTTTTCCCCTATACTTTTTACTGTATAATTTTTTGTCCCCATGCTTACCATCTTTTTTCCCCCGTACCAAAAAAAAATTTCCCTTCTTCAATATTGCCATACAACTTTATATCCCCTCCTCTGTTTCGTGTGCATTTCTAAAATTTCCAGGTTTTCCATTTGTTCTAAACTTTTCTTGTGTTTCAATTATGTAAATAGTAATAAAGTGAGCAAAAGCTTCAATTTTTTTTTCGTTTTTCAGAATTTGAGATTTTAGAATAGTACCTTTTTTTTCAAATTTGGGATTTTCTTTTCTGAAACTTTTTATTTGCCTAAAATTGATTATATTGTCAATTCAGGAAAATCTCGAAAAAAAATTTTGTTCAGAGCTTTGGCGGGAAAATAGCGAGGCTCCTCCCACTTTGAAAACTTCAATTGGCGCTGCTTTTTTGAACTGGAGAATAGATCAAATCGCGAAACCATTGCAATTGGTGAAAACTTTGCGGCGAAATTGCAAAAATGGGAGGAGCCTCGCTATTTTCCCGCCAAAGCTCTGAACAAAATTCTTTTTCGAGATTTTCCTGAATTGACAATAGCACCTGAGAACTTTTCGCGCGTGTTTTTGGACTGGTAGATCAAAACAACGCTTCTGAAGACTACGCCTAGCCAACACTTTGAAAATGTCAAAATTTCGTTATATCCTCTACGCCTTTGAAAATGCGCCAACAGACTGCGAATTTAAAATACAAAAATTTCATTCCATCAAAAAAATATGAAAAATTACACTCTCTTCACAAAAACATTATCCACTTGAATGCTTTTGGCAAAATCCAAAAGCCTCACCATGTTGGCACCATACACATGGTAGTTCAGCTTGACCGCATAATTGTACGCCTTCTTCTCACACTTGCGACCCTCCCATCCCGTGGGGCACTCGCACATGAGTTCGTCGCGGGCGTCGAGTGGGTGGAAGAAGCTGGAGACACAACGTCCGTCGTTTTGGCATCGACACTCGGCAGCTGTCGGATCAATCTTCCAGTCGCATTGTGGGCCGTGAAAACCGTCGAGACAGCCGAGCGTTCCGTTCGCGGTGCATCGACGGCGGATGATTTCGGCGTGCCCGTCGTTGCAGAAGTATTTGCATTCGGCGCCGTGCCAGTTACTGGAAATTGGATTGATTAGTTAAGGGGTCTAGGTTCGTGGGTCCTCAAGATCTGGGACCATTGAGGCTTCAGAAAAAGGTCTAGGAATTGCTCAGGTTGAAGACCTATGCTTGGTTCCCTAGCCTTGGGCCCTAGGTCCCAGGTATTTTCCTTTTGATGATCTGATACCATCTAAACGTGAGGGACGTGCCTAGCAGACTTCAGAAGTTTCTGGGAACCTTGAAGGATCCCATATCTTCAGTTATCGGAAGATCGACAATCATCGCAATACTTGGGACGTTAGATTCTAAGAATTTAACGTTCGAGGCTTCACAAACCCGCCCTAGTAGACTTTAAAGAGTCCTAGGAAAATACCAAGTTTTAAGGGTTCTTAGACCACCGATCAGGCTTGCTCGGAATCGGAAAACGGATATTCCGATTTTCCGACTTTTATCGGAAAATTTTTCCGACGGGAAATAATTTTCCGAAAAAAAAATTCGGAAAAAAATCGTTTTCCGATTTTCCGAACACTTTTTTCCGAGAAAGCCTGCCACCGATCCTGAGATTTCAAAAGGTCTGAGCTCATCTGAAACCCCAAGGACTCACCGATTACACTTCACATCGATGCGAATCCCCGTAAACGGCAATGCTACATAATCCTCAGCGATCGTCATCACTTGAGTGTTCCATCGATCCGAGCGCACTGTCTCATGATGCAGCCCGTGCTTGTCGAACAGACCACTATCAATCAGCACCGTGCCGGGGCGATGAAAAGTGACGGGGATGTTGGTCAGAATCCGAGTCTCGTCTGCTTTCAGCGGCACATCGAAGACTTGCTTGTTGTGCGGGAAGTAGATGTCTTCAACGAAGGTGACGGTAGCATTGGGTAGATTGAACGCGGACTTGAGACGGACCTCGATGTAGCCAGAGGCGTGGCATAGGGGGAATAGTAGAGAGAGGGTTAGGAGATGGTTGGGGAGCATTTTCGGTAGTGAATGATAATAGTGAGAGAGAAGGCTTCCTTTTATAGCAAATTGAATCCAGGAGATAAGATGTAAAATGGAACATCTAGATTAGATAAGTCAGCAGTGCTCTAAAAGGGGAGATAAGATAAGATATAGTGACCGCGGACATCTTCTAGAGTCTCTGGGATTTCTGTAGAGACCTGGAGTGCTTTGTAGAGACCTGAAGTTTAGAGGCCTGAAGACCTGAAGTGTCCTGCAATGTGTTTTAGGACAACCATCATGAGACTTCCAGAGATTTTCAAACCTCCAGCTTTGTTGACCTGCTGATAATAAGAAACCACCTAGACTAAGGATATGATCTATTCAACGAATTCGACCACCGTCTCGATTTTTTGTTCCTCACTACTATTTCATGACTCATGCTACTATCGCGAAACAAACATTCTTATGGAACGCAGATGCATTACACAACGATGTATGTATTCAACGCAAGAGAAGATTTCCAAGTTGAGATAAAACTTGGCAACACACGAACATGAAGGAGGGAGGAATGGAACGCACACACAGACGCACACCGAGATTTATTTGTGAACGTTTGTAGATGAAAATCTTTGGTAGGAAAGAAGACGAGGAGATGATGATGATGAAGACAAATGGTTTCGGTCGAAAAAAAAGTTGTTTGAGTCTCATTTTGATTCTTCTTTTTTTTGCCATGAATAGTGCAGACACATAGTCATTTTCAGAAGTCAGCAGGTTCTTACTGTCTATCTAAGGTACTTTCCATGGGACCCTGAGTCAATACGTTTGGTTAGAATTTGAGGATCCTTCAACTTCATGTCAGACCTGATGAGGGCTGTCGGTTTTGCATGGTGGGTCTGATGTTGTCGGTTTTTGCCTCGTGGGTCCGGTGTTGCTGGGTTTTGTCTTGTGGGTTCGGTGTTGTCGGTTTCCGCATGTATCTTTATCAGTTTCCGGACAAGTGGGACAATTCCCGATTTGTTCAATTAGTGCGGTCATTCGCAAGTTACACGGATCTTAGTCGGTTTCAGCACCCACCTTGTCCGTAATTTACCCATTTTCCGACCCGAGGGTACTATCATCCGATACAAGCTTCAACCCTTGAATGAACAAAATATCTTGAAAATCCACTCATTAACAAGCCATTATCGTTTCGGCTATCATCACCAATCCAAAAGCGAATCGGAATCCGAAAGAAAAAACACCCCTTTGTCGGCTAACCCTTGTCGCCAGTCTCGATAGTTATGATCCCGTGTTATCATTGGTGTGGTCTGGTCTGATACGACCGCTTTTGATCTTTTTTCATTCCGCTGTACCCCTGCTAGCGGATAGCCAAGCCGTTAGCGTTCCTTGAATCTTCAACGTCTTCAGAACGTCTTCAGATTTATTGTTGGTTTCCAGCAGTCGTTCCGCGAGTACTGGCGAGTCAATCTTTGATTTGATGCGCTAACTAGCACTGGTAGATCAGATCAAGCTCCTGGGTATCGATAGTTTGATCCACAGAATTCTAGAGAGGACTTGAGATTGACTCGATGTCATTTGAGCTCGCAGTTCAAGGGTCAGATTTTTGATCTACCCGACGTACGAAAGGTTAGTTTGTGGTCAGTATGTTAATTATCCTTGACGGACAGCTTCGATTCCCCTCGTTGGTTGTAAAAAACCACAAACGACCCTATAACATAACACGATGTCCCTCCCCCTCCGCCTCCCAAATGAAATGTCCATAAATCAAACCTAAACTATCACATCACCATGTGTGGACAGACCCCGTACACACACGAATGGTCTGTAGAAGGGTTTGATGTGTGTTTACGAACCTCCTATCTGTTTCCTACAGCTACCACTACTTCCTGAGACCGTCTGTCTCTTCTCTTTAATTCTTTGGCTTTTGTAAGGAAGGAACGATTCTTCGAAGAGATGATTTGGATGGGTAGCAAGGCCTTCTGGACCTTCTTCAAGTTCATGTCATTTTTTTTGACCTACAGGGGGAAGTTGAAGTAAGAGTCTGGAAGTAGATCAACTTGATCCTGATTCCCCTATGTTTGGTGGGTCATGCTTTGCTAGACTAGGAGGAATTCCGCCTTCCGTTCCGACTCCATCAAGGTGATACCCGCCCGAGACTCCATAGTTCTCTGATAGCCCCGATTTTGTTTTTTTGCCCTCTCTCTCTATGACCACACACAAACTGTGTACATCATCATTCTCCTCCCCTTCCCTACCTCTCTACGTCGTCTTGTTCTTCTTCTTCATTTCATCAACATCATCTTCGTCTTGGTCTTCTGACAAAGAATAGAAGACACGCTTCTTATCAAAACATGACGACGTCGTCGTCAGAGAGAGAGAGGGACAACCGATAACCGACAAGCGCATTCTGTTCCTCTTTGGTTGTCTCATCGGTCTCTTTGTCTTTTGTCGTGGTTTTTATCTTGATAAGTTGGATTCTGAATTTTGAACACCTTGAACAGGAAAATTTGAGCTTTGAAAATTTCCAAATTCGAGTTTTCAAAAAGTTCAAAGTATCAATAGGGCCTCCAGAAGATTTCCTTGCGAATGGTGCAATTTTGATGAAAATTGAGTCACTTGAAGAAAATGGGATAATTGGTACAGTAATAGTGGGACACTTTCTTATCTCTATTGAGTAGTACATGTTGACCGAATGTCAAAAAAAAAAAACGTCACGTCATCTGATTTTGATTCCGACTCATTTTGACGTGTCCTCTACCTTCTCTTTTTTTTGTCATTTTTCAATAGAAGAAAAAAAAAAGCAAGAACTAATCCCTATTCTTCGTCGTTTTTCGAGGTGTTCTGTTCCGCCTGTCTGGTCTGGTGGCCTTTGACAAAGGTCAAAGTGCTGATCCTCCTCACCATTAGATTGGAACAGTTTTTAGAACGAAAAAAAATGTCGGAAATCGGGAAAAAAACATTGTTCAGGGTGTCAAAATGTCAGCCCTCAGGGTTGTTGAAACCTTATCTCGTTTTACAGTGGGTCGATTGTCATGAAAATTATACCAATCGAGAGGAAATTTTCTGGAGATCAAATTCGTTTTTTTGCATACTTGCAACAAGCCGGCCGGGCTGGTAGGAGGATTTTCCCGGCCCGGTCTGGCCCGCCTCACTCAACTGAAATTGTTTTTTTTTCAAATTTTTTATTTTGTCTATGAAAGAGAACGAAACAATTTATGATATTTTTTTGAGAATCAGAAATGGCCAGAAACTTTCTGTTCAGTGTAATTTTTTGAATCAAAAAGTACAAAAAGAACAATTTGGTTCCAGAAAAGTTACTTTTCGAAAAATCGGGAAAAAATCTGCTTCAGTAATGAACCTCGGCCCGCGGGTCGGGCCGGGCCGGCCTGTGATTTTGCAAGTATGGTTTTTTGAATTTTCTGAAGTTTTGAACTTTGACAGCCTGTGTCTCGACTTCTAGACGTTAGTCACATAGCACATCCGAGAGCCCTGATTCTGATCTATACATGAGCTAATTTATAGAAAATTCTCAGAGGTTCCTTAAAACGGGTATCCTGGTGAGATAGTTCTCAATGATAACAAATAAGGTTCGCTCCATCTTAATTTTGATGCCAAAAGTTTCTCGCACAGCTATGGTAGATCAAATTAACCTCAAAGTCGAAGCGTTGGATTTTTGATCTACCAGTGCTAGAGAAGTTCTGCGTGCTCCTGAAAAAACTCATGCTTCTGAATCCCACAACCCATCTAATATGTTGAATTTTTTTGTCCAGCTCAAAATTGCTCACCTTCTACTAATCATAGTAATCAGTTTTTCTCTGACTAACCCTCTTCTTTCTCTTTTGTTTTCGAAATTTTAGTCTGATTATTCTTTTCAGCTTCCTCTATTCCTTTTTCCCATCCCACACACATACTTCCGCTCTTCTCCTCGTCATCATCATTGAGCATAATATTCATTAGCTCTCTCTGTCTCTCTCTCTCTCTGTTTTTTCTACGAGTCTAGAAAAAAAACAATAGAACACTAACCAAGGCAAGAGCTAGTGGAGCAGAAAACATAAACTGGCCAGTGGACACAGAATGGTATACATATAAACACATTCGACACCGAAAGACTAAAAAGAAAATAACAAAAAAAACACAGAACGAAAAAAGAGTCCACAAATAGACACAACGGAAGCGTTGGGTGGGGGCTTCTTTTCTTGTTGCTCAGTTATTTTTTGGATTTCTAGAATTTTCTTGGCATAGGCTTCCAAAAACGACGCTTCATATAGTCATATAGGCTCACATGTTTTGCTCACCAAGTGCCTCCCTCTGATCCGAACGACTATGGGGGCAAAAAATCGCCCATCCAGATATAAGAACTTCCACGAAGGGAATTTTTGAAGAAATTATTTTTTCTCAAGTTATGACGATTTTTCAAAATTGCGAAAAAAAAAGTTTAAAATGACCGTATTTTGGTAATTTTTTGAGTTTTTTCAAAAATCAAAGTGGGATGTATAAAAACTTTTTTTGCTCTCATTTTTTGCCTCTTGCATGTTTTGGATATATTTTGTCTAAAGTTGTGAAAACTCGGGTGAAACACGAAGTCGAAAAAAACCGCTAGATAAAAATTTTTCTAACTATCATAGAAATGTTCCCCATCATGAATAAGGTATAGAGACGTATCGCTTATAATACCCAATCAGGCATTTTCGAAAGATAAAAGTCGATTTATAGGTAAAATCCACCTGAATTTCGATTTATTTCAACTTCTCACACATTATATTTTTTCGATTCAGACTTTTACGGGAATTCGTGATCTGCTAACATTATCAGATGACTGATTACCCGTTTGCTGAAGTTGTGTTCCCTTTCTGGGCGCCCTGGAGTCGTTTACCAAAAGGTCACATCAACTGAAAAAATCCAAAAAAAATTTTTTCCAAAATTCTTATTGTTTCAATTTTATGGTTGCTTCTGATCGGACTTGATAGTTTTCATATGAATTGATCTGAAAGACATGAAAAAAGTGGATAGAATAGCCTCATAACATGAACACCTAATAATAAACGTCTTATTTGTTGGGACATCGTGGAATCGACTTTTTTCATGCTCTTTTTCATGTCTTTCAGAACGATTCATATGAAAACTATCAAGTCCGATCAGAAGCAACCATAAAATTGAAACAATAAGAATTTTGGAAAAAATTTTTTTTGGATTTTTTCAGTTGATGTGACCTTTTGGTAAACGACTCCAGGGCGCCCAGAAAGGGAACACAACTTCAGCAAACGGGTAATCAGTCATCTGATAATGTTAGCAGATCACGAATTCCCGTAAAAGTCTGAATCGAAAAAATATAATGTGTGAGAAGTTGAAATAAATCGAAATTCAGGTGGATTTTACCTATAAATCGACTTTTATCTTTCGAAAATGCCTGATTGGGTATTATAAGCGATACGTCTCTGTACCTTATTCATGATGGGGAACATTTCTATGATAGTTAGAAAAATTTTTATCTAGCGGTTTTTTTCGACTTCGTGTTTCACCCGAGTTTTCACAACTTTAGACAAAATATATCCAAAACATGCAAGAGGCAAAAAATGAGAGCAAAAAAAGTTTTTATACATCCCACTTTGATTTTTGAAAAAACTCAAAAAATTACCAAAATACGGTCATTTTAAACTTTTTTTTTCGCAATTTTGAAAAATCGTCATAACTTGAGAAAAAATAATTTCTTCAAAAATTCCCTTCGTGGAAGTTCTTATATCTGGATGGGCGATTTTTTGCCCCCATAGTCGTTCGGATCAGAGGGAGGCACTTGGTGAGCAAAACATGTCAGCCCACTTTTGACTATCTAGGTCTTGAAAAAAACTATGCTGTTAGTTGATAGTGCTCCATGTCTACAGAAAAAAGTGGGTGGAGACTGAAAACCCTTTGGAAAGTTCGCTTCTCCCAGACGACGTCACTAGTAAGCGAAAGCGGGGGGAACTCTCTCAAAATTTATGTGGCAACTCAGTCAATCTGTTTTGCATAAATCTTGCTCTCGATTTTCGTTTTTTTGGCTCCTCAGAACGACCTCTTCGAGGTGAAAAGTTCAACGCGAGAAGTTCTCTGGGTTTCTTGCTGACATTTTCCTAGGCCAAATGTCTTGGATAGACGTTTCTGTCCCATTTTCATATACCCTACGTACCTGAATGACAATTCCGAATTCTTAGCATTTCACAGTCTACCAGAGGCCCAAGATAGCCAAAAAGAGCACCTCCATCTAACACATACAGTCCTAGGCTCCGCCCACTTTTGTCTATCGTCTATGTCCCCGATTCTTCATTATTTGTAGACAAGATCGCCTGGTTTCATTGTAGATCGACTTTTGGTCACTAGACATCCGAAAAGGTCAGGTCTGAATCTGCCATACATTCATCCTTCTTTTTTCGGTTCAGTTCCCATAATTTCACTTGACCCTGTTTTGTTATGTTGCTTTGTGCTCCACATCTATCAGTCTCCTCAATTTCCTTCTGTTTATAAGGGTGTGTTGGTTTTGGTTTCATAAGTGCACACATATGTTGATAAGAAAGGGAGCACCAAACTGAAAACAAACAAGTCAACCATGGGGGGAAGAAGAGCGGTAGTAGGAGTGATAACATCCAATTTGTGGCTCACTGAGTCTTTTTACGTTCATGTTCATTCTCATGGTGTCTCATGTGTGCTTACTCAACCCAGACCGCCTACGTTTCAGAGGATCATAGCGCAAAAGTCTAAAGGTCTAGTTTCACTTTGATGACTCAGATGTTCACCCTAGATTTCTTCTCGGGTGGCCTAATTTTTCCCAAGATGACCTAGTTTTTCTACAGAACCTACAGAGACTGAGAGCCTAGATTTCTTCGAGGTGAACTAGCCTTCCTCTGGTGACATAATCGTCTCCGAGATAGCTTAGCAGTCCGCTAAATGAACTAGTTTTTCTTGATACAGTCTGTGGCTCTTCTAGAGATGACCTGAACCCCCTACTCTCCAGTTTCTATGCCACGCCAAAGACTGTGCTCCACCGCGACTCTTTCCACAACCTAGTTTTTTTTTCTAACCGTCTAATACTCTCATGACAGTCAGTTTCACTAACACTTTAAGTGAGTCACAATCAGACTCCCTCCTATAAAAGCTTGATCGTCCTCCGCCATTTTTCCCTCCGTCTGCATCAATTCTCCTCCGATAACCAGTCTTTTGTTCTCCAGGAAAAAAAAAGAAATGATGGTTGATATTGACTCATAGAGGTCACTGGTTTTTTGTTGCAATTCGAGATGGTTTCGAAATGTGTCCTCATAGTCCTAACACTGTTCGAAAAATGAACAGTGTTCGCTTGAAAAATGTTTGGCCTTTTTTAGGCTGATGTGTTGAATAATAGTTTAGCTTCAATCATAATTATCTGTTCGGTAAGCACTTCTGGTCGTTTGCTGGTTTTTGGAGACCTCTGTTTTTTGGTTACTTATCAGATCCTCTATAGTGAGGATTCTAGAATTTAACATTTTCTGCCTTCATTCATGAAGATAGCCTCGTTCCCCTTCCGTTTTCCGCTTCCTGAAACTGTTCCGTTTCTTGCTATTAGTCAGAAGCCCGGTTGATTATTTCTCTCCTCCTTCCTCTTCCCTCTTTGTTTTCCATCTGTCCATTTCGCTTTTTTTTTTTGCGGTCAAAAACGTTCTTTCCCTCGTATGAGGTGACTCATTTTCAGTTCGTTCCCCGTTTTCTTATTCTTCCGCTTACAAATTTTTTTTTGTTCCCATTTCTTGAAGTCTAGTTGTTTTCTTCCCTGTCATTTTAAAGCTGAGCAATTATTCATCAACCAAGAAGTAAGACTCCGAGTGGATTTTGTAGGGTACATCTTTGTTTTGTGAGCACAATTTCTGGTTTTGAGAACAAGGTTTGTGTCTGGGAAAGGAAATGATTTATGAGTTTTTGTGAGATTCTGATTGCTCAGATATTTGGTGATAATTAGATTTAGAGAAATGCAAGTTAGTTTTCACGAGTGATGCTGAAAATCAGATTGAGTTTCTCAGTTTTCTCGTCTTGCAAAGACATGACTCTATAAGGAGCTGTAAATTGCACTTTTGTGGAATATCAGCCAAATTCAATTGCCTGATTTTTGAGTTTTGTCATTGAGCAAATTCTTAGAATTAGAATGACAGAAATCTACTCTGCAAAAAGCTGACATGTGACCGTGATTGCACTTTTCTTGATAATTGTCATAGATTTCAATGGATTATCGGTTTCAGCCTCTAATTTTGGAAAGTATAGAAGGAAAGTGCATTTTTCAAGTTTTACCTCTCCCAACATTGTCATCTAACAAGATTTAGTCTCCAAGGCTTACCCGCAGACTTGCATCTGCAAAATAATATAAGAGGACCATCTGAATATTCATGAGATTTTTTTTCTTCTCCTTCCTCTTGTAGTTGTTCGGAGTGTTTTTTTTTTTTGATGAAGGATCTTTAAATCTTGGTTCGCGGGAATTCAAAGATCTCAAGTGCTTATAAAGAGTGAGTCTAGGGAACATTCCTCTCACCTCGATTCAAGCATCGAATTCGGGGTCTAATAGAGTCAACCTCTGCGGGTATAATCCACCCCTGCACAGGTAAAGCGCTGCCGATCCGTTATGAATGGGACCAGGTTCTAGATCCATAACTGATATGTTTTGCGCTCGAACGAATCAGTTATATGTCTAAAACCTGGTCCCATCCGTAACGGATCGGCAGCGCTTTACCTGTGCGGTCGGTCAAACATTGCCAATGTAACAGTGTTAGCCAAGGTTACTAGGGGACCACTAGTAGTGAAAGATGGGAACGGCAAGTATCAAACGGCGTTCTGAAAATCACTCAGATTGAGTTTCAGCTGCAGAGCACTTCCAGAAGACGTGGTATGTTCTAAGGAACTTTTCCATGATAGCCCTTTCCTCCACTTTGAGTTTTTCCCCTGAAAGATTGATCCACCCGAATCAAATGTACTACACAAGATTCTAGTCTGATGTGATGCACAGTGAGCATGAATATGTCATCGGAAAGAAAAAAAAACACGAAAGAGAGAGAAAGAAAGGAAATGAGGAAGCTAATTAGATTGTTGAGCATGGGGGGACCAGAGGCCACGCCGCTCACCAACTCTCTAACGAGTAGCTCCTACTTTTTCCTCCTCTAGTTAGTAGGATCACATGACGCTGGGGTTAGTTTGTGCCCCCAAGTCATGGTTCTGTGGTCTATGTGCTATGTCATCATGAGTGGCCCAGTACTTACAATCAGTTTAAGGTTGACAGGTTTAGTGGATTGGAACCATAGTACTCAAGAAAATCCAAGATGAAATAGCTCAATTTTGACAGGTCTAACGACATTGTCTCATTTTGCGGATGAGCTTTTTCAGGTTTGAGAATGAGGTTCTGCTCGTTTCCTGAGTATCTCGAAGCTCTTATTCTCGAGACTTCTCAAATTATAGTGTTCAGTTTAGACCTTCTCGAGACTTCTCGAGACCTCAAGACCTAACCAAGTGCCCCAATATCCCCATCGTTCAGTCAACACTCCCTACTTCCTTCATCGGGATTCCCATGACCAGAAATAGTAAAGTCATCCTCCAAAAAAAGGGCGGGGATAATCCGTCTTCTTCTTCTCGGCTATTTCCTGCTCATTGAGGGGACCGCTAGTGGTCCCTCCTGACCTCTCTTCCCCCAGCTTCACACCAGATACACTTTCACCTCTTTTTCTCTCTCCAATTTTTATTGCCTATTTCGTGTGTGTGAGGAAAAAGAGTCCACCTTCCCCCTTTGAATGTCTGCGCCTCTTCGTCTCACTATGCTATTTCCCCTCTGGAAATGTCTCTTTATTTTGAAAGAGTGGTTTCTTCTCTCGGGGTCTCCATATAGACATATACTATGTGCCTATTGCCCCCTCCCCCATGACTCTTTCTCTTCTGCTCAATTTAACACACACGCACCACACATAGATGGCAGTTGTGTGCCTGGCATCGACACCATTTTGGGCCAATTTTTGAGGTTTAAAAGTTGGGTAGACCTCATTTTGACTTTTTTGACTTCAATTTTAGATTGACTGTAACTTTTTTTTCCAATCTGTCAATTTTCATGAAAATTGTATAGGTCAGTAGGGATTTTTGTGGAGATCAAAATACTTTTTTGGATTTTTCGAAAATTTTGAATTTGACCTCGCTTGGGCTCCTAGAAAGCGACTGACGCAGATAAGACAGTCGCTGTCTTTATGACTTTCTATTTTACGACCCTGTGACCCAATTTCGATGAAAATAACACAGTTAGAAATCTTACTTCTCCTAGATAGTTTTCAGTTTTTGAATTTTCGAAAGCTTTCAATTTTGACGTCTTCTGAACCTTTCTAAGTTTCAGATCAATTTTCGATCTTTCAGTCATCGCCCAAACGCTTTTTGTGCTTTATTATCTGCAAATTACGGAGGGTGTATTTATATGAATTAGCTCAAAAGTCAAACTATTTCAGATAGCGAAATTTGTCACTTTTTCCAGTCAAATTTGATAGTGAAAAACTTGTCATTTCCAAATCTCCTTCTTTCGTCATTTTGAGCTCTTTCCAGATTTGCAATGACCAATTTTGTAAGTTCCCAGAGCCCTTGAGTACTCTCCTCTATATCTGAGCAAGTATCGAAACGTTTCTTTCTTTCATTCTTGGCTCATTTGAGCATTCCCGACCCTCCCAGGTCTATGTAAAGTGAACGTTCCTTTAAAAACTCTGTATGCTATATGTGTACATACACATGTCCCTTCCAGAGACTCTTGTTGTTATTGGGAGGGTTCAGGATTCATGGGGGACAGTGGCAGGGGGGCACAGAAAGAAAACAAGAAAACACATAGAAAATGAATCGAGTTAGGCTCAATCGCCCAGTTTTTAGTCCCCCCAACTGCTAGTGACAGATAGCCACGGTTCACTAACAAACTACACATAGTCTTATGTAAGCCTTGGCTGAAAATAGAACTCGTTTGAGATCTCAAAGATTCTGGTAGAATTCATAGAAAATGAACCTACTGCTGTTGTGATGAGGGTGCTTCCTATTCTCTCGCCTGGTCATGTTTAGGACCCATGTACCTCATGAATGTACCTAAGAAAAGTTGCCTATGTTGGAACACCACCAAAGTTTCCTTGAATAAATGTTCAGAAATCTCTGAGAGTCTTCCCGAACATCTGTCTATTTTCGACCACTCTCTGTTCCATGTCCACCAGAGATGAGCGGAAATGAAATTTCGAGTTCCGGAAAACGGAAGACGGAAAACGGAACCATGATAATTTTACGGAACCCGGAAAACGGGAAACGGAAACTGACAAATTTTACGGAAGGCGGAAACGGAAAACGGAACGGAAAACGGGAAACGGAAGACGGAAAACGGTGCTGGATGACTGAGACGATTTTTCCGACTTGTTCAAAAGCTTCGAAGTCTTCTTCGGAGAGTCGTAAAAACGACGGGTTTGGTCCCAATATCATTCTTGACAAATCGAGAACAAATTTTTTTGCAACTTCTGAAACTGAGAAAAAATCGAAATCGACGGAAGACGGAAACCGGAAAACGGAAACTAACAAATTTTACGGAAGGCGGAAACGGAATACGGAACGGAAAAAAACACGGAAAACGGGAAACGGAAGACGGAAAACGGAATTCCGCTCATCTCTGATGTCCACACACACACACACACACACACACACACACACACACACACACACACACACACTCACACACTCACACACTCACACTTCCTCTCCTAATGATCTCTATTCTACTAGATGAAACCCTTCGATTCCATGTAATAGTGTACCTCTTTTGTTCAAGTTATTCCTGGAACATTCAGTTCCATGGAAAAAAAGCGAACAAGAAGTGGGGAAACGATTGTAAATTAAATTCCCCCTATTCTCGCCTTTTCTTTTTCCTACTTTTGTTCCATTCTTCTCAATCAAAGCTGCGGCGGCTTAGCCAAGCTTTTGGTGGCTCATTTTGAAACAGAAAAAGGTCACTCGGAGCCGCCTCAGTCAAGAACGACTGGTGGCTGAGGTGGTTGAGGTTGATCTTAGGTCAACCTGTGGCTCAATCTGTCTTCGGTCTTTTTGCGGTCTAATCTATATCTGGCCTTTCTGTGGTACAAGCCAACTTCAGTCCTTTTGTGGTCTAATCCGGGTTTTATCCTCGTGATGTCTATTCGACCTTGATTTTCCTGTGGTCCACCCCGCCCAAGCTCCTGGACCCACCAAACTTCTTCTATATGAGAGATATCACTAGAGCCCTGGTGATCGACCTCGACTGTTCTCGGACCTCCTTGATCCAAACCAACGCTTCATGGTCTATCCACAAGGTTGGCTCTCAATCCACCTACCTCCTTTTTCCTTCATCATGGTGGATGGTGGATGGGGTCTAGTGTCCCACAGAATACATATATTTCTCTCTGTCTCTGTTGTTTCCCTTGGTTTCCGCTTAGAGTCCCCCTCCTACCACCCAACACTAGGGGGGTCATAATTCATTTTGATTGAAAAGAAACGGACGGGAGACAAGAAAACGGAGATGCGGATTTGGATTGGTGTTCTCCACTTATTTTGGCATGTTTTCTATGTTTCTTCAGACTGCTAGTCAGACAGATATCGTTTGTCTTTTGGACCATGTTGCTTGCCATCACATAACTTTGCTCAAAGTTGAGCAATCTAGTTATCGAGACATGCCCTTTAACCGCCATAAGATTTGATAGTCAACCCAAAGACAAGCTCCGCCCACAAACTGGTCTCACCCCTAATATCTTCTCAATAAACTCCCTCAATTTTATCATGGTTTTTTTTTCTGCAAAAAGCTCTTGCACTTTGTATCAAATCCCCTCTGCCAACAGAAAGCTCACCACATTTATCACTTTGATAAATTGAACACGGCTCTGCTCTTTGCGTCTCTTCCCCTCCTACACTATCTCTCTTCTCTTTTTCCAATCACACTTTTCTTCCGCTTTTTATCATCAAAAATCCGCCCTTTTTCCATCATCATCATGTTATCGTGAGCACCACACTTTTAGCTCAGCTCTCACTGATTTATACATTGCGGATTTTTTTCTTCAAAACTTGTCTAGCTCAAATGTGCCCAGGTGTTTGAGCCTGTCTGTCTCTATATAGCCCCTATAAATCAATCATGATGTTGTGTATGTATACAGCTCGATGTGTCTAGGTGTAGACACAGCTTATATGGCTCGAAACTGAACGACCACTTCTTGTTTGTTTTTGCTCTCATGGATTAGTGGATATGAGGATTAGAGACTTTTCGAGGGAATTTTCACTTGATATCATCCTTGAGGGTGGGTGTATGAGGAAGCGTAGGAAGAGAAGGTTGAGAGGTTGAAACTAAAACCTCTTATAGGTTTACTCCAGGATCTGACCTTAGGTTGGCTAGCTTCAGAGGGTTTTGACGCCCTCTAAACCTCGTGGAACAAATTTTTACGTCAGAAGTTTGACCTGAAGTTTAACCTGAAGAAAAAATCGTGGGTTTTTCCGTTGTTGTACATCTTCTGGCTGGATTTCTAGACTACCTCCACAATCTCTATCAGATTATACTAGTTGCTATTGCCTATATCACACCCATGATACTGCAACACTCTAGGGAGGGTAGTGCTGAAAAACGAGAAAGAGAGAGAGAGAGAGACAAAGACAATCGTAATTGCTTATGTACTGCGCTTAATGTCACACACACACCGACCAGCAGCCAACAGGTGTTTATGTATATAACAGCATCTCTGAAAACTTTGTTAACGACGTCTAGTAGTTTTAGATTTGGTGTGGTGAGGAGAGGGGAAACTCTTTTTTGATTTTTTTTTTTTCTAGAGATTTTTGAGGGTTTCATATGGTCCCAAGTTTCGCATCCACTTAGTCTGGAAACGACCCAGTTTTCAGGGTCCGAAGATCCTAGAGTTCTAAGGAGAGGTAACTCCAAGAAGGACTGACTTCCGTGTATCTTGAATGGGAACTCGTCGGAGCTCTATAGTATCTTGAGTTTAGGCTTGAGTTTAGGCATGAGTTTAGGCTTGAGCTCAGGCGCAGGCGTTAGACTGCACAATTGGGCTGAGGCGGC
This sequence comes from Caenorhabditis sp. 40 LS-2015, assembly GCA_900536305.3. Classification (NCBI taxonomy): domain Eukaryota; kingdom Metazoa; phylum Nematoda; class Chromadorea; order Rhabditida; family Rhabditidae; genus Caenorhabditis; species Caenorhabditis tribulationis. The sequence goes on along the minus strand of LR545335.1, from coordinate 55,716 downwards.
GATACTTAGACCTGAGCTTAGGCTTCTGGACGGTCATAGTTATGAAACATTCCAGTTGTAAGTCGCCCAGAAACTGAACTGTTTCTTCTATTATAGAAGCTTTCCTAATAGACTGTCCTCCATCGACCTCGTTTTTGAAGTTTTCCAAGCTCCGTGGACCTCAGAATATTCTATAATAGAGAACTCGGATGACATGTGTTCGAAAAGTGTCAATAATTCACAGAGCACGTAATCCGCTTACTCTTCGCCTTCCTTCACACATTTCTTATCTCTCCAGTTTTGAGTGGGTTTTCGGGGGGAAGGCGAGGTTTTCCGGAACTTTCTGCTTTGGAGCTCCATTTGGAGTTTGCTGTGGTGCAATTTGGGAGAGCACTTTTTGATCTCTGGATAATTGAATCGACCCAGAAATACAGTAGTCTATATTTGACCTCTGGATACTGTTACAGTAGTCGTCCTCATCAGAAAAACATAATAGAAGTCAGTGCTCGCCCAAACTGCGGTAGCTCGAGCCTGACCGAACATGTTTTTTTTTCATTTTTGACTAATTGTAAGTGATAATAAAGCGCATATGCACTCTTGCAACTGATGATATAAGCATCCATTTTTAGGCTCCGCCCTTTCTTTTAGAGTTTCCGTTTTCAAATTTTGGGATTCTCTGGTGATTGACTGTTATTGAGTTTCTAGCGTTCATTGTCCAAAGTTTTCCATCCGATTTTCTGTCTATCTGTATAGAGCATGTCAATATGTCTAGAAGTCGCTCCAAACCCCACCCTAATCCGATTCCCTTATCGTCGAATTCGCGAGGCTCCGCCCACTTTTTTTGGGTGGGTTAACTTAACTTTGAGGTTTTCGCAGGAATTTCGAGTCATTCTGATTCAAAATTTTCTAGTTTTCCGAGACTGACTTTCTCAGGCTCCACCTCTTTTTTTCAGGTTTCAAAATTTCCGTTTTGAACGCTCTGCCCCTTTTCGATTCCGCTCCGAATTCCACCCGAAATGTCTCCGTTTTTCAGACCACAAAATGGGATACTTTGAGACGGTCACCACGGAGCTGACCGTAACCCTGCTGCTCATCGCCGCCGCCCTTCTCGTCGTCGTCTTCTGTCTTGTTTGGATTCTCAAGTGTCGGAAGGGGTGAGAAAAAAAAAAAAAAAAAAATTCGGAAAAATTTTTTTTGGAAAATTTTTTTCCAAAATTTGAAAATTGAGATTTTCCATTAATTCTAAATCTCACAATTTCAGTTAAAATGACCTAAAAATGATCACAAATTTTCAGTTCCTCCCAACCGCCCATCCTACCCACAGTATCCCGTGTCGAGGAGCCCTCATGCACCAATGACGCCTTCGATTGTGTCGATGAGCACTCGGCGAGGTAATAATAATAATAATTCAATTGTTTGATTTCTCATGATTGAAAGTGTATCGAAATGGATAATAAAAATTTTGAAAAAAGTTTCCGAAAAATTTTTGACTCGAAATTTTCAATTTTTCGAATTTTTCAGAAAAATCGAGGAGCGTCGTCGAGCCCGTCAACAAGCGCTGCAGTACTCGCCAAGAGCCGATTTGTCGTTGAGAAAGTGAGTTTTTTGGAGGGAATTTTGAATGTTGAAAAAAAAAATCGAAAATCGAAAAACAAATTTTTTTTTTTTCTAATTTTCAGATTCATCAATTATTTTATGTCTAGAACTTGATTTTCCATAGCGATCATAACGATTTTCAGCCGAACTAGATCAATAGCGTCAAAACGAGCCGAAACACGGCTAGGCTCCGCCCACTTTGAGAAAAATCGGCCCCTCCTAAAAGTGGGCGGAGCCTAGGCGTGTTTGAGCTCATTTTGAAGCTCTAAACGTGCTGAATTTGATTCTGAATCTGAATAATCAATACGAATTTCTTTTTTCTTCCAGAATCGACCCCGAAATCGGAAAAGCGCTGGCAGTGGAGCAGCTCATGCGCGACTCCCTCGTCTTCGACAGTTTGCCCCGCCCACCAAAAGGCAACGTGGAGATTGTGGCCGCGAAGAGGGATTATCTTTGAATTTATTGCATTTAAATGTGAAAAATCGAAAAATTTGAAGTTTTTTGACCCAAGAATTGAGAATTTTTGAAAAAAAAATGGAAAAAAAAATTCGAAATTTTTTTCTAGACTAATTTTTGCTCAAAATTCTCAAAATTCAGTTTTCAAAACTCCAAATTTTGTCGATTCTTATTATCTTGTACAATTTTCGTTCCCCTTTTTGTTTTTTCCGCCCGTCATTTTTACCGGTATAATCCATCGATCCCCCAGTTTTTTTTGGTTTCAGACATTTTTTGCCATAATTTTTTTTCTCAATTTCGAAAAAGACGGGTGCCCTTTTTTCAAACCCTGTTTCTCCGACTCAATCCTGTCAAACTGTTGCCTTTTATTGCCTTCTGGAAATTTCTTTTTCATGATGAGATTTTTTTTTTCGAAACTTTTTTAGCTCAAAATTTTCAGATGTAGTGGCTCATAACTCGGCTCATTTTCAACTTGGAGTGTTGAAAACTATACCATTCAATTTGAAATCAAATTTTACGAATGAAAAATTAAACTTCAAAAAAGTTTTTGAGAAAAATTTTTTTGCTCAATTTTTGTACTTTTGCTCATAACTTGGCCCATTTTTTATCTGATTGTTTTGAAAGTTATACCATTCGATTCAAAATCACATTTCACATCGAACCATCAAAAAATTTGAAAAAATTTGAAAAAATTGACACCTAGTTCATTCGTTGAAAGACTGAAAACACAGAGACAAATTGAAAGACAAAAAATACACGTAACTTTTCTAGAATTCAAAACAAGTGAAACATTCAGAAGGTAGATCAAAACTTGGACTCCTCCATATCTCGACTACTCGAATTGCTCGAGCTCCGATCGTACTCCTCCTCTGGATACTCGCGCGCCACCATGTACAGTACTGCACCGATTCCAGAAGCATACACGAAAAGGATATAAACACCGATTAGACTGAAAATTCATGACTTTTATTGATTTTGGTTTGCAGATTCGGAGTCGGCACGTCGAGAGCTTCAAAATGCGCACCAACACGACTAGGCTCCGCCCACTTTGAGGAAGGCCCCGAGACTCCGCCCACTTTTAGGGGTACTTGCCAAAATGGGCGGAGCATAGCCGTTTTCGGGCTCATTTTGAAGCTTCTGACTTGCTGAATCTAGTAGTGCAAATGATTTGTTCTAAAGTTGTAATTCAAAAATGTTATGATCGAAAAAGTGAAAAAAAGTTCAACTCACCCAGTCATGATATAAAAGAGCAACGCGTGTCTCTGAGCAAATCCTAGATATAAAAACGAGAAAATCGATAGGGTTACTGTAGCGGCGACGATTTGTCGTGTACTCAGGGGGACTGCTCGGTAGGCGGCTACTGGAAAAAGTTTTTTTTTGAAAATTTTTGGAAAAAATTTTTTCAGAAAATTTTTTTTTTGAATTTCGAATTTTGAGTACAACATTTTCTCGAAGTTTCTGAAATCCTAAAATTCCAAAATTCAAAGACGTTCAATAATAGATCCATCAGAATTTCAAAAAATTCAAAAATTTGAAAAAAAAATTTCTACAGTAATCTCACCATTTTTCCCATTCATACTCGCAGCCGATTCCACCGAGTAGATTTTGGCGGACGATGACATTTTTAGATTGTAGAGAAAAAATAATTCAGAATCCTCGACGTCTTCAAATCCTTCAGAACCTCTCCGTGCCTTCAGGTGGCTTGCATTCCTGGAAAACCTTTTGAGAATGTGAGCGAGAGAGAGAGAGAGAGTGAGAGACGCAGACATCGGAACACCTAAAACCAGATCTAGAAAAATGTTTCTCTCTGCGTCTCTCTTGAAACCCCACACTATTTCTCTACTCATTTTTATTATCTATTGCTTGTTGTATACACGCATCATGGATGTATAGCTGCTTTGCGACATTTTCAAGCGTCGAGAGAGTGTGGGAAGGTGAGAGACGCAGAGAAACAGAGAATGCTAACACTTTTGATTTGATGTCCTGAAGGATTACGGTTGGGGAGGAGAAGGGAAGGTGGACTGCGAAAAAGGCAACTGTGGAGGGAAGGTATAAAAGTGAAGTGGAAGACAAAGTCGCGTTTGAAATTGTGAAAGGTTGGGAAAATTGAAAAGATAATAAGAAATTCAAAAAATTTGAATCAAGAGCTTTAAAATGAGTATAAACACGACTAGAGAAACTTGACGGAAAATTGAGAAAAAAAAGAAAAACAAATTTTTTTCGACAAAAAAAAAATCTTTGGCTTATAAGTTATAACTCGGCCCATTTTTATGTTAGAGCATTGAAAACTATACCATTCGATATGAAATGGAACTTTACGTCTCACTAAGAAAATTTGAAAAAAAACATGTTTTTTGACAAAAAAATACTTTGGCTCATAACTCGGCTCATTTTCATGCTAGAGCATTGAAAAATATACCATTCGATGTAAAAGTGGATTTTAAATACGTCTCAAAAAGAAAATCTGAAAAAAAATTTCTTGACTAAAAAATTCTTTAGCTTATAACTTGGTTCATTTTTATGCTAGAGCATTGAAAAATATACCATTCGATGTGAAATTGAATTTTACATCTGACAAAATTTACATTATTGAAAAATACAAGAAAATTAGTTGCCAAACAACGCTAATTAGAAGACATCATAAACCTTCCAGTAATGACTCACTACAATTGTCTTATTATTACGGAGGAGGAGAGTAATAGTAACACATCTTGTTTCATCAATCACATTCATAAAGTAATTAGTAGTCATAATAAAAATGGGTAGTATAACTAATAAAAAAAAGAAGAAAACTTGAATCCCAAAAAATTTATAGAAGTCATTTCGAAAACTCAGAAAGTTCCAGATGTCTTTTTCTGGAGTCACGGGTCTCAGTCAACAAAAACAGTCTTAATCTTCAAAGGTCAGAGAAAAAGTGACCAATAGAGACTGGAAATGTTGACAAAAAAAAATGAACAGATAATAGAGGGAAATAGAGAGTACAAAACTGGGCATGTACTAACAAAATGATGGACAGATATATCCCAATTTCAGATTCTCACTACACTACTGACGTCTTCTCGAGATTCAGAATCTCTCTCTTCACATTCATATATTTCCTTTTCTAGAGAAGATGAGGGTTTCCCTCCTCCCTCCAATTCTTATTGTTCAGAAACAAGTTTTTTTTCGATCCTTCTCTCTCAGATTCTCGAGAAGTGAATCCTTCCCTTCTTTTGCTTCTCATGGCATATTGCGCATACAGGGAGGTGAGAGATGGCTAACACTGGAAAGAGAGAGAGAGAGAGAGAGAGAGAGAGAGAGAGAGAGAGAGAGAGAGAGAGAGAGAGAGAGAGAGAAGCTTTTCTCGAGTACTGTTCAACAGAGAAATAGACAGAGACCGTTCCACTGCTTTGCCTGGTTTTACAGCCAGGGAGGCTAGTAGTTCTTCGGCAAACTAGGGAAATGGAAATTTCGAAAAAAAAACATGAATAGAGGTAATTGCATGAGAAAGAGGGAAAGAAGAATGGCAAACCTATAGGCATCATTGACAGAAATCTGAAAACAGTCATTATATCGGCAAAATTTTTATTGCAGATTCTGAATCGACTTTATCTTGTCGACTTTATCTTGACCCAGATTATAAGAAAAAGTTCAACCCAAGAAGTCGACCCTTTTAAAAACATGTCAAAATTCAAGTTTTTGGAAAATGTGAATCAAGTTGATCTCCAAGAAATACCCATTCGATATAAACAGTTTTCATAGAAATCGGTTCACAGGAAATTGAAGTCAAAAATTTTTTTGCAATCAAAACCTCAAAAAATCCTATCCAACTTCAGCTATATTCAACACACACAGCTGGCCTGGAGGCGATTGCCGCCACCAGGAGAGAGGGGAGTGATATATCCCCCACTTTTTCACTTTTTTTGTTTCCCCTTCCGAAAAATAACCGGTTTTCGCTCATTCACTCCACTCCAGGAGAAGCGGGATAGCTGGACAGAGAGAGAGAGAGAGAGAAAGATTCGAGAAGATTTGAAATCGTTGTCGAGATTGTGGTGTGAATTTATGAGAAAAAGTTGATAGACATCGAAAATGGACTACATTTTACTACTGTAACGGAAAATGTTGAAGAGTGAGGAACAAGAAGTAGCCTATTTCGATTTTGATGAAGTCTAAGAGGCTGAGAAACATCACAGAAGCTGAGCAATGGAGCCATTGAAACAACGACAGTTGACCATTCCGACAATCTTCAAGAGCAGAAAAAAGACGGCAGTCTAAACGAACTGGGATGCAAGGAATGAAATTTCAGAAGGCCCACAGTCCGAAGCCCGAAAAATACCCACCAAAACTGTCGAGTCAAACGACCCGGTGGAAAGGCTTAGAAATTTCAGAGGATTCGAAATTAAGGCCTCAAAAAGTCTAATTGAAAATCTCTAAAAACGCCGTATCCCGAAGGCTCAACTCGATTCCAAGGTGCAGAATCCCTTTTGAAGAAATGGGCGGAGTCCTCTTCACCCCAGACACCTCTGTGTGTGTGTGTGTGTGTATGTGTGTGTGTGTATGTGTGTGTGTGTGTGTGGAAATTTCGACCCCATCTCTGTCGATCTCTTCTTTCCCTTTCTAATTATCCCCCCTTCCTGCCTGGGGAGCGAATTTAAATGTCGCAAATCTCTACAGCGTTTCCCCCCGCTTTTTTTTCCGTTTTCTCCATGTGTATCCGTTTTACATGCGTGTATGTATGTATATATACACAGTGTACAGGTGATTTATCTAGCGGAAAAGCGACACGGAGCGATTATCGGCGGGGGTTCATCATGGGGAACCTTTTTTTTGGCGCTGGCGGGAAAAGTGAAAACGGATCGAATAATCGGAAATGAGAGAAATCGGTACATGCATATCGCGTCACTTTTTGGAGGTTTTGCGTCGCTGGGTTTTGGGTTTTCACCTTTTTTTTAGACGGCTAGCAGGGCCTCAGGTTTCGAATCTGGAGACGAAGACCCTCAGAATCTAAGAATCCAATGGATCCTGGGCATCTGAAATCCTCTGAACCTGGAGATGTTTAGACTTCAGGATTCAAGGTCTCCACAGGTCTTCAGATTCAGATACTTCAGGCCATAACTGTTCTCATCAGTTCTTCCCAGTAATCCATTTAGAATTTGAGCCGTTTTCAGGAATCAGAAGCCGCTAGGCTTTAGAAGACACCTCGAATTCTGAAAAGCCGTCGGATTCTGAATCGCATCCGAATATCTTATTGTGTCTCTGCCTGCAATAGTAGTCTGACTTGTCTTCGATGTATCTTTATTCGGAATCAGGAGTAAAATAATAGTCATCAGTTTCAGCATTCCATAATAGCGGGGGGACGGATAATAGGTCTAGTTGGAAAGTACAATGTTTCAGGGAGAGAATCCAGATTCAAATGACATTTTTCGAGACTACAAATGAAAGGTTTACAATGGGCTCTGGGGTATGAAAAAGTGGAAGAAGGGAGATCACAAAAAGTGGCTTGGGAATACATAGTTTTCGGGTGAGAGCGAATTTCGACGGAATCATGATTATGACGCGTTTTGTAAAGCTGAATTATGGTGGGGGGGGGGGGGG
>LR545335.1:36312-48069 GCA_900536305.3 Caenorhabditis sp. 40 LS-2015 | reverse complement strand
TGGGGGGGGGGGGGGGGGCATTGGATGTGGTCAGTTTCTCGATGGGGGTCTACAAGTGTGAACTACAAGTTTGTGGAAGGGAGAAAATCGGGAAAACAAAAATGAACTTACCATTAAGACTCTAGAACTTAGGAGGTGGAACATGATAGATTGGGAAGGAGAAATGTATAGGTTTCTTTTTTTTTAAACATAGAGGTCTATGAAGTTCAACAAAGGGGTTTATAAAAAACGTAACATAGAGGTTTATAAACTTTTTGGGATTTCTCGGGATTTTTTGGGGTTGACATAAGGGAGGGCAACAGTGTTTTGTATGAAAGGATGATAGTAAGAAAGAAAGGAGAAGAATAATCTGGAATGAACCTTCGGAAATCTTCAAAAGGAAGACAGGAAATCATAAGGCTCCGAGACTCAGGAAGGAGGAACAAAAATAATGAGAGGTGCATAATAAAGAAATTTCCTTCCCCGAGGGGGTGGGAGGTAGAACTTGATAGAGTGGGTTTTTTTTTTCATTTTTGGTCTTTGGGATACTATAATTTTAGAGGCAACAAAAATAGCAGGAGGTTGAGCAGAATGAATCAGAAGCAGAGAAGCACGGGGCCAAGAGAAATCCAACGAAGGTTTGTAGACAAACTTTGACAGCACTGTAGAGGACCTGAAGCAAGAAAATATATAAACCTCAGGTTATGAAGAATCCGTCCATACCTATCGAGCAATCACTACATCATCCTTCCTCTCAATGACCACGATATCATCGTCCTCATACTCGAAGTCTGAATCGCCGAGGACAATAACTTCATGGGAGCGCACTGGCTGCCTCGCTGGTGCATCATTTGCATTGTCCACATCCATAGGAACGTCGTTGTGCTCTTCCTCCACGGCAACCATCTCGAGTTCATGTGCCACCTTCATGACAGGCCCGACCACTTGCTCCATGACAGGTTCTATGACTTGCTCCAGAACAGGCTCCAAGACCGGCTCCACGACTTGAGCTAGAGCAGGTTCCATGGCTTGGTTCATGACCGGCTCCATGACTTGCTCCATGACAGGTTCCATGACAGGCTCCCCGACTTGCTCAGGAATAGGCTCCCCGATTTGCTCCATGACAGCTTCCACCACTTGCTCTATGATAGGCTCCACGACAGGCTCCTCAACTTGCTCCATGGCAGGTTCCACGACAGGCTCTCTTTCCACATACCAAACCGGGTAGATGATCATGTAGGAGCTATCCATCTTCATTGAAATCTCTACCCGGTTTTGGCCCAACCTCGGGGTGATTGGATAGTAGGACAAGCTGTCCTCGGCGACTTCCCAACTCTTCTCATTAACGCGAATGCTCATAGCTGGGCTAGTCTTGGAGGGTCGGTGGCCGAACTGAAACGTTATCTATTATCGCAGGTTTCCGAATAGTGAGCTTATTACCTGCTGAAAGATGCATGGGAGCACGATTACTGCAAATTGGCAGCCCTCCTTGATCTCCAAGACCTCGAAGTCCAGACTTTGGCGGGTTGGGAAGTGCTTCAGTTTGAGACCAGTCATGGTATAGAACAGTGGCCTCTGCTCTTCGTTTCGGATTTCCATCCTTGGAAACTTCTCGGGGAGATGGTTGGCAAGGATCGTCTCCAGTCTTTTTCTCAGCCCATTGAATCGGGTTTTCGTCGAGGGCGGATCTCTGTAACGTGCTGTTGTTAGGGGGCATTCCGACTTCTGTGCTACTTACGGAATCATCGGCAGCGCTCCTTTACGGCACAAGGCCTCCACGAGTGCTAGCGGGGTTGGGTTGAGTGTCGCCACGAAGTTCACGAGTGTCTCCCCGTTGTCGAGGGGAACATGAATTGGGATCTCTTTGATCAGTTCGGCGATCTCCTCGAAGCGTTTCTCGGCAACACATTGGTTTGCTTTGACCCACTGAAAATCGGAAGCAAGTTATACTAGCCGTCTATGAAGCTCAACATAGAGGTACATGAAACTCAATATAGAGGTCTATGAAGCTCAACATAGACGTCTATGAGGCTTAACAAAGAGGTCTATGAGACTCAATATAGAGGTCTATAAAAAACGACCAACTCGCGAGTCAGTATCAACTCACCATGTTGTCAAAGAACTCTCTCGGGTCCGCCTTCTTCCGTCCTCGTTTCTTGGGCTCACTGGGTCCAGCGACGTCCTTCTTGGCCTTCTTTCTCACTGGCTCACTTGGCCCTTCTCCATCGGAAAAGTCGCCTTGGTCTTGGTCTAGGCTTTTGCCTGACTCGTGGTCCTGAAGTATGCATAAATTTGTTCTACAGCAAGATATAGCATAACTTTCACTAAATTTATCTTGGTTTCTGTAACAGGTATCAAAAAGTGGTCAACTGATAAAACGTTGAAGTTGAAATGAACTACAGTTTATTAGTTTACAACTCTTTGAAATCTAGTACCCGAAATGAGATACGATGCATGTATCACTCACCCTCTTTCTTCCCGGAGCAATCATTCGAACTGGGGCAACGAACTTGTTTCCATCCTTGTCCATGTAGATTCTCATACCCTTCTCGGGTTCCTCATCTATGGCTGGTCTCGGAGTCTTTCTCTGCTTCTGCGCTGGCTCTTCTGTGCTGTGGTCCGAAACTGCTGGAGGTTGAGCTGCTGCGGCATCTTCTCGCTGCTTCTCACTGAGCCGTTTCATCAGTTGTTCCATCTCCTGCCGATGCCTGGCCAACAGCTCCTCCATCGTGTCCTCTTTGATCGGTGGTGACTGCTGGGTTCTTGGAGTTGGGTCAGCTGAAGAGAGGTCCATGGATAGGACTGCAGATGGTGTTGGGAGAGTTGGAGAGCCTGCGTGAAGAGATGGGCTGGTTGGGGTTGCGGAGGTTTGTGGAGCTGGTGAAAGCACTCCGGATGATCCATTGATAGATGGAGTCTTAGCCCCGGAAGATGATTCAGGAACGGTTGAAGACCCTTCTCTTTGGACAGAATCCATGGATTGCAGGGCAGTTGATGGCAATGAAACTGGCGGAAGAACATCGGAACATCCAGGAAGAGTTTGTCTGTTGTCTTCTCTAGACACAGATGATGAGGTCTGAAGATTTGGGGACTTCGGAGATGTACCCACTTGTTGACCTGCCAATGGTGGTGGTGGTGAGGGCAGACATTCAGATGATTGATGGACTGATGGCCTTTGATCTTTGGACGAAACTGATGGAGGAGTCTGTATACTTGGGGACCCTTCTTGCAGCTTGTCTGGGTTCATTGATGGTTCCTGGAGACGTGGGGACTCGTTGTGGTCTGACGGACCTGGTGGACTAGCTTGCTTTGTTGTAGTTTGTTGAGCCGGCGGCGCTGGCGCTGGTGGAAGAGTCTTCTTTTCTGGGAGCGTGAATCTCTGCCCTGATTGATTCACCGATGAAAGCGAAGATGTACCCACTTGATGGGCGGCTGGTGGTGGTGGTGTTGCTGGAAGACCTTCAGGTGATCCAGGAAGAGATTTTCCTTGATCCTCGGGTGAGGCTGAGGTTTGGAGACTTTGGGACCCATTTTGAAGTTTATCAGAGACCAGCGATGGTGTCTGGAGTAGACTGTGGTCCATGGATGTATTGGTTCCCTGAGCTGGTGAAGCTGGTGGTGGACACTCTTGTTGAACCACTGGGGCCGCTTGTACTCCGGATGATCCATTGAGAGATAGGTCTCGATCATTGAATGAGACTGTTGAAGGTGTCTGAACAACAGTTGGGGATTCATCATGGGGTGTCTGGAGACGTCGGGACTCTTTGTGTTCAGATGAGCTATGATCCAGAGATGGGACTGTTGGGACATAGGGAGCTGTTGGCGCTGGTGTTGATAGAGGAACTCGAGACATTTCATGATCCTTGAGTGGGACTGGTGGAGTTGCCTGGAGACGTGTGGACTCCTTGAGGTCTGTTGAGTCATGATCTGTGGTCCGGACAGAGACTAAAGAAGCATCGGCGTGTTGATGGACTTCTGGGCCGTCGGATTTGGGACTTTTGGTTTTTTCAAGAACTTGAGATGGTGGTGGTGGTGGCTGAAGAACTTCAGATGATCCATGACCGTGATCCTTGGATAGACGAGTGGACCCCTTGAGGTCTGTTAAGTCATGATCTGTGGTCCGGACAGAGACTAAAGAGGCATCGGCGGGTTGATGGACTTCTGGACCGTCGGATTTGGGACGTTTGGTTCTCTCAAGAACTTGAGCTGGTGGTGGTGGTTGAAAAACTTCAGATGAACCATGGAGAGGAGGGTTTTGATCCGTGGATGGACGTATGGACTCCTTGAGGTCTGTTGAGACATGATTCAGAGATGTGACTGTTGGGACAAGGAGAGCTGGTGGCGCTGGTGTTGGTGTGGATGGGTGGACTTCAGATGATCCATGGAGAGGAGGGCTTTGACTCTTGAGTGGGACTGATGGAGTTGCCTGGTGAAGTGTGGACTCCTTGAGGTCTGTTGAGTCATGAAACGTAGATGGGACAGAGACTAAAGAGACATCGGAGTTTTGATGGGCTTTTGGACAGTCTAACTTGGGACTCTTGGTTCTTTCGAGAACTGTCTTTTCAGCTGGTGGAGGTGGTGGTTGAAGATCTTCAGATGATTCGAGAAGCACTGAATCAGGGAGAGCTGGTGGCGCTGGTGTTGGTGTGGATGGGTGGACTTCAGACAAGCCATGGAGAGATGGGTTTTGATCCTTGGATGGACGTGGGGACTCCTTGAGGTCTGATGAGTCATGGTCCGTGAATGGGACAAAAGATGATTCGGCGGGTTGAATGACTTCTGGACCGTCGGATTTGGGACTTTTGGTTTTTTCAAGAATTTCAACTAGTGGAGGTGGTTGAAGAACTTCAGATGATTCTAGGAGCGCTGAGTTAGTTAGGACTGCTTTGTCTTGTAGAGCTGGAATGGCTTCTGACGATCGGACTGACTCGACTGGGACTAGAAGACCAGAAGACGTTCCATCTGACTCTGACGTCATCTTTTGAAAGTCTTGCTGATGAGGTGCCAATGCTTCCGAAGACGATGGCATCGAGCAATCAAACTCAAAATCGGGAGATGGAGCATCCATGGACCAGATGCTGAACACTTCACCTGTCTCCATCGGGGTTTCCTCTCGAAGATCATCATCCCGTTCGATTCGTCGCTTCCTTTTCAACGCCTCTTTCACTGCGTATCGCACCACAATGTTCTTCTTGTTCTTCAACCCACGACGCGGACACGACTGCCTCCTCTTCTGTCGCATCTTGCGGGTTCTGTTGACATTGAATCGAATTGTGACTTCTCCTGAAGTCTTCTTCTTCTTTGTCGTCTGATCCTCTCCCATAATCTGTGGCACTCTCTCCACTGTCTTCATCTCCTCCTCCCACGCCTTCAAAATCTGAGCGGACTTGTGTGAGGGATTCCACAGGTTAAACCTGTATGCCACAATCCGACAGTCCGGATTCCCGCACACCTCTCGTTGGCGTTTCGACTCCGCGTCCAGGTCTTTGCAGAGTTGGGCCTTCCACAGGTCGTATTTCTCGTCGAGGAGGTCTGTGGGGATCCCTTTGTTGTCCCCGGTAGCGTGGAACATCTTGCGGCAAGCGGCGTAGTAGCCGGGAATGCCAATGGGATACGGGGTGAATGGAGTGGCGCGTCTGATCACTGGACGAGGTCGAGGTTCGGCCTGTGGGGTGATGGGTTCAGGTTTGGAGGCGGAGGGTCGAGGTTTTGGCCGACCTGTTGATCTTGCTGGTTTGATGGCGCGGCTCTAAAATAACATGGTTGAACACTTGTCCAAGGTCTACTTAAGCCTACAGAACTGATCCGTTGCCTACAGAACGCTCTAATCAAATTTATCTAGATTCCTGCAGAAGTTATGAAAAAGTCGTCAACTAACAAAATGTTGCCCACAACGTAAGAAACATTTTGTTTGTTGACCACTTTTTGATAGCTATTACATGAACCAAGATAATACGGGTCATAGTGACGGTGCACGTCTATTAAAGGAGATACGACAAGTCAACTTTGAGGAGTTGCAAAGTGGTTCAAAAACACTCAATTTGCTTGATATTCTGTGAGCTTATTAAGCAATTCTAGACCTTCATTTTTCTAGTTGACAACTTTTTCTGGAAATCGCTCTCAAGGCCGGTAGGTCCTAGTTAACCAAAATTGTCTCACTAAATACGGGAGAAAGGACTTGACAGCGATTTTCGACTACAAAAATGACAATCGATGCTCGAAATATATGCCAAATTTCAGATAAACTAAGCACCTAGGACTCATCAACACTCACCGGATGGAAACTTGGATCGCATCTTGCCTCGCGCCGATTTTCCTTTCTCAAAAACTTCGCCAGCGGCTCGTTGTCCTCGGAGAACAAGGCACTCGGCTCCCAGCTCATCTTCTTGTAGCCAACCCATTTGACATGGTACTCAAACTCTCCTTCCCTGTTGTATCGTTTGGCGATGACTTTCTCGACCTGTAAAGTCATGTTGGATAACTCAATTTCTGTAACAGATATGAAAAAGTGGTCAACTAACAAAATACAGCTTCGGATCTCATCAATATTTAGTTAGTTGGGCACTCATTGATAACTGGCAGTGGAAGCTAGATAAGTGAGGTGAACCTGAACCCACCTCATATTCCCGATTCGGATCCAGATCTTCCTCGCTATCACTGCCCATTTCTCTTCTTCGCCGCCACGACCTCTTTGCTTTCGCAGGTGCAACTGAATCCGCCATTTCAACGTCTTCCAAAGCCTCCACCAGTTTTGAGGCCGATGGTCCCGAAGACAATCTTTGGTCGATACTTCCAGCAGGCTCCGCGATGGATGGTGGAGACACTGTGGATGCTTTCAGGGCTGCTGGACTTTCAAAGACTGAGGATGTCTTTGTAGCAGATGGTGGCACTGGTTTCGAAGATGATGGTCCTGGTGGTATTGGGGATGTTGCGATGTGTAGAGGTTGAGAGGTCGGGATGTGTGGGTCCGACATTCTGGAAGAATAGAGATCATTGTAGCTGGGGGAATCGGAGAGTACGGTGATCAAAAGTTCAACGAGAATGTAACGAACAACAGATAGAAGAAAAAGATAAGAGAAGTGGAGGAGAACATAGAGATCAGAGAACACAAAATGTGAACCGAGATGTTTGTAAAAGGTTCATTGAATTTGAAACCTAAAAACTTTGGGAGTCATCATCATCGAGACACTCAAAATTGTAACACACTTATCCAAAATCCACAAGTTTTTCTTTTTCAGTCCCTCCTTAGGCGCCAGTCTCAAGAGCCTGGATAATAAAAATCTCGGGGGAAGTTCAAATTTTCGATAATAGGAAATCAGAAAAATTGAAAGTCATACGAATAGACATAATAGATTAGTGATGATTTGAAGATTAGGGATGATTTCAAAGCTGATTTTTGAGAAAAGTCTCTAGCCATAAAAATTTCGAAATTTGAGTATGAGATTTCAGTTTCATAACTACCTAGACCTCCGCTTTCAACCTCTGACGGTGGTCTATATAATCCAACCTCAAGTGTTATAGGTCATGTGAGGCAAAACTTAGGTAGTCTGCTGGATCTAAGGATCGCACTAATAAGAAACTTTTAAGGCTGACTATTGATGATGGCGATAGCGAAAATGACCCAGAACAGTACAAAAAGTAAAAAGTAAGATTTTGTAAACGTTTGAAGATAACAATTTCGATGAAATGGAAAGGTAGAAAGATAAGGGTCAGTTAGAGAGAACACAGAGAAAGAAAGTGTAAAAAAAGTGAGTCGGACTGGAAATAAGAGGGAGTGTAGGGTAACCAAGAAATTCAACGATTCCAAATGAGAAAAATCGAACATACAGTAATTTGATCTGATGAAAAAGATTGATAATAATGAGAAGAAAAACTAGAGATCATGGAGGCATAGAACACAGAGAAGAGAGGCTCCTGAAAATTTTTCACATCTCAAGTGTGGTCAATTTTCGAGTTGTGTTACTAGTACCTCTTGCAATCAAAAGGATTGAAAATTGGGTATGAAACTTTGGCTCCAAAAACAACCAGACCTTTGATTTTGACCTCTGACGGTGGTGTATATAATCCAAGCTCAGGTAGTTTTTAGAATTTTAGGTCATTCGAGGAAAAATTTTGGTAATAATAAGAAACTTTTCAGGTTTAGATTTGGTAGAAAATGGCCCAGAACAATACAAAAAGTAAGAAGTACTATTTTGTAAACGCTTGAAGATAACAATTTCGATGAAACGGCAAGATAGCGAGATAAGAGTCAGTTAAAGAGAACGCAGAGAAAGAAAGTGGGAAAAAAGTGATGAGGGTTCGACACTGACTGGAAATAAGAAGGGACTGTAGTAGGGTAACCAAGAAATTCAAAGAAAAAAACCATACAAAGTTTGATCAGCTGAAGGGAAGCAGATAATAATGGGTGGAGAAATGTAGATATTATAAAGCAGCACAAAAATTAAGAGAAGAAGTTTTCTGAAAGTTTGTCTATCGAAAATCTCCCTTTTGAACCATGAGTATCTTTATTGGCCGTATGAATTTCAACATTTTCATCCAAAAAAAACAAGGAGGATTCAAAGCTAAGGGAGTCTTTAAAAATTGAGATATTAGAGTTTGAGGTTGAAAAAGACACAAGTAAAAAAATGTTGTTGACAATAGTGAAAACTACAGAAAACCATACAAAAAGTAAGTAGTAAGATTTTATAAACGTTGGAAGATAACAAATTCGATGAAATGGAAAGTTCGAAAGATAAGAGGGTAAAGAGAACACAGAGAAAGAAAGTGTAAAAAAAGTAATGATAGAGGGTTCAACGGGAAAGTTCAAGAAACAAGGGAAGATTTATATTAGAGAAGGTGTAAAACAGTGTGGAGATCCAAAAACTTTGAGGCATGGAAGATGGAGAGAATATGTCGAGACTAATTTTCGAGGTTAAGAATGATTGAGGATTCAGAATTCAGAATTTGATAATGTGACACTTGAACTTCCTCAAAAATGGCAATGTACTTTAGAAAAGGAACAAAAATTCAAAGAAAGGTACTCTTCTGCAAAAGAGAGAATGACCACCACCCAACAGATCAACAAAACAACATGAGAGAAGAAGAGGCGAGACGCAGAGAGAGAGAGAGAGAGAAAAAGGAGGAAAACGAAAACATAGAGGGTTTCGTAAACATCGTTCATGGTTTCCACGAGGTAGGAACTCAAAACATTTTGGTTTGAATTTGAATCAGAAGTTTTTAGTTTGTCGACTTCTGGGCAAGCGAATTTAGATACTTTGAAAAATATCCGAAAATTCTTTCACATTTTCTCATACTACCCTTAATCAGTTTACAATTCTTATCAGCCTTTTATCAGTTCGCTTCGGCGGTAGTTCGAGACCAACTTCACAAAATTTACAACAAAAAAGTAAAGTGAAATTTTGGCTGGAAAATTGGTAAGATGACTTGCGAAACTTATAAACAGCCATTGGGCTTGAGCAAGAATTTGAAAACTATCTCATTTTTCAGACGCTAGCCAGGTCTATTCAAAACCTCTATGGACACCATGATAGGTTGTAAATCCAGAATCTCGAACTCTTATTTGCTGGCGAGGTGCGCACTAACTTTCATGAAAAAATGAGCTTCAAATCTGATTTCCTAGCAATTTACAAGTCTAGTGACTATGATTTCCAGATTCAGCACATTCGAAAACCTCTTGACCCTCACTTTGGAAATTCGGGCATTCCTAGGGACCAATATGATTTCATCAAATGAAGGTTCGAACATAATTTTCGACACGGTGGCCTAAAAGTTACTTTTGTGAACTTCCTTTAGTTTTTTAAGGCTAGCCAGTGTGATTTTCAGATTCAGCACATTTTTCTACCCCTGTTCCCGAATCTCATAATTTTTAGGCCATTCTACTGGCCACCTCAACAAGTGCCGTTCAAAACTTGATCATGGCTTAAACCCCCAACTTCCTTAACTTTTCGGGCTTAGTAAACACAATTTTCAAACTCAGCGCCTTTTTCTACCCCGGGATCCCAATTTTCAGCCCACTGACCAGTCGGGAAAGATTCGAATCCGAACTCTTTTCTATTTGCAAAAAAAAGGAGCGGAAAAAGAGAAGAGAAGAGAAACGGCGCGGGCGGCCCTCACAATGAACTGAACCCATACACACACATGTATCTATCATCAGAGAGAGAGAGAGAGAGAGAGAGAGAGAGAAAGAAAATGATAGAGAGAATGAGGAAAAATGTGTTGTTGGTGGTGGAGCGAGGAAGCGCGAGAGAGAGGGCGCATGGGGCATTCTGAGGGCGACGCGCGTGTACTGGACGAGGAGGGCGGTAGAGAGCGGGGGTAACTGAAACAGAAACAGAAAACACACACACACATACATACACTCACAAAGATGAAGTGAAGAATGAAAACTCATGGGGAGGAGGGGAACACAGGCGAAAAAGATAGTGGTGGACCACGGGACAGATAGATGGTGGGAGGCAATGAACGACACTTCTATGGCAAAAGTGAATCGGAGAAGAAAAAAAAGGAGAAGGTATTAAACGAGAGTGGAGGATCAGAGAGAGAGAGAGAGAGAAGAGAGTTCGTAGATCAGAAATCGGAGATATCTAGAGCTGGATGAGCTAAAAGGGTAGTTAAGACTTTAAGATCTCAGTAGAACTTTAACAGATGGAAAACGAAGTATGGTCAAGAAGGTGGTGTCTTGATGTCCAGAATCGAATCCAGATGTTCAGGGTCAAGATGGCCAGAATCATCGAGTCCAGAATCTTCAATTCCAGAATCTGGACGTCCAAAATCTTGACGTCCAGAATCTAGAAATTCCGGAGACGTGATGTCCAGAAGCGTGATGCACAGTACATTATGATCAGGAATCGTGATTCTGATGGACCTTAAGATTCTGGACATCGAAATTCTGGACCTCAAGAATCGGGAAATCGAGATTCTGAACATAAGATTCTGGACATCGAAAACCTAGACCTCAAGATTCTAGACCGCCACTCCAGATTCTGGACATCTAGATTCTGGACCTCAAGATTCTAGACCCTGAGATTCTGGAAATCGAGATCCTAGAAATTAAGATTCTGGGCCTCATCATTCTGAACATTAGGATTCTGGACCTCAAGGTTCTGAACCCTCAAGATTCTGGAGATTCTGGACCTGGAACACTCTTTGAAGTTTTGGAAATTTCGAAGACTGCTTCTCAAAAAAGTTCTGACTCTTTAGCCCCCACCAATGAGTCTAGAGTCTCGTGTAATGACGAACCCCTCTTCTCTATTTCTCATTCCCCTTCTTCTTGCTCTCATCAACAACATACATGTGCCCTAGAAGAGCAGAGAAACAGAATAGAACCGATGGGGACAAAAAAAAGTATCTCGAGGTAATATACATATGCAGGCATAACAAATCGATGTGAACTAGAAGCAGAGAAAGGAAGGAAAACGCAGAGGAAAATTTTGCAGCTGAAAAAAGGGCAAACTGAAACAGAGGCAGAACAGAGAGAGTACATACTTTAGGAGATGGAAAGAAGACAAGAAAAATTACGACGATGAAGAAAGTGAAGAGTCTGTGGATGCTTCAGAAGACGTGAATTTTGGATTTCAAGTCAAGATTCATACATAAATGAAAGAGCACAGAAACAGGGAAGGATAACTGGACATTGTGACTATTATGTCATGAAGAACATCTCCTAGAAAGTGACAGGTGTTGGGTCAACTAATAGATGTGTTGCGCAATACATATTACGCGATGCCATGTGTTCGGAAATATGATACTCTTGCAACAGACCCCCCCCCCCCCCCCCCA
>LR545335.1:0-36273 GCA_900536305.3 Caenorhabditis sp. 40 LS-2015 | reverse complement strand
CCCCCCCCCCCCCCCCCCCCCCCAAACGGGGGGAGGTGTGGGAACAGTTGTCGTACTTGTCACTATGTTGCGAAGACATGGGGAAACCGTGGACTCTATAGTGGTCTTCTGGAATCGTCTAGAGCGTCCCAGAGTTCTTCACTAATAAACCTCTCTAGACTTCAAACCCAAGAAATTTGGCGCGAAATGGCATTGAACACAAATCTTTCGATTCCACACCACTAAACTCGATTACAATCTATGGGAAGGTTCTTCACCGTGGGTTTCATTGGAGATAGTGATCTTTTGAGCGATAGTAAGAAGTGAAATCGAACTGTCTCCTGAAACTTTCTAGAATTCGAAACGTTTGATACTCAACGTAATGGTCAGGTGAGTAGCAGGATGTAATTTTTTGCGTATCAGAAAACCGGACCATTTCCGCCTACTTATGGTAGAAGCCACGACTCGACGGGATCTGTCCCTGCTAATCAAGGAACGGAGTCTGCCAGTTCTGGAAAATATGTACCTCCCAACATTCTCAAGACAGTCTCATCAGATTTTTTTTCAAGGATGGGGAGCTGGCCGACAGACAGGCGTCAGTGTTCAAATGTATCGATTTCGAATCAA
The DNA here is from genome assembly GCA_900536305.3 of Caenorhabditis sp. 40 LS-2015. Lineage (NCBI taxonomy): Eukaryota > Metazoa > Nematoda > Chromadorea > Rhabditida > Rhabditidae > Caenorhabditis > Caenorhabditis tribulationis. Next base: position 35,667 of record LR545335.1, on the reverse strand, counting down.
GACCCTACGGACTTCTCTAACCGTTCCCTAGTAAGATTCATACTCGATTTTGAAACTTTGCTTACCGTATTTACTGTAAAAAAAACACCTGCGCCTTCAAATTTACCGTATTTACTGTATTATAAAGGCATGCCGTTCTATTTTTCGGAAGGTGTCTAGGGGTGCCGGTCTATTACAGGTGCCGTTCTAATAGAGGGTGCCGTTATATTTTTCAATGAAATCAAAAATTTTCATACAAAGGAAATGTCAACGAAAAAGTATCAAAACATGGGATTTGTGTGCCTTATTCGAAGTCACTTCCTTTTTTAATTTCAAACTAGACGCTTTCCGGACTTTCCTGAGTACGGAAATGCGAAATGAACAAAATATTCTTTCCCGATGTTTCATGTGAGATGAACGCTTTTTTGCGTTCATTAAAATTAGGTGACGTTATAATACAGGGTGCCGTTCTAATAGAGGGTGCCGTTATATTTTTCACAGAGGGCCTAGGGGTGCCGTTGTATTAGAGGTGCCGTTCTATTAAAGGTGCCGTTATAATACAGTAAATACGATATTATCTATTCTCTGAAAATGAGCTTGTGTAAAAACAAACAGGATTCGTAAGTCACTCATTCACACTTCTTACTGTGACCAATATTGGCTCAAATTCGACACTGATGTGCCAATTTTTCAGTGAGTGCAAAAAGGAAAACAAATAGGAAAAGGACGAAAAATGAGCCCAATTTGGATAGCCATGCTCAGTTTCTTGTGGAAATGCCGTCTAGAGAGAAATCGAAAGTGGCTCGAGGTACGGAATCAGACCCTCCCTAATAGTCTTTGAAGTCTGCACAATCTGCACAGTTTCTGTTATAGAGGTCATGTTGCCCTAATGGCTCTTATATTAGCTCATATCTCGGTTCGCAGTTGAGCTAGAAAAAATCTAAACACAGATTTGAAATCCTTGGGGTTAAATTAGCCCAGGCTACCTTGTTTCGGTTATATCAATGTCAGTCTTCCCCTAGAAATAGAACCCCGAAAAGATGAGCTATGGAAAATTAAGTGAAGCTATGAAAAATTAAATTGCAGATTCGAAATTTTCGAGGTTGGATTAGTCGGAAACACTTGTTTCCATCAAAAAACGGCTTTCTAAAATTTGTGTCACCGAGATTTTGAAATATTCCATAACCTGTTGAAACAGAATGATTTCGTCGTTACTGTTCTCAAATCATATTCATTTTTTTTGGCAGTTTAAAGATTTCGAAAAGTCAGCGAGAGAAAGAAGCAAATAATAAGAAACCCGGGGAGAATGAAAGAAAAAGAGAAGCAAAAAGAAGGAAGAAGAAATTTCGAAATATGTGTCGAAGAGGGCATATGATTTTGTGTGGTTTATGATGTTGTCAGTGTGGTTGCTAATGTTTCATCATTTTGATGGCAAAAGTCTGTAAAATTTAGGCTCCGCCCATTAAGATGATAATAGGAAAAAGATACAAGTGTTAAGCACCAAGAATCGGAAACTGGAAAATCTAACAATATTAGGCTCCGCCCATAACAATAGAATCTACATATCGGTTCGCAAGAACATTTTCCGATTTTTTCTAGAACAGTGTGTATTTTTCAAAAAAAAAAGCGAAACATTTTTCGAACCTCGTCGAAAATCACACACTGAGCTATAATGAATCGAGTTTACTCCAAAATCGACCCCCCTCAAAAAGTCCCATGATAGACCTCGAGAGGTTCAAAAAGGAAGGTCTGTTTAAATTTGAATCTCACGTTAGATACTCAGCCAACCCGCGGAACAGAGCAACCAAATCAAAATGTCACACTCGAGATGCCTATAGAGTTGTGTGCGTTTTGCCCGTTGCTAACCGAAACGGATAATAAAACAGAGGAAGAGGAGGAGAAAAATGGAAATGGATGTTTGATAGTTGAGGGAGAGAGAGAGAGAGAGAGTGAGCAAAAGAGGGAGCGAGAATTAAAACGAAATGGGTTATGAGGAAATGTCTAGAAATAGAAGTAGAGAATCGGTTGGGAAAGGGGGCGTGGCCTATCTCAGCTGATGGAAGGAGGTGTCTTCAAATTTCCAGATTAGAACTTCAAAAATCTTGAAAAAAGTTTTTAGACAAAATTGAATGCTCCTAAATAGTTTCTAGAAAAAAAAACGGAAAAACTGTGACATTCTTCTTTCTTTCTGGAAGTTTTCAGGCTGAATTACAATTTTCCGGATTTCAAAATCGTTATATTTTCGATCTAGATACTCCTCTGAATTCCCTATTTTTTAGTGCAAAAATCATCGAAATCCCTCAACCCTGACCAAAGATATGCTCATTTTTAGGCCAACCTCCAGAAATGCTGTATTTCTCATTCCTATCCATTCAGGCCTAATTTGAAGTTAAGAATAAAAAATCTCCTTAAAATTCTTTATTTTTCAATCCAAAAAGCAAAAGAATTCGTCCACCCGAACTAAAGTTACACTAATTTTTAGGCCGCTTACACACACCCTTCTTTTCCTAAGCAACCAAAAAAAAGATCACATTTGATACGCAGCCAAAATAATCCCCAAATCTCTCACACATAAAATCGAGCATGCACACGGCCTTCTTTTCCTTCTTCTTCTCCACCTTCTGTGAGAGGGAGAATGGGGGGAAAAGAAGGGCGATAGAGAGTACCGTTGGAGGGGAATGAAACGTATAAACATTTGATCGGAGTGGGAGGACCGGGTTCTAGAAGAATCGGAACAAAAAGAGGGGCGTGGCCTAGCAGGGTCTATGACTCATCATGAGTCATTTGGTGTGAAAATGAAGATTCTAGAAGGTTCTAGACGGAATTTGAGTGATTATAAAGTGTTGCACTGGATTTGAATCGTCTGGAAAATTCAAAAAGTACCTACCCTTCAGATTCGAGAAAGGTATAAGGTTTGAGCCTAGGTCTAAGCTAGGTCAAAGTCAGGTCTAAGTCGGCATATACCTAGGTTTAGCCTGCTCTAGGTTTAGGTCAACCTAGGATACACTTAGGTTTAGGTCCAGGTCCGAACCATTTTAGAGGCGCCGAAATTCGATGGAGTCGGCAATTTTCTAGACTGAAAACGGAAGATTCTAGAAATAATGTTTGCGCTTTCTCATGTAAGGCGCTTTCGACAAGAAAACTGAACTTTCAAAACTTTTTTTTTCCATTTTAAAATTGGAACATTTCTTCTAAAACGATAAAACCAGCCCTACTCAAGTACACATGAAATTTTCAATGGTAAAAAGGCATGAGGAAACGAACACCATCTAAAACCAAAAAGAAGGAGATGGAAAGGGCACAACAAATGCAAATGAAGACTAGAAAGTGGCAGGTGGTGGTCATAAAAAAGAAGGAGGAGGCGGATATTTTGAAATGGAGCCAAAATCACCAAAAAACCAAATGTCAATGGAGCAGATGGTCAAGGTTTTACAGGGAGCTAATAGCGAAAAGAACCGACATTTTTCGCGCGCTTTTTTAGAACTGGTAGATCAAAAAATTGAATGTCAAGGTCGACTTGATCTACCGATAGCAAGAAGTGCGCGGAATACTCATAATCTGGTAGATCAAATTAAACTTTTGATCTACCATTCCTTTGTAATTGGATACCTCTTTTTGTTTATTATTTCTTTTTTTTCCCCCTCTTCATTATGCTGTGGTTTACGACCCTTATAAACTCATTGGTATACTGCCGATGTATGATTTTATGACAATCGATACATTTACAACCATAGAAAAACCTCGACATGGTTTGACAGCCTGGTTCTAAGCGGAGAGGAATCATCTTGAAAAATGGGAAAAGAGGTTTAAAATTCTGGTCCGAAAACCTCGATTTTCAAATTTCTACTCACGCTCCGCCCACTTTCGATATTCTTCGGGGACTGTGGGTCTCAGTAACAAGTGGTCTAACTTGACCTGTTTTCCTTCAACGTCAAAAATAACTATGGATCTGAAATCCCGTTGTAGTGGGCTTCAAAATGAGTATAATCATGCTTAGGCTCCGCCCACTTCGAATTTTCATGTCCCTTTTTTTGGTCTCTATCTCCCTCACTTTGCACGCAAGATTGATGACTTTTTTTTTCAAACTTGGCGCGTCAAGAGCTTCAAAATGAGTATAACCATGTTGAGGCTCCGCCCACTTTAAATTTCGGACCCAAGGGCCCCCAACCCCCCAATCTCAAAGTGGGCGGAGCTTAGTCATGATTATACTCAATTTGAAGCTCTTGATGCACTAAGTTCGAAAATAAGCAAGATTTCGATCTATCACAAAAACTGGGTGAGTTAGATCAGTTCGAATTTTCTTGTTTTCCAATGTCTCAGGTTCATTCCGATTACTCTGTTGGTTCAGAGAACGACTAGAGAAAGTCACCAATTTCCTATACGTTCTTCCGCTATTATCTTTTCCCGCCCCCTACAACCAAAAACAGAGAACAAGAAAAACGAGTCATTCGACGAAAACCATGCCACCTGGAAACTTCCTCCCTTGGATTACTGTAGCGCATACCGTGCCCAGGTGGGCTTTTTCGCCTCCATCGGCCTTGGCCTGATTCTACTGTTTTTGAATTTGGCGGGAGCTCAAAAAATGTTCGGCGCCTACAAATACATTCTGTCTTGTTTCACTCTACTTGGAATGATGTTTGCTACAATGGAGATTATCATCTATCCGGTTGGTAAATTTTCAATTTTGCTAAAAAATTTGAATTTGGCGCAACAAGAGCTTCAAAATGAGTATAAACACGTCTAGGCTCCGCCCACTTTCAATTTCGAGGATTTTCGTTGTGAGACCCGAAAATTTCGGTTTTTTCGAATCTGGTCATGATTATACTCATTTTGAAGCTCTCAACGCGCCGAATTCAAATATCTTATTCACACTCCGAAATTCTGTAAATCAAAAAAGTTATGAGCCGAAAACACTTCTTTCAGAATGTGCACAACTACAACGCCGGTTTTCTGTTTTTCACTGTCGCCGAACCATTTGGAATTCGAAATTCGACATGCAGACAGTACCTATTAGGTTTTTATAAGGAATTATACTTTTTGAGAAAATTTTGATTTTCAAAAAAAATGTTCAAAAAAAATTTTTCGAAAATTTTTTTGTTTCCAGCTGCCTACACATTTTTCTACGCCGCTACCGTATCCCTACTATCTACTCAGTTCATATATCGATATTGGGCAATTTTTGAGTGAGTCTGAAATTTCGAAAAAAATAGACTCCGCCCCTGTTTTTAGCGTTAAAAAGCTTCGATTCTTCCAAGGCGTCTACTGGCTCTTTTGGCCGGTTTTCTGCTCATTTTTCGGACTACAGTATGCCATCGGAGCCTTGTATTTCTTCGAGATGGACCCAGTGTCTATTAGCTATTTTCGAGACGAGCTACATTATCGATACGGATGGAATGTTTCGGAAACGCCGGCGATGGCCCTCGTCGCCTTTGATCCTTCGACTGGCGCCACTCGTTGGTGGAATTTGGCGGGAATTTTGAATATTTGCTTCATTGTGTCTTTTCAGTATGGTATCATGATCTATTGTGGATGGTGTATGCATATGCGAATGGAGGATAAGATTAAGAATTTTTCAGAGATTCTGAAAAAACATCAGAAGCAGTTTTTCAAGACATTAGTGCTTCAGGTGAGACTAATTTTGATTTTTAAACTTGAAATTCGCATTCAGCGCAGCAAGGGCTTCAAAATGAGTATAATCATGACTAGGCTCCGCCCACTTTGAAATTTGTGGAATTTTCTTGGTGGGACCAAAAATAGTGAAAATTTTCAAAATGTTCAAACCCAATTGTGTTTATACTCATTTTGAAGCTCACGTTACAAAAAATTCAACAAAATAGATTTCATCGAGTTTGCACCAAAACTGATCGAGTTACGTCACTTTTCGTGTCTGGCCACCAGTCCTCAATTTCGAAAACTCAAAATGGGCGGAGCCTAGGCATGATTATACTCATTTCGAAGCTCTCAATGAAACAAATTCAAATATCTTATTTACATCTTCGTCTCTAGATCACAGCGCCCACGTTGATCCTATTCATTCCGATATTCTTCATCATCCTCCTTCCAATTTTTGATCTACACGTCAGTCTGCCCTCCGGAGCAATTCTATGCTCATTCACCCTGTATCCAGCCATGGACTCGTTGATTGTGATGTATGTCGTGTCAGAGTACCGTAATACGGCAAAAAGAGTTTATGGAAACTTCTGGAGAATGGTCAAAGATTATAGGGGACCTCGTGGAAATGCGATTGCTGCGAGTTCAAGTGAGTTTTTGGCTCGAAAATGAATTATGTCTGGCGATAACATGATTTTTGAATTCAGCTCGTCAAGAGCTTCAAAATGAGCCCAAGCATGACTAGGCTCCGGCCACTTTCATTTTTGAGGCCTCTCGTGGCAAGACCCAAAAATTTTTTTTCGAAAAAATTTTTTTTCAGTATTCTTATTTTCACTCACTTTTTGATAAAATTAGATGAAATTACAATTTCTAAATTCATCTCGTCAGGAGCTTCAAAATGAGCCCAAACACGAATAGGCTCCGCCCACTTTCAACTATTTGAGGACTCAAAGTGGGCGGAGCCTAATCGTGTTTATATTCATTTTGAAGCTCTTGACGCGCCGATTTCAAGAATAATAACAAAAACTTTTCATTGTTCTTTTTCAGACCTCCCAACGACGCCTTCAGAGCCACCAAGGGTTGGTCCGAGACACGGTGATTTGGAGACAGTCAACGAGACGCAATTGGAGTTTCAGACCTGTTAACATGTATATTGGAGTTTAGTATGTGAACAGCTTCAAAATGAGTATAAACACGACTAGATTTGTAAAAAAATCCTATCCTTGGGACCACGAAAAGGTCAAAAATTTCAATGTGGGCGGAGCCTAGTCATGATTATACTCATTTGAAGCTCTCGACTTGCTGATGCCGGAAATCAATACTGTTTTTCATTTTTTTTCGAAACGACATGAAAAAATAGCAAAACTCGAAACATTCACAATGGAGCACATTTTCTGACAGAAATTTTTTCATCATAAAACCCATTAAAAACATTTCAGAGATCAAACAAAAATCGAATAATGACAACAGGGGACACATAGAGCTTGAGAGTAAGTATAATCATGACTTGGCTCCGCCCACTTTTTGATTTGGGGCCTTGAGCCCCAAACTGAAAGTGGGCGGAGCCTATCCATGATTATACTCATTTTGAAGCTCTCGACGCGCCAAGTTTGTAAATATGAATTTCATCAAACTTGCGTCAAAAGTGAGGGAGATAGGGACTAAAAAAGAAAAAAAAGATAATTTCAACAAGGGCGGAGCCTAGCAGTGTTTAGGCTCATTTTAAAGCTATTGAGGTGGGGATTATGAAGATTACACATTTAACAAGTTATCCATCGATTTTAAGCGGATCCCGAAGTTCCCAAAATCTTCGCGATCGAAAAGTTGTTCTTCCGGGCGTTCGCCTGTGCCAACTGACTAGTGGTCCATGCGTCGGGCAGAAACTTGTAGCGGAAGTTTTTGCCGGGAATCTGAAGGAATTAGGTTGAGAACAAGATTTTCGGAATCGGCTCGTTGAGAGCTTCAAAATGAACCCAAACATGACTAGGCTCCGCCCACTTTGAAAAATCCAGATTTTGAGGTGTATTGAGGTCTATCTCCGTCGCCCACTTTGAGTTCTTCGGAGACCGAAAAATGAAAATGGGCGGAGCCTAGTCATGATTATACGCATTTTGAAGCTCTCGACGTACTGAACTCGAAAATATGTGTTTCATCTGATTTGCATCATAAAGAACGGAGAAACACTCTAAAACGTCCCAGAATCTGGAAGATTCCTCAAAGTGGGCGGAGCCTAGTCATGTTTGAGCTCATTTTGAAGCTCTCGACGTGCTAAATTCAAATTTCTAACCTTCTCCATACATTTCTCGGCGTAGTACGACCGCAAGCTCCGCGAAATCGACTCGTAGTCCATCGCCTTGTTGGAGCCCTTGTGGATGCTCCATCTTCTGCAAACCTCTTCCCGATCGACCAACTGGAACTCGAGATTTTGCTTTTTCGTCCACTTTATGATCTTCGCCAGCTCTTGATCGATCTCGGAGCTCAGGAGCAGTTGGAAGAGATAGTTTCGAAGTTTTCGATTCGGTGGTTTCTTCTCCTTTTGGCGCTTGGGGTTCTTGTTTTCTTTGGAAGTGGGCGGGGCCATCTAAAATGAGATTTTTTTCAATTTTTACACTACAATTCGAATCCAACGCGTTGAGAGCATCAAAATGAGTCTAAACAAGTCTAATCTCCCCCCATTTTGAGTTTTAAGGTTTTTTAGGGCCCGAGACCTCAAAACTCAAAGTGGGTGGAGCCTAGTCGTGTTTAGGCTCATTTTAAAGCTCTTAAGGCGCCAAATTTGAAAATTGAAGTTTCATAGAAGTTGGGAGCAAATAAAGGAATTTTCGAAGTGAGCAGAAACTTCGAAGAATTTGAGGGGAAAAATAAAAAAGATTAAACTGAATATGAAAATCGATAGACAAACGGAAATCATAAAATAATAATAGACCCATTTCTCAGGCACCCCCTTTCTCTCTTCTCGGACTCTTTACATCGTCCCGCCCACCGAAAAGGGGTGCGACTGGTCCCACGCCTGTAATAAAACCACTCGCCGCGCGCATAGTAAAGGGTGGTGACCGTATCCCAAGTTGTAGAAGATAATAAGGGGTCGCCGACTCGCAGCTAGCTGGAAACGGCCAACCGACCTTTGTCAGACAGAAAACGTACCGAATCAAGGGACCTGAAATGATTCCGGGGTTGTTTAGATCAGAAGAGTCGGTTAGAAAGTCAACAACTTTGTTTTTCATGTTCAAGATACTGAGCTTAAGCCGGCTCCGCCCACTTTGAGTTTTGTTGGGTCGTGTACCCATTATGTCTAAATGAGCAGCGCCTAGTCGTGGTTAGGCTAAAACTGTTCCAGATTTGAAATCCTCAGGACTTCTTTTGTCTGGTAAATAGAGATGTTTCGAAGGTGCTCCACTGCAAGTTTCCGTTTCAAAACTGACTCTCGTGAACTGTTTGTGTTACTCGAGAATATTGTTTTTTGTTCGGAAAACGACGACATTCGAAAAAAAATTTTTTACGAAAAATTTTTCGAAACTTGTTCGAAGAATTTTCAAATTCCCGTCGACTAGTCACAGTACAGTATTTTTTTGGTTCATTTTCATTTTTCTAGCTGAACATTCCGATTTTTTTTTTCGAAAAAGTTATCGAACGAGTTTTTGAGTAATTTTTCGAGAAGTTTTTCGATTGATTATTCGAAAATTTTTGAAAAAATCGTTCGAAAAACTTTGTGTGTTCAAAACTGCTCCACCGCAGTTTTCATTTTTAAGGCTGGAAATGTTTTTTTCGAAAAAAATTTTTGAACAAATTTTCGAGCGATTATTCCAAAAGTCGTTCGAAAATATTGTGTTTTTCCGAACGATTTCTCGAAAAAAGTTTTGGGCAGTTTTTCGATATTTTTCGCGATTGATTTTTGAAAACTTTTGCAAGTGATTTCTCGAAAAGTTTTTCGAACGATTTTTCGAAAAATGATTCGCGAAAATTTTGAAATTTTTGGTGTTCAAAGATGCTCCACTGCAATTTTCATTTTTTGGTTACAGATTTGGAATCCTGAATGTCCAATTGATCTAGTGACGCTTTTTTCATTATGCTGCATTGTAATTTTCAGGTACAAAGTCTTTTTCAAAAATGAGAAGGCTTGTGTCTGAAAAATTGTATTGCAATCAGGACACTCGAGTTTACACAAAAAAACGGAATAGTTTATTTTCAATAGTTAAAGCACATAATAATAAGAAAAATAAACAATAACAGCTGAAAAAGGAAAAACAGTTTTCACAACCATTTTTTTTGCGAAAAATTGTTTTCTCAATTTTAGATTTTCCAGAATTTTCTAGACAGACGTAGATCAAGAACCCGTGATTTTTGGCGGGGAAGAGACAGAGAGAGAAATGGCGGGTGGGTTTTTCGTTTGTTGTGAGGATTCATGAAATTTTTTGGCGGGAAAATTCAAATATTTAAAAACAAAAAAGACCTAAATAGTTATAACACAAAAATCGGGGGGAGTACTCGTAACAAGAGAAAGGAGGGGGGCGGGGCTTCAAAGACAAGGGGACATACATACACATTTTGGGAGTTTTTTGAAATCGGGAAAAAAGAGTTTTGGCGGGAGATTTGAAAGTTTTCATCTATAATCGATCTCTCGGCATCAGACGACTATTCGAATTGTATCCGAGACCCAGTGTGGAGGACTCGTAGTCCGTCGCACGATAGTAGTCGGACTCCATGAGCGCGAGGAGGTCCTGTAAATTGGAAAAATCGATTTTCTAGCGAGAATTTGAAGTTTTGAGAAGATCTAGACGTTGAAAATGGAATCAGGCAAAAAAATCGGTCTAGAGTCCGGATTAGGCCCCGCCCACTTTTAGGGGTCCCTAGGTTCTCTAAAACTTTTGAGGGTGTTAACGGGTATTTCTCTATTAATTGTGACGCAAATCAAATATAACATATATTTTTGAATTCAGCACGTTGAGAGCTCCAAAATGAGCCCAAACACGCTTAGGCTCCGCCCACTTTCAGGGGGACCGAATTTCGGAAGAATTCTGAAAGTGGGCGGAGCTTATTCATGATTATACTCATTTTGAAGCTCACATCACAAAAAATTCAACAAATTAAGTTTCAGCGAGTTTGCACAAAAACTGACCGAGTTACATCAGTTTTCGTGTCTAGACACCAGTCCTCAAATTCGAAAACTCAAAGTAGGCGGAGCCTAGGCATGATTATACTCATTTTGAAGCTCTGAATGAGCTCGAGTCAAAAATCATAGTAACAAAAGTTTACCTGCAACCTTCCGGGCAGCCTGCTAGCCTGAGCATGCTCATTGCTCTCCAACGCATCAATAATGCTCTCCTTGTACTGATCCAAGTACTTGTACAACTCGTTGAGCGCACTAAACACGTGGAACTCTCCGTTGTGCTGTCTGGACTCGGCCGACAAATTGGCGCCCATTGTCGCATCGTCGATTCTCGGCGTCATCGAGATTTCCGTGTAGTACGAGTCGACCAGATCGCGATACTGATACATGTCCTTGGCGAAGAGCAACTTTGACGATGGGGAGTCCTTGTTGAGGAGGTGGTCTTGTGTGGAGCACGCGTCCATCAAAGTCTGAGCAACCACGGAGAGACATCCCTCGATTTTGGTGGGTTTTTGGATGTCGAACAGGAAGTGACTGAAAGAAATGTTCATGTGGTCTCAAAATTTCCAAAATTTTAATTTCAAATTTTCATCGTTAGAACTAATTTTGTCGTGTCGAGGGCTTCAAAATGAGCCCAAATATGGCTAGGCACCGGCAGTGTGAGATTTACGACGACGTTCGAAAAAATTTTTTTTTTTAATTTTCGAAAAATCCCTAACAAACTGTTCGAAAATTTCTCGAAAAGTTGTTCGAAGAATTTTTGAAAAATATTCGAAAAAATTTCTAGAAAATTTTTTGAAATTTTTGTTCGAAATTTTTTCGAAAACTTTTTGGAGTAAAAACAAAACGTTGAAAAAAACACATGCGCCTTTAAGTTTACAGTACTGCCAAGCAAATTACGACACTCCGAAGTAACGCGCTGCGCTCAATTTAACGGAAAATGGAAAATTCAAATTCTTCGAACGATTATTCGAAATTATTCGCACTTTTTTTTCGAAAAAAATTTCTAGAAAAATTTTCGATATTTTGAAATTTCGAAAAACACATACTGACACTGATGATAAGCTCTTTTCAAATCTCGAAACTGATTCTTCCTAAAAGGCTCCGCCCACTCTATGTAGACCACGGAAAGTGGGCGGAGCCTCGGTGTGTTCGGACTCATTTCGAAGCTCTTAGCCTACTGAAGAAGTGAAAACTCACGGATTCTTAATCAGGTTAACCCAGAACCGCAACGGAAGCGCGTTACTCTTCCACGCGTGCACCACCTCCGGATCGTTGATTCCATGCTCTCTGGCTTGCTCATCCATAAAATCGAACATGTACTTGATGCACGGTGGCACGTTTCTCGCCGCGAAAATACTTTCCAGAAGAGATGTGATGAACTTGGCCAGCGTACCCTTCATCATTAGCAATCGCGTCAGATAGATCTCGGTGACCATTTTCTCTTGCGAATCCGTGGGTCCGTGCTCGGTGGGCTTCACCAGATGATAAAGTTTGTAGCCGTTGTCCGTGTCGTTGGACGAGGAGGCGTGGTCGGCGATCACCGATGGCGGCGCGCCACCCCACGGCTTTGGCGAGCCCACACCGGCGGTCTTCATGGAGAGTGAGGACTTTTCGGAGCGATCCGAGAGAATGCTCTGGAAAAATGTGGAAGTTAAGAAATTGAAGATTGCAGGGTCATTTTTAATTATTGAGTTTTCTAGTGGCCAAAATCGAAATCGGCATAAAAAATTAGCCTGGAAGTGGCCTACAGTGTGTGTTTTTCGAAAAAAAATTTTGAAATTTTCCGAGAAAAAATTTTTCAAAAAAAAAAAATTTTTTTTTGATTGTTGTCAAAAATCACGCAGGCTTGGCTTTTTGGAAAAATTTAATTACTAAAATACAAACTAAAAATGGGCGGAGCCAATCCGTGTTTGGGATCGATTTGAAGCTACAGATGTGCTGGAGTCCAAAATCGAGTCTAACTTTTTCGAAAACTAGAATTCCTCAGTCATAAGCCTAGAGTGGGCGGAGCCCCCCTCCCCACAAATTTTTCAAGATCAAAATAATAACCGCGGTCTTGTTGGAGCACGTTGAAAAATTCACCAGATTATACAACGAGTTGCTCTTCGAGGACAGCGTCAGAATCGCGTTGTTCGGCACGTTGTAGTGGGCGAGCGTGTTCAGACGCTTCCAGTTTCCGCCCTCGATGCGCGACGACGAATCAATGTCCTGAAAAATAATCGATTATTGATTTTTTTAATGTCTTAATTTTTGCTCGAAATGGGCCCTTTCGCTCAAAATTAGCCTTTCGTTAAAAATGAGTTTTTCTTTCTAAAAATGACTTTTTCGCTAAAAATGGCCCTTTCGCAAAATGTGGCCTTTTGCTAAAAACAACCTTCTCGCTCAAAATTAGTCTTCCGCTGAAAAATAGCCTTTCTCTCAAAGTTAGCCTTTCGCTAAAAATTACCCTTTCCGTCAAATGAGCCTTTCGTTAAAAATGAGCATTTCGCTAAAAATGACCCTTTTGCTCAAAATCAACCTTTAGCTAAAATTGGGCCTTCGCTAAAAATGACCCTTTCGCTCAAAATGAGCCTTCCGCTCAAAATTAGTTTTTCGCTAAAATTGAGTTTTTCGCTAAAAAATAGCCTTTCGCTCAAAATTAGCCTTTCGTTCAAAATGGTCGATTTGCTCAAAATGAGCCTTTTGCTGAAAATGGCCCTTTCGCTAAAAATATGCCTTTCGCTCAAAATACGTATTTCGCTTAAAAAAAGCCTTCGCTAAAAATCAAAATTCTGGCTCACCTGCAACGCCATCTTCCCATTCATGCCGGTCTTCCACTCCAACTCCATCTCGTTCGCCGCTGGCCTGTCCGCGTATCGATAGCCGCGATACTTGGCGTCCAGACACTTCTCCTTGACTTGTGTTATCGTGTCACAATCCAGCACCCGAACCGGTATGTCCTGCTGATGCTGCTGCTGCTGCTGCTGATAGACCGAGTCCGTCGAGTTGACGAACACGGTGAGCTCTTTGTACTCGAACGTGGCGCGCAGCAGTTTCTCCTCGGAGAGCGAGTAGCGAGCCTCGAGCGTGAGCGCATCCTGCGGGCCCTTCTCCATCTGTTGCTTGATGCCCCAGAACAGTTCGTAGAGTTTTTTGCCGGCGTCGAAGGTCTGGAAATGAGTGTGTACGAATTGAAAAAAAGCATCAAAATGAGCCCCGTATTGTCTTCACTTTTTGAGTGTCAACATGAAGGGTAGACCCATTTTTGAAAAAGTGGGCGGAGCCTAGCCAATATAGGTCTCATTTCGAAGCTCACAACCAAACTTCGAATAAAAACAAATTTTCGAAAAAAAGTTTTTTTCGAACTTTTTTGAAATTTTTTTCGAACAAAATTTATAAAACATTTTTTTTTGAAATTTTTTGGAAAAAATTTTCAAACGATTTTTCGAAAAGTAGATGAAAGTGAGAAAAATGGCTCACCTTCAAATGATCATGCAGCAAGAATGTGAACCACGCGGCCAACATTCTCTCTGCGATACTCTCACTTCTCCGGAACAAAATCTTCGGCTGAAACTTCTTCTCGACAGTCTTCTCGATGAGCTCTCGCAGCAACTGCTTCAACATCTCCGTACAGTAGCCCATCTTCTCCTGCAGCACCACCATCAGCAGACTGCCCACGTAGACCCGGTCCTTTCCGACAAAGTACTTGTTGGCCTCCATGGTACGGACCATTGTCAGCAGGAACGTCTTGTTCATAAGGAGCTTGTGGAACTCTCGAAGACCCGCCTCGATGGCCTCTGCTTTGTGGGTGTCCACTTCCAGGTTCTTCAGCACCGGATGGTTCTTCCCGCCATTCGGGAACAGCACCCTCGCACAGTAATCCTTGTACTCCAAGAATGGAGCCGTGGGTGTACCCAGAGGGAGGTCCGCGGTGTATTGGTTTAGCGAGGTTTGAAGCTCGGCGAACGCCTCCTTGCACTCGGTAGCCACCTGGAATAGAAATTTCTGGTATACTACTTCACATTCGAGTTCAGCTCCCCAAGAGCTTTAAAATGAGCCCCAACACGCCTAGGCTTAACCCACCTTCATCTCAATCGTATCCATCTGCGTCTTCAGATACTTCATCTGTCTCTGATGCGTGTTCGACTTCTTTCGATAGAGCACTATCAAACAGATAATAAGGAGGATCATGAAAACGATGAAGAACATGATGATGAAGAACAGCGACGAGGACAATCCGGGCGAATCGTAGGACACCTCGCCCACCGAGAAGCTCGCGTTTCCAACAGTCACCACGATTTCCGGGTTCAGCTTGCCGGCGCCTAGGGGCTTCTTGACCGGCGGTTGGCAGGTGAGAATTTTGTTGGCTAGCGCTGTGAGAGGACATGGCTCGCCGCCGACCTTTACATCGATGTCTCTCTCGGAGGCGGCGAGATTCAGATGGTTTCCGTTGAGAGTGAGGAAGTCCTCGCCGGGACGGACGAAGCGTGGCTCGGTGAGCATCTCGAACGAGGGCGATGGCATCACTTTGATTCGGGAGCGGCTGGAAAAAATGAGGGTTGAAACTGCAAAAATTTTCCTTGAAACTCGAAATCTGAAGTTTTCAGCGTTTGAATTAGCTCCAGCTCATGGAGAGCTTTGAAACGACCCCCATAATGCTTAGGCTCCGCCCACTTTTTGGGTCTCGCGAAGAAATCTATCAAAGCCTGGGTTACAGAGTTTTCGTGGCGGGACCCAAAAGTGAACCTTATGAAAGATGGGGCTAGTTTAAAAGCCCACTACGAGCTGAGGTCGATTTTTGAGGTCGATACTCACTACAACTCGGCGCCATCAAAATCGAACGCGTATTCTGTGATCCTCTCGGTCTTCTCCGAGTCTCTGGTTGCTCCTGGAGCCGTCGGTGTGGAGCACTTCATGAGCTGATCGTCGATGATGGAGCATGAAGGACCGTAGGATTTTTCGTCGCTGAAACATGTTCGGTTGTTTTAAAGGTCATATGAACTGTCAAAAACCAGATTATTGGAAAATTCAAAAACTCAAAATTATCAGCGTAAAATTTCCTATCGATTAGTGTTATTTTCATGAACATTGATCCACTGGGTCCTGAGATATAGGCTAGGGAAAATGATAGGTTAGTTGACCCAGTTGACTTTAGGAGTCAGTACACTTTTGAAGGTCATAAATAAGGTCAAAACCTATATTTACAGAATGTTTGAAATTTCAAAATGTTCAGCGTGAAATTTTCTATCGATTGATGTAATTTTCATAGAAGTCAGCCTAGTGAGTCTTGCGGTAGGCACCTTGAGGTCTTGAAGTTTTGACCGTGAAATAGATCGAAATTGAAATTTTCGATTTCCACTCACCCCAAGCCCACAAAAACCATTCTGGGTCTCTGGAGCAGTGTGAATCCCTGTCCATAGACATCCACCGTAATCCCTCCCGACGGAATCGTCTTGTTCGGCGCAATCGACTGAACCGACGGGTCCGACGTGAACTCGAAGTAGATCGGAATGGGCAGCGTCTGCAGTTGCCCATCAAAAGCAATGTGCAGCGGGAACTGCCCGCCCTCCCCGCTGGCCGCCATTCGACACCTCAACCAGCCGGAAGTCCTCTCCAACACCTTGCATCCAACCTGCCCGAATCTAACCGTAACCTCGGCGCCAGTGTCCAGGTCCACACCGGTCAGCACCACGTCCGTGCCACCGGAGCGTGGTCCTTTCACCGGCTTCATCGACGAGACGACGGGCTCCACGTAGGAGAAGTGCTCGGTGGAGTGCGCGAAGAATCTGCTGGAGTCGTCACGGAGGGTAACCTGAAGTATTGAAAAACTGAAGAAGAGTTCCAGTTTTTTGAAGAAGTTTCGTCACAAGTTCCTCAAAATTTTTATCAATCCAATGTTCAATTTGGCTTCAGCTTGTCAAGAGGATCATGGAATTCACGCCTACGCCAAACATATTTCTAAGCCTGAGCCGAGCATGTGTTTGAGCCAAAGTTAAACATTTCTCTGATCCTAAGCCTATCATCTCTCTAGGCCTAAGCCTAACTTTTATCTAAGCCTGAGCCTAAAATCTCTTTAAGCCTAAGCCTAACAAATTTCTGAGCCTGCTCCTAGAATCTTTCTAAGCCTAAGCCTAACATCTCCTTTGGCCCAAGCCTAACCTCTCTCTGAGCCTTAGCCTAACATCTCTCTAAACCTAAGCCCAACATTTTTCGAAGCCCAAGCCTAAAATCTCTCCAATCCTAAGCCTAACATTTCTTCAAACCTAAGCTTGACAGCTCTCTAAGCCTAAAATATCTCTTAGCCTAAGCCTGACATCTCTTCAGGCCTAAGCCGACAAGCCCAATTCATTCAACTCACCGCCACAACGCCTCGCTCGTTGCTTCCCTTGATCGGGGACTTGCCAGTGACACAAATGATCTTGGACGACGGCACATACTCGACGACTTCACACGGTACATTCGCGATTTGCACGGCCTTCTCCACGTCCGTTATGTGTCGTCCCAGGTTGATGCCGCTGATGGTAACTCGGGTGCCTCCGAAGATAGACCCCTTCTTCGGCTTGAACTCCTCGATGATCGGATTCGGACAGAGTTGCGTGGCATTCAGCCAGTTTTCCGGTATCTGTCGATTCGGGCATTGATGCGGGCGAGCGCACTTCTGAGCCATCGTACACCATCCGCAGTCGTATTTCTCGGAATCCAGGGTCAAACATTTTCCACAATTTGGCGCCAAATTCTCACACGAATACACATCGATGGATAGGTCGCCCACGTTGTCCAGAAGTCGATTGACGGTCTTCTTCATCGATGGAGACGACGTGGCACTCCAGATGACGTTGAAGCCGTAGGCAGTGGAGCCGGAGCCGAGTAGAGAGGTGCCATAGGGCTCGAAAAGCATTTCGTCGCAGCTGGAAACATAACTCCATAGTTTCTGCGTGTCAAGAGCCTCCAAGCCCAGACACTACCCACTTCCAGAAAAATTTTCAAAAATTGTCAAAAATTGTCAAAAAAAATTTTGGATGAATTTTTCGGATTTTTTCAATCAAATCTTGAAACTGATGATAAATTCAAATTCAGCTTGTTTAGAGCTTCAAAATGAGTCCCAACACGCCTAGGCTCCGCCGACTTGTTCTCTATTACAGAAGTCTCACCCCAATGGCCCCAAAAAGTGGGCGGAGCCTAGGCGTGTTTGGGCTCATTTTGAAGCTCTCGTCGAGCCGAGTTTGAATTCCGATGTCAAAACTCACGTTATAGTGTCATCCGAAGTTCTCATGGCGATTTTCTCATGGGTTACCGTACCATACCGGAACTCGCACTTGAAGTCGCCCATAAACGATGGGTCCACGTTTTCGACCTGAAAGAATTTCTGGTTACTGTAGCAGTCTAATTTTTTCGGAGAAAAAAATTTTTGGGTTACTGTACCTTGACACTAATATTCCGGCGCTCTCCAGTGGCCACCGACATTTTGGAGACGGGCGCGACGATGTGCGGACACTTGCTGGGACCTTTTCGGATGGATTTTCCGCCGCGCTGAAAATTGTGTAGTTTTTGTAGTGTTACTGTAGGTACTGTAGGAGCCAGAGAAATTTTTTTTTTTTTTGAATTTTTTTTTGGAAATTTTTTTTTTGAATTTTTTTCAGAAATTTTTTTTTTTTAGTTTTTTTCCGAAATTTTTTTTTTCTAACAAACTCACATTCAGCCCATTGACAATATGCTGTTTTCGGCACTTGTCCTCGGTGAGCTTTCCGGCGACACACTCGTTCGACTCTAGACACCAATCACACGGGAACTGGCTCGCCGAGCACGTCGAACATGATGTGTAGCGATTGCAGTCGTAGAAGGAGAAGTTGGTGGTGGCCAGCGGGAGTTTCGAGCCTGAATTTGGACATTGGTAATGATGAAAAATGAGTTTAGCAGGTTGAGAGCTTCAAAATGAGCCCAAACTCGACTGGTTCTGGGTGAAAGTTGAAAAAAATTTTTTCGATTTTTTTCGAAATTTTTGAATTTTCAATTTTTCGCGCCAAATTGAGACTGGCTAATTCTAGTAAACATCATCAGATAATAGACATTAAAAGCTTCAAAACGAGCCCCCACACGCCCAGGCTCCGCCCCCCCTTCTGGGGCCATTGGGGTGAGACTTCTGTAACGGAGAAAAAGTAGGCGGAGCCTAAGCGTGTTGGGGCTCATTTTGAACCTCTTAACAAGCTGAATTCAAATTTTTGATCAGTTTCAGGACTTGATTCAAACAATCTGAAAAATTCGTCAAAAAAAACATTTTGAAAAAATTTTTCAGAAAATTTTTCGGAAATTTTCAATCCATCCTAACTTTGTCAGTTTTCACTCAATTTTCTTGATTTTCGGCTTATTTTTTTTGCAAATTCAAGACTAATTACAATACTCTTCTAATCCACTCACCATCCGAAACCACAATCAACTTGGCCGCCAAATGATGCTCATTGGTGGGTATTCTCGGAAGACGATTCATTGGGGGCGTGGCACACTTCAGGGATCCGTCGAAGGGCATTGGCTCGGAGACGACAGCGTCGCCGGATGGGAATTGGAAGAGGCATTGCATTCGACGTCCTTTCGGCGCTTGCAGATTCTCAATGGTCACGTTGAGATAGTCGGCGGTATTGATTTGGATTTGGTCGGGGTGCACCGAGCGGATTCTGGAAGGATGGTTTATCTACCGGTGAAAAAAATCCAATATTTGAACTTGGCTCGGCGAGAGCTTCAAAATGAGCCCAAACACGGCTAGGCTCCGCCCACTTTCAATAGACCCAAATTTCAAAGTGGGCGGAGCCTAGGCGTGTTTGGGCTCATTTTGAAGCTCTTAAAAAGCTCTATCTAAATCCTTGATCTACTTTTCTATCATCCGCTCACCTCGGGCACTTGGAGTTCTGAAAGTCCAGCCAGCCCCTCGAAGTATGAGGTACCTCTCGCTCGCAAGACTCCTCTTGGGTGCAGTGATTGTTCGAGACGCACCATCCGCAATACGGGTCTCGAGACGAAAGACACGTGTCACACTGAGTCGACAGTGCCTCGCATCGAGAGGTTGGCATTTTGATGACCTTGGAAGGCGTCAGAATGTAGACGTGCTTCCCGTCGCCACTGAATTCCATGTCGGCGAGAATGGGCTCGTTTTCGGTGAGGATTTCTGTGGCATAACGCTCGGCAACGCGTTCTGACTCAATGAGAATCTGAAAATCCAGGAATTGGAAATAAAAATTCGAAAAAAAACGGAGGAAAAAAGTGGTAAAAAATTTTTTCAATTTTTCTACAGTAACTTTTTTAATTTTTATCCTAGGCCAAAAATTTTGTAATTTTCGAGTTTGTCATGTTAAGACGGTTCAAATTAGTATAATCATGACTGGGTTTGAAATTTTTTGATTTTTCGAATATTTCGTGGCGGGACCCAAAATTCGAAAATTCTCAAAAAAAAGTCGAGGTTGTACTCATTTTGAAGCTCTTTTCAAACTGAATTTGAATTTTCAACTAGATTTTGGTGTTCGCCAAAACATTTTAAATTTTTATATCGAACAAAAATTTTGACAACAAAAATTTCAATCCATTGTAACTTTGTCAATTTTCATCGGATTTTGATGATTTTTGGTTCGAAATTTCGAGGAAAACTTGATTTTTACAATAATAAACTTTCTGAGTTTTCTAATCCCCTACCTTGTGTAATTTGCCACCTTGTGTACCCACAAACGCCACAGTACTCGAGCGGGTGGTGTTGATGGCGATCGAGGTGAGCAGCTGGGCGGAGTCATCGATGACATAGGTGGCGGATGTGGAAATTGGAGTGTCACCGCCTGGAAAATACAAGAAAATGAGAATTTTGGCAAAAAAAATAATTTGGGGTAAAAATTTTCGATTTCAAACAAAAAATTTTTTTTTGGATCAAAAAAAAAACTTTTTTTTAAAATTTCACTTCCTAGATTTCTAGGTCATTTTTCTTCAAATTTTCCATATTTTCAGTCGATTTTCCCTCAAAACTCACCAATTTTCGAGTTAACATCCTTCCCGCACTTGATACCCTCCCACGGTAGGGTGGTGAATCGGCAATCGTCGTTCGATGAGAACCACGGAAGATTCTTCTTCAGTCCCGATGTTCCCTTGTAGCACTTCATGATGTTCTGCTTGAACGCCGTTTCCACTTCCTTCATCGTGAATAGGCAGATGGCCGATTTGCCGGTGGGCTCTTGACTACGGTACGAGTTGCGGTCGCCTTCCCAGAACACACCGTAGAGAACAGGGTCGCTCACGCTAAAAAAACAGAAACATTTTTGAAAATTTTTTAGGCTGATTCAAAAAAAAACCAGAAAATTTGAACCAAAAATCATCAAAAACCCATGAAAACTTCTACAGTTACAGTAGTTTTAAAATGATCCCTTATTAGGTTTTGGGTCAATCCCTAAACATTTTTCTCCAGGTCCACAGCAACCCACTACAGTAGTCTACTGGGTCTACAGTAGCCTAGTAGAGATTTTTTCGAAATCAAAAAAATTTGCAAAAAAATGAGCCAATTATCGCAAAAATCGAGTGAAAACAGTCAAAGTTATGATGGATTGAAAATTTCAGAAAATTTCAAATTTTTTTATTTTTGGCAAATTTTTTTTTCAAAATTTTTGATCAAGTTCTGAAACTGATTAATATTTTGAATTTGGCTCGTTTAGTGCTTCAAAATGAGCTCTCACACGCCTAGGCTCCGCCCATTTTCTAATATTTTGGCCTCTTGGCCCCTTCAGACTTTGTGGCTGCTGTAGTAGAAAACAAGTGGGTGGAGCCTAGCCGTGTTGGGGCTCAGTTTGAAGCTCTAAACAAGCTGAATTCAAAATTTTGGTCAGTTTCAAACCTCGATTGGAAAAATCGGAAAAATCATCAAAAAATATGAAATTTGAAAATTTTTTTGTCGAGCAATAACTTAAATAGTTCTAACTCCATTTTTATGATTTTAAGTTCGTTTTTTTGCAATTTTTTTCCAGTTTATTTTTCGTTAACTTTCAAAAATTTAAAATCTCACCTAATATCCAAAGACTTTGCCAACTCATATCCAGCACGGGTCACATAGACGTCTTGGACCAGATTGAAGTCGACTCCGTTTTGGGTGCATTCCAGGGGGACCTGAAGATGTTTTTTTTTTTGGTGAATTTTAAGCCGAACATCATGAAAATAGAGTATCCGAGACTTTCCGGTGAGAAATTTGAAGCTTGGAATATTTGAATTTTTTTTTTGAAATTTTTTTTTGAAAATATATATTTTTTTATTTTTTTTGAAAATTTTTTTAAAAATATTTTTTTTTGAAACTTTTTTGATTTTTTTTTCAATTCTGTAACTCCAAAAACTCACCTCGGTATAACTGTGATAGTTTTTATCGCCAGTACAGACACGCGTCAGCCTCGACTGTATCGGAGAATCGTCGTTGATGTTTTTTCGTTGACGCGTCACAAAGTAGGCGTAGTCTCCCGACTCGAATCCATTGATGTAGTCGATTCTAGGAAAATTGAATTTTCGAAAATAGTTTTTTTTGCATCTTCAGAAAATTTGCTAAAACTTGAGCCAAAAATCACCAAAATCGGATGGAAACTTGCAAAGTTATGATTGAATGAAAGTTTTCATTTTTCCAAAAAAATGTTTTTTCGATTTTTTGAGTTTTTTTTTCATAATTTTTACACCAGGTCCAAAACTAGTTTGAAATTGAGTTTAGCTTGATGAGAGCTTCAAAATGAGTATAAACTCGGCGGGAATCCAAAATTTTGATTTTTTCGAAAATTTTCGGGTCTCGGCACGAAAAATCTAAAAAATTCAAACCCAGTCATGTTTATACTCATTCGAACCGTCTTGACATGCTAAAAATGAAAATGAGCAAATTTTGGGTCTCGAGTGGAAATTCAATGGATTACGGTCGAAAACGTATTTTTCAAAATTTTTTGAAATTTTTCAAATTCAATGTTTCTTGGCTCATTTTCATCCGATTTTCATGATTTTTGACTCAAAATTTCAGAATTTTTCTTAATTTTTTTCAGATCAAAAACTCACTGATACTTGTCGCGATTCCTGCTGCGATAATCCAACGACACATGTGTTCCTCCGTACAATCCAGGGAAGACGATATCGAACGCCTTTTGGGGTCTTAAAAACAGCGAGGCCACCGACATTCGATCATGATCTCCACTGCCACTCGTCGCACCCACATACAGCACCGGGTCTACCGTAAGGTTTGCCGGACCCTGTCCGACAAAAATGACCACCGACGAAGAGGTGTCGTTGGAGACGCGCGGTTCGGTGGCTTCCGAGATCACTTCCGAAATGTTGTGCAGGTTTCGAAGACGGCACCGACCCTGAAAAAACTACAGTAATCCATTAGAATCAAAATGATCTGAAATTTTTAAAAATCGGACCATTTTGAGAGATTTTAGGACGAAATCTCGAAAAAAAAGACAAAAATTTTTCGGCCAAAAAATAAATAATTTTTTTTTGAAGATTATTCTTTCACTATTCTTATCATAAAAACCTTTTTTGTTACTGTACCTGAAACAGATTGCTGCACTCGATGAGTTTCGACGACTTGTCGTAAACCGCCAGCGCCTTCGTATGGGAATTCGTTCGGGAGAGCTGGTGTCGGCAGTCTTCACGGTTTCGCGCGTCTGAAATTCAGATAAACTTATAAGTATAGTTTTGAGCAATTACTTCGCTAAAATGCCCAAAAAATTTCCTTTCGATTGGTATAATTTTCATAAAAATCGGTAAGCTGGTCTTCGAGATGCAAAATTTTGGGGATGGACGGATTCTGAAGGTCAGAAGACGTCAAAATTTGGATTTTCAAAAAATTCAAAAGTTCAACCTAATGAACAAAAAATTTTCTTTCGACTGGTATATTTTTGATCAAAATCGGTTCACTGGTTCTCGAGACATGAAACAAGAAGACAACAGCTAACCAATTTTGGGCGTCGTTGGGATTCTGGAGGTAAAAAATAGGTCAAATTTTGAATTTTCAGGAAATTCAAAATTTCTAAATAATCTACTTCAAATGTTTTATCGATTCGTATAACTTTCATCAGAATCAAGTGACGGGTTCTTGAGATATGAAACAGTTTTGAAAAAAAAATTTCCAGAAAAAAATGTTTTGCTCATTTTTCGATATGATATCTAGAGTTCCAGGCAGTCAATTTCTATGAAACATGTACCGTTTGGAAGGAATTTTTTCGTAGATATTATTAAAAATTTGAATTTCCAGATAACTCAAAGTTTGACGTCTTCTTGGCTGCAGAAGCTTCCATGCTCGCTTATCCATAATTTCCCTCAATTTTTCAAACCCCCTTCATCCTTCCGAAGTTCTTCATTTCCAAATCCTCTTGTTTTTGCCCATCACCGAGATAACAAAGGAATTGAGTGAGATAGAGAGAGAGAGAGAGAGAGAGAGAGAGAGAGAGAGAGAGAGAGAGAGAGAGAAAGAGAGAGAGAGAGAGAGAGAGAGAGAGAGAGAGAGAGAGAGAGAGAGAGAGAGAGAGAAAGAGAGACCCCCTACTTGAGATAATTCTACACTTCTCTCCACAACAAGCCCAAATCCCTCTTCATTTCTGGTGACAAGTGTGTTTCAAATCCCCCTTCCATCGCTCGCCGCCACCCCAAAGACGCTGCTTTTTGAATCATCATCAGAATTCCTTCTCTCCCTCAGAAGACATCGTCGCGACGTCTTCTGAAGAAGCGAGATTTGAAGAATATCCGAATTAGAGGAGGAAGAAGAAGGGACCCCCTTCCTCTTATAAGAGGGGGACAGGATTATGGTAATTAGGATGATGTGCCGGGGATGAGGAGGAGGTCAAGCTTCTCCTTCTTCTTGGACCCCCCTAATTTGTCATCCGCCGAACTCTTTAGGCGACTCATTTGTATAAGTATGTGACTTTTGGATGGGTCCCCAGGCCCCATGGGGGAGAAGAGGAAAGTGGACATCCGGACATACAGAGAGACCCCTCAAAAATTGAAATTTTCAAGAGGTTTATGAGTGCTTTTTGAACGTTAAAGAATCGTGAAAATATAGATCCAGAAATCACTTTTGAAAAATTTTGTCTCGAAAAAAGCATTGGAAACTTTTTGTGTCTGAAAAATCTGACATTTTCAATCAAATTTTGTACCCCAAATTTCACTAGAAACTTTCAGAATCCTTCAGAGTCCTTCAAACAGTTCTTGAATCCTCCAGAATCCGCCAGAAGTTTTAGGTTTCTTTCAGAGTCCTCCAGAGTCCTCCAGAACCTTCCAGAAGTGTTCAGAACCCTTCAGAGTCCTCCAGAATCCTCAAAAAGTCTTCAGAATCCTCCAGAAGTCTTGAGAATCATTCAGAATCCTTCAGAATCCTCTATGATCTTTTAGAGTCTCCCAGAATCTTACAGAAACCTCCAGAAGTCTTGAAAACCCAGGCTCCTTCAGAATCCTCCAGATACTTCCAGAATCCGCCTCTTCATTTTTTTTTTCAAAATACTTCTCCCGCCTTATAAATGATCTCAGGGACTCCCCCCCTCCAAGTCCAGTTTTGGAGACCCATTTATTCTTTTTGAAACTTAAAAGTACCCGTTTTTGAAATTTATGACTCCCCATGGACCCTTGGGGACCCGAAAATCTTACTTTTTTTTGAACCCGCGAAATCAAACTTCAATTTTTTTGATTTTTCAAATTTCCGCCAAAAAACAGGAAAAAAAACTCACCTCTACACATTGGCGAGTCATCCTGGGGGCCCGTCTGGACGTGTCGTCTTACTGTCAAATCGGCACTCGTCAAATCGTACAGACCGTTGACGGCGCCGACGAAAACCCGCGTTGTTGATGGGTCAATGGCCTGGAAATGAAATTTTTTGTCCAGTTTTGAAATTTGAGGAAAATTTTGAAAAATTTTGAGGCTAAAACTGAGAAAATTGGATAATTTTGAGTGGGGGAAAAGTCGATTTTTGTTTTGAATTTTTTTTGAAATTTTCAGAATCTCAAAATTTTCCAATAGCCTTCTGATTTCTCCTGCATCTTCCAGAATTTTCCAGAATCCTCTAGAAATATTCAGGAACTTTCAGAATCCTTCAGAATCCTCAAAGAGGCTCCAGAATCCTCCAGAATCTTTCCGGATCCTAGGTTCAAGTTTTCCACCTCTTTCACTAGTTTTTAGTCATTTTTTAGCCAATTTTTAGTATGGGGCTTTTTTTAAGTTTTTGTTTTTTGAGTCTCTTTCCGACCATTTTTGACCAACATTTGGCCAGTTTTCTCATAAATTTCCCTCAAAAAAAAGAATCACCATTTTCTCGAAAACCTCCTGTCCATTGTGACTCGGATTCTCGAAGACCAGATTATCATCGATCGAGTATACATTATTGCTGCTAGTCGACTGCTTCGCTATCGCTGCCACTAACAACAGCAGCAGAATGATGAAAAAATGGAAGAGATTTGGCATTTCATGGCCTAATTCTTCATTCGGCCCAAATCGTCTATTATTGGTCCTATATGTGTGATGGGAACTGCAAAAATAGGCTTTTGTAAAAAATTCGAAAAAATTTGAGGCGAAAAAAAAGTCGGACAAAAAATTTAAAACCCAAAAATCGATTCAAAATCCATTTTTCACCCCAAAAACCTCTTATTATCTCATATTTCTTCGGAAAAATCTAAAAAGTTAAACCTCTTAACTTTTACAAGTAGAGAAAGGGGGGGGGGGTCTAAGTGGTCAAAAACGATGGCCAAAAGATTTGACCTACAAAAAAACCGGAAAATTTATTGTAAAGTTGAAAAGATGTTCATGGGTTAAGTAGTAGTAGTAGTAATAGAAAAGGAGGGGGATAAAAAGTTATGGGTGATTTTTTGGGTTTTTGATTCAGAATAGAAAGAGGTCGGAGAATTGGAGGAGTCAAAAATCAGATTTGAAAAAAACAATTCGGAATCCACAAAATTTAGAATATAAGAAAATTTAGAATCTAAGAAAATTCAGAATCTGAAACAATTCAAAATCCAAGAAAATTCAGAATCTGAAAATTTTCAGAATCTGAAGAAATCCAGAATCTCAGAAAACTCAGAATCCAAAAAATGAGAATTGAAAAAAAAATTCAAAACCTAAGAAAATTCCGTAACTCAGTAAATCCAGAATCCAAAATTGTTAAGAATCTGAAAAATGAATCTGAGAAAATCCAAAATTCACAAAAATTCAGAATCTCAGAAAATCCGGAATCCGAAAAATTCAGAATCTAAGAAAATCCAGAACCTCAGAAAATAAAGAATCGAGGAACTCAGAATCTTAGAAAATTCAGATTCAGGAAAAAATTTAGAATCTCAAAAAATTCAAAAACCAAAAAATCGGAAATCTCAGAAAATCCGAAATTATAGAAAATTCAAAATTCAAAAAAATTCAAAAAATTTTTTTTGAAAATTTGCTGAAATTTTTTGAAAAGTTTCAACTTTGAATTATAATCTGTTCAGAGTCTTCAAATTGGATCTTCAAATTCTCAAAAAAAACACCGTTGAAAATTGATTTTCGAAAAGTTGTGAGTCATCAAGAAAACCATAAAACCGTCTGGTTTAAAGTCAAAACTTCAAAAAATCTCGTTTTCCTAGCCTAAAATTTCCCGCGAAATTCGAAAAAAAATCCCAATAAATTTCAACACCATTCATTTTTTTCTAAAACTCCAAATTGGCTAGTAGTTTCGAAACAAGATACACACACAGTGTCATAGATAAGTCAAAATGAGACCTCCTATACCGCGAAAGTCAGAAGAGAGAGAGAGAGCGAGAGAGTGCAAAGAAATGAGAGACGCAGAGAAAAATGGAAAAAGATCCAAGGACATCTTCCGAAGAGAGAGAGTCAAGGGGTCCTTCCTTCCCTTGGAATTCTCCTCCACTACCAATGAATCACACTTTCCATTCCTTGTCTCTCTCCAATCGAATAATCGAGAGAGAGAGAGAGAGAGTGTGTGGTATAAACGAAGAGACGCAGACGGTTCGAGTGATTTTATCGAAGAAAAGGGGAGACCATTCGGTTGGGGTGGGAAGAGTGGTGGGTCTGTGTAGATGAGAGAGAGAGAGAGGGCAGGCAGGGTTTTTGGGGTGGGTGGGTGTAAAGTAATGAGAGGCGAGAGGGAGAGAGACGCAGACTGAGAGATTGAGAAACTGAACATTTGGAACGTTTTTTAATGGGTCTATCAGAATTCTGAGGTTATAGAGGCAATGAGGATTCAGAATCTGAACCCTACATTCTGAACCTGAATCCTCCTAAACTTTTTTCAGAATCTCCAAGTAAAATTTAAAGGGGCGGAGCTTAGATTCCCTTTCTTTTTTTTGAACATTCGAAACTTTTTCCTCTCAGGATTCCATGGAATCCCGACACATTTTGAAAATTCAAGTTTTTCGGAGCATTTTGAGCCAAAAAATAAAATTTTGAATGTTTTGAGTCTTAAAACAGTCCATTTTCAAAAACATTTCAAGAAAAATTTTTTTTTTTTGAAAATTCAAAAAGTCAAGAGACAATTTGAAGCCAAGAATGTCTCGGGATCCTTCAGAATTCTTGAGAATATATTTCAAAGTCTTCTAAACATCATCAGAATTTTTCATGATGCATTCAGAAACCTTCCGAAGCCTCCAGAATCTTTCAAAATTCTTTACAATCCTCCAGAATTTTTCAGAAACTTCCAGAATTTTCCAGAATCCTCCAGCATCCATCAGAAGCCTCCTGAAGTCTTCAGAACTTCTCAGAATCCTCCAGCATCCATCAGAAGCCTCCTGAAGTATTCAGAACTTCTCAGAGTCCTCCAGAATCCTTTAGAAGCCTTCAGAATCCTTCAGAATCTTATAAAATTCTTTAGAATCATCCAGAATCCTTTGAAATCCTTCAGAAGCCAACATTTCGAAAAAATAAATTTTTTTTTCGAAAAACCGTCTCGCTGATTTTCAACTCGATACCTACAGCAGCACTTGCAAAAAAAAGGGGGCGGAGCTTACTATTAGCGGCATATTCGGAGTTTGTCGTGTGAACAACTTCAATTCGAATCAAAACATGTGTGTAGTACACTTTGGGAATGGGGAAGAGGGGGGAAGGGGACGGCGAAAGAAAAAGATAAGAAGAAGAAACACTTTTAGTGTATTGGAGCCGGCGGGGAAGTGAGCGAAGATAATGAGTCAGTTTGACGGTTTTATGGGGGTCCTGGTGGGGTCCTCTTAGACCCCGAAAGAAAAATGAGGAACGAATTTGAAACACGTTTCAAGGAGGTTCATGAGGAAGTGATTAGTATTATACGAGGGAAGGTGATGGAAAGTTTTGAAGGGCTAGACTTCTCCAGATGCTCTAGAAGGTTAAACTTGACACCTCTTAACCTGAGACCTCTAAACCTCTAAACCTCTAAACCTCTAAACCTCTAAACCTCTAAACCTAAGACCTCTGAACCTGATGCCTCTAAACCTCTAAACCTCTAAACCTCTAAACCTCTAAACCTCTAAACCTCTAAACCTCTAAACCTTTAAATTCAGACATCCATTTTCAGCTAGCTTCATCAATTGTTCATTCTTCAAACTTTTCAATTGAGATCTCGACAAAAAAAACGTCTTGAAGAATAACAAGATGAGGAAGACCACTACATATGCTCTTCAAGAGCAACAAAAAACCATTCCCTTGAGATTCGAAAAGAGGGTGGGGTGGTGGTGGACATACGAAGAACAATAGGAAGGGGGGAAATTCCACTTCTTTTGCACAAAAATTGCTCTCTCTCTCTCTCGAATTTTTGAAAGTTTTCTTCTTTCATTTCTTGGCGACACTTTTGGAGAGGTTGTAAGTGTGCTCTATGGGAGTGGAAATAGTCGAATTTTAGAATTTTTCAGAATCTTCAGAATCTTGGGACATTCGGTGCATTTTGAGCCCAAAATCAGGGAAATCATACAAATTTGAGTGGTTCGAAAATTCCGTCCACTCTTTTTGGAACTTTTTGGAATTTCAAAATCTCATCCTTCAGAATCCTTTACAGCTCCTCAGAATCCATCAGAATCTCCCAGAATCTTTCAGAATCCTCGATGAACTTTTGGTATCTTTCAGAGTCTTCGGGATTTCTGCTGAATTCATCAGAATCCCTTGAATCCATGAGCGCCTCTCAGAACCCTTCAGAAACTTTCAGAATTGTTCAAAACTCTTCAGAATCTTACAGAATCCTCCAGAACCTTCCAGAAACTTCCAGAATCTTACAAAATCTTCCAGAATCTCCCAAAATCTTCCAGAATCTCCCAGAATCTCCCAGAATCTCCCAGAATCTCCCAGAATTTCCCAGAATCTCCCAGAATCCTCCAGAACCTTCCAGAACCTTCCAGAATCTTTCAGAATCTTCCAGAACCTTCCAGAATCTTCCCGAATCTTCCAGAATCTTTCCGAATCTTCCAGAATCTTTCAGGATACAGAAACTTCAGAAATCGGAAAATTTGGAGATTTCAAAAATCGAAACCTCTCCCGCTGAACCACGGTCGGAAATTCTACGGTTGAGGTGGCCGCGAAAAAGTCTGAGAGAAAAAAAATCATGGAAAAGTCGAGAATCTTACGGTTGAAATTTCTGGTCCAAGGGACAACGAAAGGTCTTAAAAGATGAGTTCAAAAACTGAAACTAAAGATGAGCAAAAAAATGAATGATGCCCAAAATCTAGCTTTTTCTCTTCCATTTCTCCTAATACCCAAAAAAAAAGAAAGTTGTGTCCTGTCACATAGCTAAGCTTGAGGAGAAACTAGAACGGTAGGATGTTTTGAAACAATTCGCAAAAATGAAGAGAGAGACCCTCTTCACCGACCACCGCTCGAAAACGCATAGTCTCTCTCTCTCTCTCTTGAAAATCGGTGTTGTTTTGACACACAAGCCTTGTCATCTTCCTTTGCGGCAGTGGCCGGCGACCGTTCACAACGACACAGGCGCGGCTTTGGAGCGAGAGAGAGCATGGGAGACAAGAGACGCAGAGAGCGAGAGAGGGAAAATTTCGAACAAAAAAACAAACAATGCTACCTTTTGGAGTCTCTCCCTCTCTCTCTCTACCGGGAGGAAAGGCTCTTCAGAAACCGCCGACTCCTTTTGTGTTTGTCTACCAGCAGTAGCAGCAACAACCCCACCAAAATCGTATCCAAATCGGTTTCGGGTGTTGTGTTCTTATTGTTGAAACGACGGATCAAGTTCTTCTGCTTCTTCTTGTCCTTCTGATCGTGTTAGGTTTACAGTTGGGAGTTGGGTTACGCGGGGACATTGATACCGTAGACTATCATAAACACACAGCTAAACTTTGAGCCCTATTATCTCGCTGCTTGTGACCGGTATTGAAAAGTGGTCAACTAATAAAATGTTCAAGACCTTATAAGCTACATTTTGTTAGTTGACCACTTTTTGCTATATGCTACTGGAGCCGAGATAAATGTGTTTAAAGTGACAATGACGCAGAATTTCTATTAGGAAGTTTTGGGGTTCAAACCTGGTGTTACACCTGAGGTTTTTGGTGTTAACACAAAACATAGTGCTCTTCTTCTAATCTCGCAAGTTTTCGGGTCCTTAAGACTCCTGTAAGGGGTGTCTAAATTGTGGGCGGAGCTTCAACTTGACCCAATTTTTTTTTGGGGTCATTGGCGCTAGTAATGACGTTCTTGCGAAGATGTTAAGAATGCTTTAAACTCAAAATCTTTAGCTATCAGATAGCAAGGGTTATAGTACTGCTTTAGAGTTTCAGATCTAGATCTAGAGGCTAGCTTCTTAGTCAAGCTTTCTCAAACCCCTTAATCAAAGGAAGGTCTATCTAGGTTTACGAGCAAAGCCTAAACAAACAATTCATCCACATCGGGGGAAGTGATAATAAATCAGGCGGCAGGAAGGGGGGTCTCCATTTTGACGTTTTTCCCCCTGTCCAAAAGGTGACGGTACCCCCCGCTGACCGTTAGACTCTTGGGGGGCGAGAGAGGGGATATAATGTCTTGGGTGTGTGTTAATAGGGAGGAGAAAGTTTTGAGAATTTCAATAGATATGGGCTAGAGAAAAGGATTAGGGGGGCATTCGGGTAATTGTCGGGGTGGGTGGGAATATGTAGGTTACATTTACAATGTTTTACAGGTGAAGGAGAGGTTGAACACTGTGGGCTGACGGTAAACCTCCTGGTACAACATGGACCTCATCGTTTAGATGAACCTCTAGGTCTTCTTTTGGACCACTGAGGGTTAGTTGTCCATGAGGAGTAGTCCCACCCACAGTAGTAACATCATGTATGTATATACCTATTACAAATACTAACAAAACCCGGTAATAGTATAATAGGGATCACCTCTCTCCGTCTGTATATGTCGTGTTCAGTGACGTGGAAAACCGGGGCGAAACCTTCATCTTTTCTATGGGGGAGAGGGGTTCCCCCTCTCCCTCTCTTTATGAGTGAAAAAAAGAGGGGGCGAGAAAAAGTGAATGGATATGTGATGGATTGTACATTGATCGGGGGTGACACCTTCTATCGGGGAGAGAGATGGAATGGGTGGTACTCGGGGATGGAAAAGTAAAGTACAAACGGTTGAGAATGCCAAGGTGGTTGAGGGCAAGGATGGGCAGAGAAGGGACACTGATCGTGGTGAGAAAAAATAACGGAATCAGTAGGTGGATCTCAGCCAGAAAACGGTCGAAATAGAGCCTAGAGATCACCCGGTCTTGTCGAGAAAGGGGATGGACGTAGGGTAGCAAGGCAAGACAGAAAGAAAAGTCCAAAAAGATTCGAAAGAGAAAAGTGCGAACTTAATTGCTTACGACCCTATGAGTGGTGACATTTGTACTGTTGACGATCTAATGGACTCGTTAATTTTTTTGGAATTCTTTCGAAACAGAGCGAATCGATAGATTTGAATATGCAACTGGTACGATCAGAGTGGAAATTTCTGGAACATCGAAAACAGTGTTGGGCCTGATCCACCAACAAACTTTAAGGGCAGACAACCTATGTTAACCTCTTGGCCTAATAGACCTTCCAGACTTTCTAGATTATGAACCGCGTGAACACAATCTGAGGTAGTGTACACCATCATCTACCACAACACACAGCTGCATCACACAGCTGCGCAATACTGCTACCCAGTACCAGTACATACTTTCTCCGAAAAAAAACAGCAAAAAAAAATTCGTTCGAAAAGGTCATCAGTAAAAAAGTGGCCATTTTGCAGGTGGTGATGGTGGCGGTGGCAAGGACCGTTTAACAGGTGGCAAGTAGAAAACGAAAGGGCGATGTTCTTTTTTTCAGAGGTTAAGCAGCTGGAGGGACTGGTGAGAGTGTCCTAAAATGATATGGCAAATTGTTGAACCTCACATTCACTTCAAAATGGGTGGACCTCACATTCACCTCGCCTTCAGAGCTAGGTTTAAGGGCACCTCCTCAAACCGCCATTGCTAGGTTTCGGGTACCTTACTAGACCACCTTGGCTCAACCTGAACTGCTGATTTGGGAATCAGAAGATCTCAGACTACACGGACGACCAAAAGATAAACCATGATTTCAGAAGGGGTCATGAAATTGTTTAGCTTTTCAAATCATGATTTTTCTAGATTCTTCTCACTATCAGTGTCAACAAAAACAATGACGCGATGCACATATATACCATTTTTCCATGATGTTTGGTTTTCTTGCTCTATTCTGCCAGCTAATCAGATTGAGGCTAGTAGCTACTATGACACAGATGTTGACTAGCGATTTCGAAATCGCTAGTATAGCCAGAATTGGAAAAACAAAGAGGAAAGACTCGACCTGGTCTTAACCATGACGACCACTGACTTTGGGACCATAACGAATTTGGTACCATAATTTGGGACCGTGGTGACCGCAGAATTTGGGACCAAAAGGGAGCATACGTGGGGAGGAGCAGTAGTTATACGGGCCAGAGGCAAGTACTGTTTGTCGATTTTCCTAGAGACTAGGTCTAGGAGGTTTAGAAGGTCTAGAAAGTCTAGAAGGTCAAGAAAGTCTGAAAGGTCTAGAAGGTCTCAAAGGTCCAGGAGGTCCAGAAGGTCTAGAAGGTCTTCAAGAAGGTCTAGAAGGTCTTCAAGCAGGTCTAGAAGGTCTAGAAAGTCTAGAGGGTCTAGAATGAAAAAAAAATGGAGGGCATGAAGTTTAGTACAACTCGAGAAAGACACACTCCCCCAGAAGAATTCGAAGAATCAAAAAGTCTCGGGCAAGAAAAATTTGGAATTCTGAGAGAGGGGAAACGCAACAAGTCCCATTTCTTCCGTTTTTTTGGCTGGAGAATCCGAAATCTCTCTCTCTCTCTCTTTCTCTAACGAGATTGGATTGTCACCCACACCCAGCACAAGTCTATCATCTCTGTCTTTTTTTTTTGCTTCTGAGAATAAGAAGAGACTACTCCGGAAGAAGACATCTTCGTCTTTTTGGCTGGGGCGACGATATCTTTTTGATCGGGCGCTTCAGAATTCCAAGAAGATTTCGGAATTCTGTTGAAGCAGAAGCAAAAGAAGAAGACGTCGCTTTTTGGAGTCAAAAGGCACATCGAATTAGGCGGTTCCGGAGTGTGTGTGTGTGTGAGTCGAGAATTTTTAGTGGTTGAGAAGGATTGTGAGAGAGAGAATCCAACATGTATGATCGGAGAGAAGAAGGAAGATTTTGAGGTTTATAAAGGGGTTGTGCTTGCTAAAAAGCACATGGTATATTACGCAACTTTTTCTGGGCTTCAAAACAAGCTAAAAAACAATCTGAGCATTTGGACTGAACCGGGAACAAAGGGATTTGCAAAAACTGACAGTTGAGATTCAGTGGCCAATGTGATGATTCCGTTTTGAGCTCAGATTAACAGATGCTTCACATTTTCGATTTAGCTCAAAGCCGAGTACAGTATGTAACTTTTTTTGGGCTCTCGAATGAGCTAAAAATTGAAATCTTGGCATCAAATCTCACCCAGCGCCGAGCGAATTCCACGAGGCACCTTAAAAACGTAAGAGTCCAAATTTTTATTCAAATTTTCCGATGTTCCACACAGAACTTCATGTAACTTTTTTTGGGCTTTCAAATGAGTTTGAATTCTGTTTCGTAGCCGAAAAAGTGATCTTCATCGAATTTTGATAAGCTTCTGGAGCTTTTGAACGTTTCAAAGTTTTTTGAAAGAAATTTCCAAAGAAAAAAATTTCAAAAAAAAAAAAAAAGAAAGAAAATTCAGATGGTATAATTTTCATAAAGATAGGGTGTGAAAATGTCGAAGTAGGAAAAATTAAGAGTTCAAATTGTTTTTTTTTTCACCTAGAATCTGATGTAGCACTTATTTCAAAAAGCCAGAGGTTTCTGATTGTTTGAACTAAAAATTCCCTGAAGTTTTTGAAAGAAAAAGGTTGGGAAATTTCCTATCCAACCGTATAATTTTCATGAAAATCGGACTATTATCAGTTGAGATATGGACGGAAATTGAATTCCGCATCGTCCCGAAATTCTAGAGCTGATAAACATTTCAAAGTTTTCAGAAAGTTACGGAGATTTTTGGTGGGTCAAACTGAACATTTTGCGAGAAATTTTGATTATGGGAAAAGTTTTAATTTTGATCAAATATCTGGCGCGAACACATCTAAACCTAGCTTGATTTCAAAAACACGAAATTCAAATGTTCCTTTGTTAGAAAAAAAAAGAAAAGAAAAAAACAAGTAGTGGAAAAGTCAACGAGCGATAAGCATCTCTCTGGTATTCGAGTACCTTGGTGGGGATTACGAAACAGTTGTAAATCGTACACACATCCCCTCGTCTCCTTCCCTCCATTGTGTCTGCGTCTCTCTTGATCCTCCACTCTCTTTCTCTCTGCTTCTGATTCGAGAGACGTTTCTGTGTATGTCTCTAGTTGTTCTCTTAGGTCACCAGAA
Organism: Caenorhabditis sp. 40 LS-2015; assembly: GCA_900536305.3. Taxonomy (NCBI): domain Eukaryota; kingdom Metazoa; phylum Nematoda; class Chromadorea; order Rhabditida; family Rhabditidae; genus Caenorhabditis; species Caenorhabditis tribulationis. The sequence goes on along the minus strand of LR545335.1, from coordinate 139 downwards.
AGTGGACAGAGGAAACGAGAGAGAGAGAGAGAGAGAAAGAAATCATAAAAGATAGAATGGATGGGTTGTAAAATCACTTCTCAATGAGAAAGAAAGAGAGGTCCCCATTGGGTAACAGGTGGCGGAAAGGGGGGGGGGG
>LR545332.1:24969-332821 GCA_900536305.3 Caenorhabditis sp. 40 LS-2015 | reverse complement strand
TGGAAGGAATCGAAATGCACTGTTTTGACCTAGCTTTACTCAGATTTCCTTCTCGTCTTGAGAATGAAGAGAACTGGGTCAGCTTTGAGATCCAGTCAACATTGATTGTGTCTTCAGTAGGCGGTCCCTAGTATGCATCTATAACCACCATGGAAGGAATCGAAATGCACTGTTTTGACCTAGTTTTACTCAGATTTCCTTCTCGTCTTGAGAATGAAGAGAACTGGGTCAGCTTTGAGATCCAGTCAACATTGTTTGTGTCTTCAGTAGGCGGTCCCTAGTATGCATCTATAACCATCATGGAAGGAATCGAAATGCACTGTTTTGACCTAGCTTTACTCAGATTTCCTTCTCGTCTTGAGAATGAAGAGAACTGGGTCAGCTTTGAGATCCAGTCAACATTGTTTGTGTCTTCAGTAGGCGGTCCCTAGTATGCATCTATAACCATCATGGAAGGAATCGAAATGCACTGTTTTGACCTAGTTTTACTCAGATTTCCTTCTCGTCTTGAGAATGAAGAGAACTGGGTCAGCTTTGAGATCCAGTCAACATTGATTGTGTCTTTAGTAGGCGGTCCCTAGTGTGCATCTACAACCATCATGGAAAAAATCAAAATGCACTGTTTTGACCTAGTTTTACTCAGATTACCTTCTCATCTTGAGAATGAGGAGAACTGGGTCAGCTTTGAGATCCAGTCAACACTGAATGTGTCTTTAGTAGGCGGTCCCTAGTGTGCATCTATAACCATCATGGAAGGAATCAAAATGCACTGTTTTGACCTAGTTTTACTCAGATTTCCTCCTCGTCTTGAGAATAAGAAGAACTGGGTCAGCTTTGAGATCCAGTCAACACTGAATGTGTCTTTAGTAGGCGGTCCCTAGTGTGCATCTACAACCATCATGGAAAAAATCAAAATGCACTGTTTTGACCTAGTTTTACTCAGATTACCTTCTCATCTTGAGAATGAGGAGAACTGGGTCAGCTTCGAGATCCAGTCAACACTGATTGTGTCTTTAGTAGGCGTTCACTAGTGTGCATCTACAACCATCATGGAAAAAATCAAAATGCACTGTTTTGACCTAGTTTTACTCAGATTACCTTCTCATCTTGAGAGTGAGGAACACATAACCATTTCTTACAGAGAGGGGATGAAGGTTGGAGCTGTAGCAAACCTTCATAGAATCCGAGATGCTGCCAGAGTGGCTTGGGGTGTTATGAACTTTACCAAGCATACTTTGCTTGTGGGGGAATCTGCTACTCAGTTTGCCAAAACTATTGGATTTGTGGAGACTGAATTGGCAACTAATGAGACAAAATCGTGGATCGCTACATGGAAAGACCAGAAGTGTCAGCCAAACTTCTGGAAGGTGAGTTCACGCAAATGCAGTAGACACCGTAGAAATTCATGTTCTCAGAACACTTTAGATTCATTTTTTTCTTTCCAATTCAAACGCTTTTCGAACGTTCAGAACGTTTCTCCTGATCCTTCGACATCCTGTGGTCCGTATAAACCAAATTATTCATATGTCGACGCACGACGCCAAAATGAAGTTGGTTATCAAATCGAAAGGTAAACTCAAAAATTATCAAAAGAGGTTGCAAACATCATCGCTTAGACGCAATCACGATACAATCGGTATGGTTGTGATGGATCTCGACGGAAAGTTCAGTGCAGGAACCTCATCCAACGGAGCTCGATTCAAGGTATCATTTCTGATTCTAAATCTGATGTGCAGACTTATTTTAGATTCCTGGAAGAGTTGGTGATAGTCCTATTCCTGGAGCCGGAGCATATGCAAATGCATTCGGAGGAGCAGCTGCTACTGGTGATGGAGATGTTATGATGAGGTTTTTGCCGAGCTTCTATACTGTAACTCAGATGGAACTCGGAACAAAACCATTCAAAGCAACACATAAAGCGCTACTCAGAATTTTGACTGTTTATCCAACGTTTTCAGGTATTCCTCGGCCCATTTTGTTTAGTTTTTTTGAAATCCGATATAAAATTTTAGGAGCAATTGTTGCAATGGATGCACATGGTCATGTTAGTGTTGCATGTGTAAATATCCCCAAGTTCGGATACAATGTGGCTTACAGAAATGGAGCAGTCAAAACTCTACAGTGCGCGTCATAACTTTACGACACCCCCCCCCCCTTTTTGAATGTTTGCACTTTTCCTGGCGGTTTTCATGCAAATCTGTGAATGCAGATCGATTCAGCGTCTCAAAAAACCTACGTACGGAAGTTTTCATATGAATCGGAGAACGATTTTTATGTATTGTAAATGCTCCGGTTTTCCAATTTGATTACGTTCCCGACCGATTCTCTGCTGAACGTCCTCGAATTGATGCTCTGACAGCTAAAAGGATCAGAAGATCTTCAATCGTTCTTCAGCTCGGCAGACACCTCGAATTTTTCTTCAAATTTGCTTGTAGTCCAATGGCTGATTCATCCCGTCCATTATATGTGCTTATCTGACACAAAATCTGTTGATTTTTCAAAGTTGAAGAGATCTGCGAGAAGATCCGGAAATCGTCTCTGTATGGATCTTTGATGGTGGTTCAGTGATGGTTAGGAACGTTCTTATTCATCAGATGCTGGTTCCCAGCTGTTGCCACAGTCTTGGACTGTAATTCCCAATTAGTGGATAGCACGAAGAACGGTGTGTTCTGACACTGAAAGCCACTGATCCGTCTCGATGGTGTTGGGCGACATGGTGGAGCTGGATACAGTGCCTCGGACGATCGGTGATGGCAACCTGACAACTTTTTTAGTGTTCCCCTTTGTTGGGAAGCATCAGACATTGGACTACAAGCCAATTTGAAAAGAAATTCGAGGTGTCTGCCGAGCTGAAGAGCGATCGAAGATCTTCTGATCCTTTTAGCTGTCAGAGCATCAATTCGAGGGCGTTCAGCAGAGAATCGGTAGGGAACGTAATCAAATTGAAATACCGGAGCATTTACAAAACATAAAAATCGTTCTCCGACGAGAAAACTGTGAGAAAGTTCGGTTTTACTCTGAAAAACACCATTTTTGGCTGCCTGTCGTATAGTTATGACGAGGGCCACTTTCAGGTTATTCACTGCTCCACGCGTCAGTTTTCACACGATTCATATGAAAACTTCCGTACGTAGGTTTTTTGAGACTCTGAATCGATCTGCATTCACAGCTTTGAATGAAAACCGCCAGGAAAAGTGCAAACATTCAAAAAGGGGGGTGTCGTAAAGTTATGACGCGCACTGTAGTTCAAAAGTGTCTCCCCGCTTATATGAAGTCCTCCAAGATCGTTAATAATCCGCTTTGATTTCGATTATAATAAAGTTTTGAATGAAACTGTTCTGTTTTCCCATACGAAAAACTGTGTCGAGGATGGATTCCGTTGGAAAAGTTGAAAAGAATCTATGGGCGGGGTTGTTCGCGGATATTATGCATAATAAGGAAGAAGTTCATGGGGGAAAGTGGGTGCCACACCGAAGAAAGTATAATTATCTGTCTTCGAGACTGTCCACTCATTCTCAACCTCTGTTTCGGAAACACCAAGTGCAATAAATTCGCTAGTTGAAAAGCAAGGAGAAAAGTGAATCGCAAAAGTGACCATCTATTTTCATTTCGGTGTCATTTACAAACCGGACAGAGGAAGCTGAAGATCTCTTTTCACTCAACTCACTCTTTCCTTACCTTTTGTTATTGCTGAGTCTGCGAAACCAATATAATGCGAAAGCCTTCTCGATGAGCTATAAATGAAATTTGATATTTTTTTACTGCTATATTTGATGTATTTCAGCATTCATGAAGGTAATGTCTTGCTCTTTTTTTTTCAGAAAACGAATATGTTGATTTTTTTCTGTGTTTCAGTGACCCCATGTCTTTCCAACCAAGGATCTTGCTCAGTAGCTACATATCGATACAGTTCACAATGTCGGGCACAGTATGACACTGGATCTCAACCCAGTAGTCAAGGATCGTATAACGGTAAGAATATGAAGTATCTGATGTTATGAAAAACATTTTTTAGGATTTCTTGGAGCTCATGTTCGTGCTAGGGCGTATTCCGAACGTGGTACTAACTCTGATTATGCCAGAAAAGACTCTGAACTTCATTGTCTTTCCGTTCTCAATTGTACTTGGCAAAACACCATTGAAGATGATCTGGATTGGGTCCTCGGTGAAGGTTATGTAGATCCCACCAAACTTGCTCTCATAACTGGATCTCACTCCCTTCCAGGAAGTTTCGGTGAGTTTCCTATTTTCATGTCAAACACGCCAATCAAATGGTTCTCAATTGCAGACCAAAGTTTCTTGATTCTGGCTTCCGACCCACGCCCGACCCATCAAAATGGACAATTAGTGTCGCTGGCAATTGGCTGTCAACAATCTACGGGCATACTCAGTTTTCGTTTCTGGAGAAGGTTTGTGGTGTAACAAAAAACAATCAAACCTTGTTGTTAAGTCGAGCGAGAACAATTGGGAGTGAACCGAAACTTGATATCTGTACGAGGAAAGTGTTGGAGGCCGATTTGGAGAATTGTATGACCGTCGTTCCCACCGACAACCATACAATTATAGCAAGCATTCCACCAGTAATGGAACCTTTCGTGGTAAGAAATCTCCATACTTTCCGAGACGAAATTATGCGGAAGCTTTCTTACAGATTGTCTTAAAAGGCTACAATTTTGAGAATGAACCAGAAGGAGGATTAATACTTCTGGATGAGATTGAGTACTTCGCAGAACTTGATCGACCGGAGAATTGTGTGGAGAAGAATATAGATGGCAAGGAAATCGAGTTGTTCAAGTCGGGAAGCACAAATGAAGTACACGACGATGAACATGTTGTCTCCGGAGACACTCCAGGTTGCACTTCAATGAGTGAATCCATAAAATGTATTGAAGTTTCAGAAGTTGTCCCAGAACCTCATTTGATTTCCCAAGAAGTGAAACAACGAGCAGCCAAAACTATAGCGAATGCTTCTAACTCTGTGAATGAGTTGATATTGTTGAACGAGAATGTGGACAACGATTGCCAGTAGGAGTTATTGATTTTTTTTGTGTGACATTGTACTCTACCACCTTCAGATCCTTACAATGTCTCATGGATCAGTATAATGCACCATGTGACTACAAACGATCTGGATCAGGAGCATCCGGTGAAGGTTACTTGGTTGGATGGCGAATCACAACTGTCAAGCGAAACATAGCCAACCGATTGACCGGAATTCATACATCTCCTGATTCATCAAGAGGTAGACTTTAAAAAAAAATCCTTCTTATCTTCTAACATTCAGATAAACCTTTCTTGGTGGCCAACTTCCTCGGATTCAATCGAGGCAAAACCGCAGATCGGTTTGTCTTAGAAGCGCCGGAGTTCACAATTAGCGATGCTTCGGGCGCCTACCTAAGCTTCCGCAAATTTCTCTCAACAAAAGGATTGTACCTTTCCGTATGTGAAGACGGCTTTGCAACTAGGTTAGTCGAGAGGTCACAGACCGGGAATCCAAACTAGATAGCTTATTGTAGATGCTTCTGGAATGTATACGAGAACAGTGCGAAGCCATTCGCGAGAGAGTGGACCAAGGAAGTGGTACTGTTACCTGGAGAACTAACTACCGTAAGGTCACCGAAACTATGACGGGAAGAAAAATGTTGATTACAGTTTTACATCGTGGCATGGCAAAATACCTCAACAGTGATGAACGTTGGTCAAGTGGGAATAACGGAAGTCGGACTTTTCACCGACTCCCAGGCGATCACTCCCCTATGTTAATGAAAGCTCAATTCGCATCATTCCGTCCATAATATTTTATGGATTTCTTTTCTTTATCGAGAATTATATTTCTGGTCACCCCTTTTGTTCCTGGCATAGACTTCCTGGCATTGCTTTCCCTTCTCAATTATTATTTATTCATATTAGATTCGGAAGTGTACTGAACTCGCTTTCCTTCTTCTCTTTTATGGGAATCCCAGGTCATTCTGAATGCTTCTTCTTTTTTCACTTTCCCATGATCACTCTGGCTGCCTTATTTTTTCATGATCTTAATATTCTTATTAATAATAGTTTTCAGTTCTTCTCTATTCACTCTATAAAAAATTTTGTTTGTTAGCTGTGTCTCTGAAAATATGCCTTCGAGGAGAGCATATTCTTCTATTTTCTAATAAGGCGAGGCTGAGAATACATGATATCTTCTTTAACTGGATGAAGCATTTTCTATTCAAAAAAAAGTAAAGCTGTACAAGTTTCAAGTATTTTTTTTTCGAGATGTTGCCTTAATTTCTCATAATATTAGTGTCGATTTGATCGTGGTCTAAAACAAGATTTCTCGAGACGTTCCATACTTCAGTTTTGTTTTTTCATAGTAACAAAAATGTTATGTTTGTTCCCTCAAAATATGTCGAGGACAGCTCTATACAGGCCACATGATATTTTCCGACTCCCTTCCATGTTTCCTTTTTTTGTTTCAGACTCTTCGAAAACTCTCGCCACTATGATAGCCGAACGAGGGCTCGTCTTCGTCGACGTTTCAAACATGGTAAGTACTTTTTCCAATACAGCATAGCAGCCAATTATTCTGAAGTGCCTTTCTTGAGCACTTCGTTTTGGTAAAAACTTGAGCATGAGTTGTTCAGCCACTTGTTTTGTATACGATACACAAGTGTGACGCTAGAATAATCGATACGTTGGAAGAGAAGACATGACGAGCTTATGAACAGTGTTATTGTCTTATTGTTTTCTTTCATTGTATTTCAAGCTTAATTTTGTTCACGTCTCTGTTATTTCTCGGAAATATTATATATGAGAAAAGTTTCCTTATCATTTTCTTCATTGTTTTTTGACCTCTACTTCATTTTTATAAAAATTTTACTTTATTTGGTCCTTATCCCTCGAATTTCATTCCGCCAACTTTTCGAAAACTTTAGACAACAGTCAATATCCACATTCACCTATTCACCGCATTTTCTCTAATTACCTTTCACATCGTCTGACTTCTTTTTTCTCGGGATGCCTGCTGACAACAAGAACTAGTACTAATTCCATATTCTTGCCCCGCGGCACAATCGGTGGCAAATTGTGCATCTTCGGGAGACAAAAAATCGGGAAAAATAGCAGAGAACATCACTCGTGTCAGATGGATGCAATTACGATTAGTGTCGATGTGAATCAGTTCAGAACGATTGAGACACATGGTCTTTATTTCTTGCGAATCGGAAACCATATATATATATATATCAAGGATTCTAAGAAAAGATGAAGATTGATGAGAAATCTCGATAGGGAAATGTTAGAGTGTCCGAGCGGAATTCGTAAGCTTTTCGCTGGAAGAACACATGGAAAACAAGCAAATTTCAAGATGGCGTGGAAGAAGGAAGATGCAATGAAAATGTACAGAATAACTACACACGCAATATTCGTTATTCCTTCCGTTGCTCTTTCCTCTTAGTTTTCCAATTAGTCCCTCTCTTTTTTTGATGTTCTTAATCTATTTTTCTATTCTAGGACATTTTCGATTCTGAAGAATTCCCTTCGTTTTTCCTGCCCACAACCATCTCGATCTATTCCAACAAAAAAGTGACACTTTATTTCACACACCGAAATTTTCCAAATTTCTAGTCATGTAAATGAGGTGTGGAGTAGGATGAAATGGAAAAGTGTCCATGAATAACTTCTCACTTCAAATTTGCATACCTTTTTATGGTAATCATAATTCCTCTTGGGATTCTCCCCTGCTCATCAGAACCGTGATGATGCGCGTATACACTTGTCACCAGGGGGAAAAGTGTGTTTTTCACTATTTAGGTATAGTAAACGTAGGGTCAGCGAAAATGTTATTTTTCCGCGGAATTGAGTTTTCATTCTTCATGTTACAAGACAACCTCTCAACCTCTATCCGGTGCATTGGTGGGCGGCTCATAACAATTCTCCCAAATAATATAGACATTGTAGTAGTCACCTATTTCTTAAGAAAAAAATTCATGTACTATTTGGGATATTTTAAAATTTCAACGTCAGTCCCTTATCGTATTTCCATGTATCTTCTCCAACTAAGCCAACAGAAATCGGACACCCAGCTTCTCTAATTAACACGAATCTTCAAGAAGCTCTTTAGTTTGATTTTGACAGAAGAAAAGATGGAAACACTTGAAGTTTGTAATACGGGCGGTGTCATGTAAATATATATATTTTTGTCACAGATCAATATACCGGGAGACCACCTGACCTCTCGGCTTGGTCTTTTTCTTATATCCACCATAGTCTTCAAACATACTAGGCCACCAATTGAACATATATCGATGCACATCTCGAGAGCCGACACTGTCACAGAGCTCATGTTGACTTTGTCGATCCAAGATATTCCCAAGCACTCACTTGCTAGGGCGAAGCGAGAGAGCAAAGGGGGAAGAAAAAGAGAAAGAACGAGTACTATCTTACCCAAACACTTCAATCTACCACAGAGCTAGCTACCGGCACACAGATCCTCTTCTCCTTCCTTTTCCCACTAACTACTTGGGTCCCCCCGCTCTTTCCCTCTCGCGCCCATCAAGTGAAAAAGCTTAAGAGTAAGTGGGTAACGTGTTTGTGCCTAATGTTTATGTGTCCTAATCCCAAGTTTAGCATTCGAAATGGTTGCTCCACACACGGCTACTTAGTACAGATGATGTGAGAAAAACGGGATAGTCGTTGGAGAAGGGCACAAAGATTTGTGTAGCAAGCAGAATAGAATCAACAAACACATTGAGAAAGCCTACCAAAAACGTTTTGACATTTCTGACAGTTTCAAGTGCGGGGGTCGCAAAGTCTAGGCTGGTACAGTAGGTTTTTGCGCGGACACCTAATCTTCCCTGATCTCAACCGCAGCTTTTTTTAAGACACTTTTTCGATTTTGTACCGTCATTACTTCGGCCTTCATTGTTTGAAAACAGAAGACTCTTCAATCGTTTACTCTAAGCCCAGCAGTGAAAACATACATCAAACATTGCAACAGAAGTCGAGATGATGCGTTTCCAAAAGTGTACCCATATCGCTTCATTTTCATACTTCCTAAATAACCCATAATAGCGATAATAGCGATAGGCGACCATATGGTCCGACTCACGAAATAATTATCCGCTTGAATTCACATGGAATTCAATACTTTCTCATTTTTAGTGTCGTTTCAAACGTTTACTCTTCAATAATCTGCTCCCATGTTGCATCTAGAAATTTATACAGATTAAGTTTCATGGCGAAATCTTAGAAACAATTAAGATCTAAAGTTAAAAGATGCGCATCCGCTTTGGCATTCCACATAGAATGTTTGAGCTCCCATTTTACTACAAAAGAAAAAAGGAAGAAACATTTGAATGCGGCATTCTAAATGGCATCGTTCCGAACCAGAAAACAATAAAAAACAAATTGAAATTCAGAAATTTCAATTCAGTAAGGCGGACTTGCTTCAAGAATACATTTCGAAACGAACCTATTCTTCTCCAAAAGTTGAGTACGCATGATTTGATACAGACATGTGGCCACACAAGCAAAGACCGTGAATTCATTTCAATTCACGTGGACCTTTTGGATTAACCAGTGTGCCAACCAACACCCTCACGCCCCTATTCGATTACACTTTCCTTTTCCCTGGCATTCTTATTTATTTCGAATCAAAGCCTACCCTTTCTCTTTTCTTGGTTCCTCCACTTTCCTTCGCAAATCTCAAGTTTATTTAGTCAAATCCATAATTCATCACGGTTCTTACTCCTAGGACCCTCCACTCCATTGGTATTAGGTTTCTGAGCTTCTTACAGTAATGGGCCCAAAGTAGAAAAGCAAAAAGTTCATTAACTTTTTCCTGGTTTTGTTATTCATTCTCAAACCAACATTTCTGCTTTTCCTCTGCGATATTGCATTTCTCACAGCCATCTTGAAATCTGAATACTCTTGGCCCTCACTTGATTTCGTGAGGAGGAGGAGACAGTAGGACCGCTGGCAAACTCAGGAAATCAAACAAGAATCGCGTTTCTTTTGCTCTCCGTCGCTCCTTTTCTGTTCACAAAATCGAATTTGAACTGTGATTAAAGGTGTAGAAAAGTTGAAATAGGATAGAGATGTAGAAAAAGAGAAATGAAGAGTGGAATGGATCAAAAATGGTGCCAGACGTCATTTTATTTAATCCGGTGATCGAATTATTCAACGGTTTTTGTGTCTTGTTTTTAGCTCACTTTTGACTCCGAATCACTCATACTGACTGGATATACATTATTCACAATATGTTTGTGAACGTTTGTAGAGTGGTTAGAGCGAAAACGTTCATATTTAGTTTCACTCCCAAAACTTGATTCTCACCTTCTATCTGTGCTTTTTTTTTTCTTTTATTCATTTAAATTCTTGAATTTGTTATCGTAGTCTCTGCATTCAAATTCACTTTTCATCAACCTCCTCTCACATATTCCTTCTCCGAATGTGGTCGGTTGTCTTGAGCTGAAACAAAATATAGTGCCTGTCGGACCAAAAACGCATTTTCGACACCCCGAATAGATAATATGATTAGACGGTAGTGCTTTTAGCGCTACATCTTGGGCGATGGGGTGTGTCGCCCCATGAGAGGGTAAGAGAGGGGCGACGACATCGGGTAGCGGAGCCCCGCCTATTTCCTCTCAATTAATAAGACGTGCCTCCGAGCACACTTTTACATCGGCTTGCTCTTAACGCCCAGAAGTCAGTAGCTCTGACCCTACTAACAACTCATTGAGAAAAGAAGACGGACAAGCCTTTCCGACGACATCTCCCGGACGAAAGTGGTCACACAAGTAAAAACCCGCGTCTATCGTGTGTCCCGCTATCCGTCCGGCCTAAGTCAGTCAGTTTCCTCCTGCTCCTTATTTGTGGCAAATTGTCAGAAGGAAGAAAAAGGAGAAGCAGAAGCCAACGGACGAAGAATAAGAAGAAGGCGTGTGAGCCTCGGAGAGTTGTGTTGCGTGATTCGCCACTTCTTTGGATGAGGCCAATTGTGGTGTGACATACAGATACTGCGCATAAATACTGACTCTACTTCCAACCATTCCGTTTTTGACGACTCTCAGTCAGTCAGTCTCTTCCCGATCCTCCCGCCCTGTTCCCTTTTTTCCGAACATTCCAATTATTCCTTCTAGTCTTGCATCCCGGTGGTTACTGTAGCTGAAGTCTTCCCGATTTCTATTGAGAATGGCTGAAATATTCGATGAGGTGAGCACTGCTACTCACACCTCTCACAACGCATGCGACCCGAATGTAGTGAATTCTGAGGTATGTTCCCTTTTTCTAACTAATTTTTCATTCAAACTGATTTTCAACGTGTTTAATAAAGGGTTTTCGAACTCTTACCAGAATTAGAAACTTGACTGGACTTGAATTGGTGTTACCTAGAATCCTAGACGATCTCAGCTCCTGAATGTGCACTTTGAAAGGAGTTAGGCACGGGTGGATGAACATTCCATCTATTTTCAAACGATTTCTCTACCCATATATCCTCTCTCTGTGACTATTTTTGTTTACAGTTTTGAGCCCTGGGTTGAAATTTCTCACAGATAGAATGATTGAAGTCTAAAAACGTAAGAGCCATTGTTTGCCAACGTTGATATTAGGATTCTGGGTCCTTGGTGGCACCGTACCAACACGCTCTGTTTTCAATTTTAATTCTCATTCAGCCAGAATCCTAGTCTCTCATTAAACGGCACGAGAAATCTCGTTTTACCGCATCTAGACCTTCGCTTAAATGTTTTCGCAGCTGTCCATCGTCTTCTCATTGCCCAAGATGACACAGAAGCAAAGCAAGGGGGAAGAGGAGAAGGCTTACTCTCTACTCAACGATAATTAGATGAGTACATGGTTGTGAGATGGCCCTCTTCCTTTTTATTCGTGCTAGAAAGGAAACAGAAACATTGACGCAAACACATTGCCACAAACGCACCCCACACGCGAAGCATCATTCTGAACATTTCGGATTCAGGGCGGCAAGCGATGAGAGTTGAAACAGACGGGAAACCGTGAATGAATTTGTGACCCTCCATAGGAAGAGACACACAAATATCACGCGAATTACTCGACAATTATACTGGATAGTTGACTTCGAAAATGGTGGGGAGATGGTTGGATTGTTTAAAAGGGACAGGACATCCAAAAGTTACTAATTTTTTTCCACATGTTCCAACAGCTTCCAATTCTTTTGTGAAATATGTTTCTAGACAAAAATGACTTTTAAAAATCAGATAGGTATTCACCATGAAGGGTCAGAAAATTATTAGCAGATTTCCGCTTAAAAGAACAGAAGCAGAAGCGACTCCTTTCCGGTAAAAAGAAATAATAAAAACTTAACCGAAAAACAAAAATAGGTTGGGGCAGTATTTCTATTAGAATCAAAAAAAATATGAAAAGAAAGGAAAGGAATGTGTCTGGAAAAAACAACAGGCAAAGATAGACAAAAAAAAACCTAGCCACCCCAACTTGTCAGCCAGCTGTACCAACTTGAATATTCTGGAACCTTCCGTCTTCCATTGTTTTTTTTTTTGCTCTCTCACACACCGAAAATACTAGTTTCTCGGACCAGGTCCAGTTGTTTTTGTAGTGTAATTTATGTGAAACTTAGGCATTCCTTTTCCAAACTATATCATGTTTTCGGTTTTATTATTTTTATTGGAAACGAATCGCGTTTCTTTCCTAAACCGATCGAAGGTCCCATGAACCTCTTTTGGCCAGAACCTCACTAATCTTACCTCTTCATAACACCACCTGTGCACCATCTTCAAACAAGACAGGTGACCTCTGAGAAAGGCCTCTCTCCAAAAAAAGACCAGTTAACTCACAACCCGTCGATCCCGTAGTTTGCCTTCTGCTATCTCCTATTTATGCTACCAATTGCGTTCTCATCGAAGATTGGTGGTGGTGCTAAGACATCTGTGCTTTGCACAATGCGTACCACATGTTCCCATCTTTCTTCCATTCGTTCACATATATTTTTGATAGTTCGATTGACTAGTGCCGTCATTGTTGTCCAATATTTCAACCGCTCTCCTCGAAATTTCGGTTGTCAATCTGGTTCCACTTTTGTCGTTTCGCGTTCGACTCTCTCCACTATTTTTCCCTTTCCTCCTGATTTCGTTCGGTTACCTCCTGATGCTGCCTGATTTTTCATTTGGCTGCTACTACCACCCGCTGCGTATGTTTCATGTAGATTCGTCCAAAACATCATGTGTGATGGAGGACGGAAGAAATGAATTCGAAACAAAATAGCTTCTTCTTCTCACCCCTCAGGGTGTCATTCTGTTTTACAACAACTGTTCATTTTGCTGAGATTTTGAAGATGCGTCACCTGTGAGTAGGAAAAGAGAGAGGTGGACCTTCGGAGAGAGAATAAGTGCTTTTAAACTATGGAATCTTCGTCTGGAGTTATGATGATTGCCATCAATCAAGAAGCCAAAAAATGATTTTTTCCAACCAATCCATCATTTTCGATGAGCTCCAATTTCTGTATTCTATCACAGTTCACGGTATCACGGGTGTTGATAAAAACAAATGTGCACAATAGCGAGTGACGCATCAGCAAAAAGTTGTCATAGGGCAGCCGACAGTTAGTAGTGAATTTGCGCACAGTGGAGTGAGTAGTCCATATGGTCGAAACACAAACTTTCTATCAGCCCCTGATGTCGCCTCAAGCAAAGGTAAGAAGAACGTAGATGGTTCTAATTTTTGTTCTACATTAGCACCGTTCCGGCAACTGCATGAGAACACGAGACGTTAATTGAGATAGATTCAAAAAATTAGGAAAAGGTCACAGAAACAATAATCGAAAACGAATTGTCGTTCATGAAAAATCACACTCCAAGATTTGACTCTCACTGCCTTGTCTCTAACTCTCCGTGTCTTCCATATAACGAAGCTATCAAATTCAATCATCTCGCACCCATCCTCGCGCTGCCTGAAAGGCGCCAAGGCATGGCAGCTGCTCCCCCGAAACGTTGCTAGTGTCTTTTCGGCCATTCAATTCTGCTGGTTGTGTCCTATTTTATTCCATCAGACCCTCTGTCTCATCTCCAAAAACCGCCCCAAATATTAGATGCTGACTAAGAAGGCAATCAGTTTGGGCTATCCGCCGCATAATAATAATATTTCTGACCCTTCTTCACCGCTCTTTTCCAATCGGCAGCCACAGCAGCCAACACGGCGTCTCCAATTGCGGGTAACTTTTATTCTCTTATTGGAAAGTATCGCTATGAGGTAAAAAGAGTGAGTAAGAAAAAGTAAGAAGATGAGGAAACCGGCGAAGGTCAGACATTATTTTTGTTCAGTTTTCTCAAGAAACAAGAAACGAGAAAATACTACGGCAGAGAAATTGTTCTCTCCAGTCTTATGCACTCATTTAAAATGGTGCGGAACGTCTTGATACCTCATAAAACATCCAATTCGTGGCCGCTTGATTTTCGGGCATATGGTGAATTGGTTAATAGATTTGTTGATGTTATGGGCCACAATAATTGCTCAAGAATTGCAGTCTCCGTTCTCCATTCCACTTCTTTTTCTCCTCCGTCTTCACCACTAAAAACAACATTTCCGTCGCTCCGTGCCTCTAACTGTCACATATTGTGAACTACCAACTACACATATGTATATCTTTTATTTACAGGCACTGCCCATGCAAGCACTGTACCAAATATCTGCCAACGGGGCTGGTCAACAAAACCAACAGCTTCCCATCGGATTGAGTAACTCATTACTCTATCAGCAACTTGCCGCTCAGCAACAGATCGCCGCCCAGCACCAACAACAACTTGCAGTTTCAGCAGGTCAGTTGAATTCGAAATTCTTCGATTCTCATCGTCAATGAGTAATCCCGGAAAACGACTTTTTTCTTCTCTGCTAGTCTTATTGAACAAAACTATAAAAAGAGCCGTTTATGGTGAGATGACGTGGTGGAGATTACTGCTACCCCCCACAAAACGGCTACTACAACTGGCCAATCTTTTGATAACGAGCGACGTCTCGGTTTTATCGCTTCTCCTTGGTTTTCCAAGCAATATGATACATCTCGGCGTCTTTATATATTTAATATCCTCTGGTAACTTGTCACCAACTCCCGGAAATATTTGCGATATATAACGGATATGTATGCAAATGATATGTGCATTATGGGAAATATTTTTGGTGCCAAGTTTCCGGTCGACGAGCGCATCAATATTGGTAATATGATTTCATAAGAGGCCAGATGCTTAGTTCAAAATACCAAGCAGGTTTAGAAATTTTAACATCCCTTTCGAATTTCAACTCATCCAATTATTTCTAGCGTGAAGTATAAGCGAAAGTTCTATGGTTACGATCCTCTGACCACCACGACCGCTTATTCTGAATGGTCTTTGCAAGTACTCGGCATGTCATTGAGGGTCTGACCTGCATAATCCAAAACTATCCACCTGTGCGCCGTGTCGCCCTCGTTCGCACCATTTTCCCTTAGGCGGTGTACTTCACTGTAATTGTCTCATATACTCTACTACTCTACTCTACTCATCTCGTCTCGTTTCGTTTCACTTAGTTTCCACTAAATCTGCATAGATGAGGTCACATTTCAACGGCAGAGGGCAGTGAAGAAAGTATACTTTTGCCATCCACTTCTTACTTTCCCACATTTTTTGTTCTTAGAAGTTGGCTCTTTTTAGTGTATTTGCTCGTTTGCTTTCTTCTCATCATCGTCTTACAACACTCCAACTTTTTCTTTTACTCCATCTTGCCGCACTGTTTGCTCTAGTCACCGGGCGGTCACCGTTCGCTTTTTTGCATTATCAACCGATTGTCTCCCAAATCTGGAGGGATTGATAAAAATTTTATGACTATTCCGGGACCCTACGCGAAAAACAACACAATATCGGTTGAGAATGTTAAACCCATTCAAAATTTTGCCAGCGTTTTGGCACAAGAAACAAATGATTACTTGATGAAACGACGTGATGAGGAGAGGGACGTTTAATGAGCAAGAAGATAAAAGACACTTGTCTTTGTGAAGTTCAGGAAAGTAGTCGACTTTCACAATCTCATTTTTGTTTTCTTCTCCTTCGAACGTAGCCGCGAAAATAGTAACCGGGTGCTTATCAGAATGAGATCTTGTCGGGCGTGACACTTGTTTTAGATTTCCCATAGATACGTCTGTTAGATGTGAATTGGAGGAAACTTGCCGTTCACTGCATTGGCCTCAACCTGCATATTGTCTGTTTCAATTACAAGTCTGATCAAACACTCACGTCTATTGATTCTCGTTGTCCAATTATTTTCATTCAATGAATCAATTTTCAGCTCATCAATCACAAAACAATATAATGCTGGCAACTAGTGCACCGTCATTAATCAACCATATGGAAAATCCAACGGAGGGTAAAATCAAGGTACGTTTCGAATTACCTTCTGACCAATCTCTGTCATGCTCTCACCCCTCACTCGTTCACATTTCGTGTGTGTTATATGAATGGATCAAGTAGATGAGATCAAGGCACCGGAATAAATAACCCCTCCTTCTCATTCGTTATTTTTCAATTGTCCGAGAAACATGTCGTTTTGGTTGCAAAGGAATATTTGATGGTTATGAAATGTATGATTACTATATTATACGTGCATATCATTTTCGGATAGCACCCCCCATTTTTCTATCTATCAGTTCATTCTAACCCTATTATGGCTTTCACGCATTCTGAAAAAGTAAGTGGTAACCAGTTTTCGTTTCATATTCAGCGGAAGAACCTACAGATTTCTAGTTTTGAAATGGTTTTGAGTTATGAAGTAATGTTTAGCCTGATGCCAAAAACGATCTGTTTCGAGGACGATTGTCGAGAACTCTGTAAATCGAACCTGTCTTTTCGTCACTTTTTCTATATCCGTAATCGCTTTTTGGAACACTTGTTCCGTCACTGGTCAGAAATTTATGATCATTTTTGGTGTTCAACTTATTTAACCCCTTTTCTTCTAGAAACACGGTGAGAGGTGGTGTGTTGCATCTCAACCAAAGAGATGTGCTCGGTTGTGAACTTGGCATGCTCTAGAATTGAAGAGAGCGGCGAAATTCCTGATACCATTTTTCTAAGGCGCATGATCTGTGAATGAGCGCTTTTTGTTTTACAGGACGATCCGAACGCCGACTACGATTTGCAACTGTCGATTCAGCAGCACATGGCTGCTGCCGCACAGGCGGCTCAGTTGGGTCCGCAAATCGGACAACCACAAATCGGACCCCAGATCGTAGGACAACAAGGCCAACAGGTTGCAGTTACGACTGCCGGGCCCACCAACGGCACATCGGCAGTCACACAGCCCGATCCCAGCACTAGCTGTAAGCCTTGCTCTCCTTTTCTTTTCCCGATCCAAATCGCAACTTTCTTGAGTTTTATTCGTGCTGTTCTCTTTTACATCTTTTTCATTCAACGTCTTGAAATGCATGGAGAAAACGGGTTTTCTCTGGAATTGTGACCGGCAAAAAAGAAGTGATTAACATGCAAACGGAATCAGTATCCATTTCATACTTTCTCTATTTCAGACTCTTCTTTTTCATGTCATTAAAGTTAATATCACGTAACCAAGATAGTCATGCAAAAGTGTAGATATTTTTTGCTTGCCACAGAATGATTCAGAAGAAAGGGGTAAAATTGGCGGGATCGAATAATTCAAACGCACCCTTTTCACCTAATTTCTTTTCAGCTGGACCCGATGGACCAAAAAGGTTACACGTCTCGAACATTCCATTCAGATTCAGAGATCCGGATCTTAAGACAATGTTCGAGAAATTTGGTGCTGTTTCTGACGTAGAAATCATTTTCAATGAGCGTGGATCAAAGGTATTTCAATTGTTTTGAAGAAGCCCGTGCTATAATTTTCAATTTCAGGGATTTGGATTCGTCACAATGGAAAGACCACAAGATGCTGAGAAGGCTCGCCAGGAATTGCATGGATCCATGATTGAAGGAAGAAAAATTGAAGTTAACTGTGCTACAGCTCGTGTACATTCAAAGAAAGTGAAGCCGACTGGAGGTAAATTGAACGATATTTTTCAAAATCGCAAACTTTACTTTTTTCAGGAATCCTTGACTCCATGAACCCACTGATGGCACAATCTGCACTAGCTGCTCAAGCCCAGATGAACAGAGCGTTGTTATTGAGAAGCCCACTTGTCGCCCAGTCCCTACTCGGCCGTGGAGCTGGATTGATCCCAGGGATCCAACAACCTGCCGCCGCTTTCCAACTTCAAGCCGCTCTTGCTGCGAACCCATTAGCTCAATTTCAAGGACAGCCTCTTCTCTTCAATGCCGCAGCTTTCCAACAAAGTGCACTACAACAATCGGCATTCGGAATGGATCAAGCCACAGTTCAAGCTGCACTGCTGGCCAATGAGCAAGCTCGGTTACAACTTGCCGCAGCCGCTGCTCAAGGTAACGAGTACCTAATGTACCACCAAGCCAAACAACAAGAATTACCAGGACGGATTCCTTCATCTGGAAATCAGACATCCTTTGGAGAACAGTACTTGGGCAACGCGCTGTCGGCCGCCTCATTGCCATCTTATCAAATCAATCCTGCTTTGAGAACTTTGAACCGTTTTACTCCATATTGAGACTGTTTCGAATATGTGGAAATTTTTTTTTGTGACCTCATAGTTTTATTCAGTCACTGCTGTGAATTTCTTTCATTTTCCTCCTATTTTTCCTTTCATGTTTCATTTTTGATCCCATCCATATTACCATTTGTGTCACATGTCATTGCGATAACTCCTTCTTTTTCCTTTCCCCCTGTTTCTGCTAGTCTCCGGAGTTTCATTGATAATACGGCGTAATTTTTTGATGTTTCTCAAACTTTTGTTTTCTTCGATTACTTTCTTAATAAGACTATATCTCTCACTTTTCATTGACTTTCGGCATAATGTTTTTATGCAGCATCTGTCTGCAATTTTTCTCCACTGTTTAGTGACGATTCGATTCAGCTTTAATTGTAATATTCACAAATTTCAAGCATCCTTCGCCTGTTAAATGGCTTTCGCATCCCATTTCTAACAACTGAATTCACTTTTCCCGCACTACTTTAGTCCCATCGCTCTGTTTTCTCACCCCAGTCACTAGTTTTTCACGTTTCCGATACTTCTTCGTGTTCCTTTGATCGACTCTTGGTGTACATGAATCTTTTCTTAAATGTGGTGTGTTGAACGGTGCTTTGTCCGACAAAGATGGCTCACAAACATGTGGATGGAGTGTTTTTGTTGTGCAAAAAAAAGAACGTAGGAGATGGATTATGAGCAACCAGCAAAAATAGTTGCTTTCAGCGATTTTCAGATTTTTTGTTTTGCTTACAAAAGTTTTTGTTCCGACGCGTTACGTGAAAAGTTGAGATCGAGTTTTTTGTGAACCATCTTGAACGATCTTGAGCTTGAGTTTTTTCAATTTCATAGTCACTCTTTTTTTTTTCGGAATGTAACGTATTTTTCAGGATCTCGAAAACATGTTCAATCTCTTGAAGATACATTACTGGCCCTAATGATATTCTGCAACGATGGTCTTCAGTTTTTGGATATTTTAATGAATTGAAAATTAACTTTCAACAATCCCCTTTCTTTGAAAGTTTGTGGATGTAGGTAGTAACCTTAAAAGTTTGATCAATTTTCAGAAAAATTGGGAGATGGGATACCACTCTTTCAAGACCTTCGAGTTCACTGTTCCGAATGAACATTACACACAGAAAAACTCCAAATTTCTTCCTAAAAACAATATATTTGCAAATTCTAGACTTCATTACAGTACTGAAAGACTTCTCGATCTTCAAAAGTTGAGCTGATATATAGCATCTTTCGGAAAAAAAACTAATCGTCGACACCAGAAGCTTGTCCATTCTGAGTCATCCATAGATGAGTCTGTCCCATCTGATCGACTCTTCTCTAGTCAATTCCAAGAAGTCCAACCATACTTGTTCATCTTATCGCTCCTCATACTGCTTCATCTCTCAGCATAGGACCCTCCTAAAAATAGCAAAATGGCGACATTCTTCTGATATATCATTCTTTTCTGTTTTTGTCCCCGCCCATTTTGGAGGCTGTACATACCCTCTTTTTTGTCACATATAGTGCCTCCTCTAACATATTCATGAAGCTCACATTTCACTTCTAGCTCCCGACCATCCATGTCGCACTGCCAGCGTGCCCTAGTTTTGTTTCTTTTATTCGCTGTTATTGGAAATTTCGGTACGGATGCCTTGAAGTGTCGACTCTTCCATCGTATCTGGGAAGATGGTCATTTGCTGCGGATCAACCCAGATATTTGTCACACTTCCAACCAATACTGCGTCAGAGCAACTTACTCGGATCCGGATGAAAGGAAAAAGAATGGATACTCTATGGGATGTGACAAAGTGGACTGCCAAGGAATCGACGATCCCAGCTACACTGGATGGGTCCAGAAGTTGAATGGAGAGTACTGCAGGAAGAGCAGAGACTTTGGTAAGAGAGGTGAAATCTGTTGCTGCCCGGACGACATGTGCAATTCTTCGAAACGAAGCTCATTTGTTGTGGTTATTATTCTTACTGTATCCTTGATTACTTTTCTCTACTGGAGCTGATAATTTTGTAGATATGCTCTCCCAATGAACACATAACATTTGTGCTTTCCCAATTTTCAATTATAGATATTCCCTGATTTCTGTCATTTTGTTTTTCGATCAGACGGGTGATGTTCAAAATGATTATTTTTGGATGTTTCAAATAAACATTTTGTAGATATCGGTGATTTGTTCCAGATGGTAAAATTGTGTGTCGAAAGCAGAATTGAGTGGACAAGTTTGAGATGTAATATCGGGCCAATGACAAATAGAACTTTAAGCTGTACATGTTGTTTCAGAACTTATGGGAGACAAAATTTTTGGAAGTGACTGTTTCCAGTAATTCATTTGATCTCCATAGACAAAGTTATTCTCACAGATCTCCAACCTCGTAGTTCTGACGCAGTACGACACTTGGATAGAGTTGGAAAGATTCCGCCCTCCGGTCGGATCATAATCATCCACAACTTGGCGATTGAATACATCCATATTTGTTAGCTTTTAGTCAGGAATTGATGTTTTTGAACGATTCGATTAGTTTGGAAGGTGGGAAGGTAGTCAGATCTTAGCAAGTTTCAGTATTAGTCTTGTTCAAAATCCAACGATTCTACAACTCAGAGTTCTCAGCAACATCCGAGTAGTTGTTCTGAATTATTACGAATTTCAGGAATACTTTGATTGTTCTTTCCCTTGGAATCCCGTTTTCATTAATATTACAGTTATTCCGCCAATGCCCTTATTTTACGTTAGACATTCAAAGAGAGTCTTTGTACTTACACTTAGCACCCTCTCATATGGTCAGATCTTTATTAAAAATTCATCCGCACTGCATGACTCGCAAGGTATCCTGACAAGTAGTACTCGTACTTCCCATATTATATTCTCCCTCAATGTTTCCTTTGAAAAGTCCCCGTTTCTCTTCGAATCTCCATATTCAAACTGGCATTGTTATGAAGGTTTTTGAGTAGTTATTAGACGCCTAATGGTTGCACCGATTATACAGTCTGTGACGCTTGTAATTATGCTAGTTTATTCATAATTGTTCAGAAAATGATGCATCGTCAAACAATGAGGATGAAGACAAATTGGCTGAAATATCATCAGATATGTACTAGTCTATTAGTTTGACGTTAATTCTTTCGAATAGTATCATTTTGAAGTGCTGAAAAAGAAACAGACAAGTTGTTTTTCTACTTTCTTGTTATTGCAAAGTTTTCAACAAAGAAAAAGCAACCATTTTAAATGAAGTTCTTCGTGTTACATCGAAAAACGAGACAATTTGAAATTCGCGAATCCTTCTTCGAAATGTATGCTTCGTTTAGATGGGTCTCCCATCCATCTTTCCAGTGGGCCAACACGAACCAACAGGGAAGTTTTGATCTTTTGTCATTCAGTGACAAACGATGTCATGCCGGTCTGAAGAGAACTTCACTTGTCATGAATTCTTGAGCAATGACAATTCGAAGGAACCGAGCTGCAGGATTTCAAATGGAACGAGTGTGAAACGTCATTTGAGACGATGTAACGTCATCTTGCTCAAACAATGTGAATAGGGTCATGAAATGTTCACGATGAGTTTAGAATGATGTAAAAAACATTTGAACTGAACGGTAGACGCAAGTTCGGGTCATTTGGACCACTGAATGTTAGATGCAGCAGATTCAAACAAAAAAGGGAAAAGTCTAGAAGACGAAAGTAAAATTTCATCCAGAATTCGGAGTTCCTATCAACTGTGATAATAATGCTTCTATAACGGAATCAGTGTACAACAATAAAATACTTCTTTTAAGGTTTCCAAATCAGTATAGAATTCATTGAAAGTGCCCTGAATATGTCCGTTGAATAAGGCGTGACTACTTCAGAATTCCTACCAAAAAAACGTTTGAATTGAAAATTTGAGTATTTATGAATTAAGTAATACATTTGGTTTAGTTCAAAAGTCATCGAATACTAGCAATTCAGATTTGAAGTTTCCCGTCCATAATAGAATGCAAATAAATCGAATCATGTGAAAATTGGTTATTCATTTTGCTTGGTCAACAGTGATGATATTAATATAGGTATGATTTTGTATTCGGAGCCTGAACAAACCTATAATTAGATCAAAATTTAAAAATTGTATATTTATATAGCAGGTCTCCTGAATCTCTATTAAAACTTTCCTAACTCCGTATATCCACTTCTAATTTCTGAAAATAAACAGATTTTAGCTTTCAATACTCCCACTTCGTAATGACCTACTCAACCCCAATATGTTAAGCTTGAAGTTATTTTAAGAAAATGAAAATGCAGTCCATAATTTGATCTTCTCATATTCTGTGGAAATTTTGTTTTGAGGTTCCTCTGAAAATATGTGTCTCTATGAAAGGCATAATCTGGAACAGCGGGAAAACAAAATATTTTCAGTGAAAGCGGTTTGTTTTCTTTGGGTTCCCTTCCAATTTTCTCGGTCCAAATTTTTGCCAGGAAGACGGGAGAACCTCAACTACTTCCTTATTCATCCAAGTGTAACCCGAACCGAAAATTGGGCAGACCCGACAATGGTGAACCCACCCAGCGACAAACAAAATGAATGTCTTATGCTAATCTGTGTCATCAGAATTAGAACGTCGTTCTTCTGGCGGGTCATTGTAACATCGGAAATCTTTCGGAGAACCTCATTGAGAACGTTTCGTATTCTTCCTGACAATTGACGTGAAAGAGAGCGGTTGTATGCTTTTTCTTTCTCTCTTGGCGGCTCACAAATTTTGTGCTTCACAAGCATATGCAATTTTCAAGCCACCAGTCGTAATGTTTTCTTTTCTTTTTTTTTCCTTGATATTCTGGACACGCGCCACTTAATGTTCAATTTCTATATATAGCATGTTCTTATGTTTTTCCAATTATATTTATTGCACAAGTTATAATTAAAATAGACATAGGAAAGTGGGTGCTTTTGGGAACAAAATAGCAATACTCGAGAGTTCGGAAAATTATTCATAAGAGGAACACGTTTGAAGTGTTTGGTGATCAAATAACAAGCACAAGATAGAAAGAGAGTGATGATGATAAGGCTGTTCAAACTGATGCTCCTCTATGTATTGTAAGTGAGCAGCTGATACACACCACATGATGAGAAATTAGTTGTAGTTTTCAGTTTCTGGATCATTTTGAAAGCTTTCCGTTTGAGAAACTAAACTTTCCACTGATGAAATTTCACCTTTACTAAAACTATGAGGGTATAAAATATGAAGAACAAATATTTGAAAAGCGGCGGAAAGTTTTTGAAAATAAAGTTGGGGGAGAATATTTCGAAATAAGCGTTTCTCAACTGCGCATCCCTTCCTTCAACTTCTCTTTTCTGGGAACAAGTTTCACTAATAAAATTGTTTGTTGGCCACCCTATACTCCTTTTCCGCTGGACAATCTTCTCTGACTGTACTACTCGTGACCTACCCGACGGAATAGAGAATCAATAAATACCGAGAAGAATGGACTGTTTTGGTATTCACTCTGTAGGTTATGGAAAACAGTATAGAACCTTAACAGAGAGAAAAATGTGTCACTATTTGAGACATTTGCATTTGTGTGGTTCTCATCTTTGAGAAGAGCCAGAAGAAGAGAGAGAGAGCTTCTCTTGCTCCTCTTTTCTCTATTTCTCTACTTTTCTCTATTGATTCTCTCGCTCTCCTATTTCTCGTACTCCGAGGGTCCCAAGACCCTCAACATTCTGTTTCACATTCGTACCAACCCTAATGTCATTTTACAGAACATAGAGAGCAGTTTTTGGATTGCTCCCGCCGGCATTATGAACTGGAGGTTTCCGGGCGTATGAAACATTGGATCCTGGATTTACTTTTTAAACATCATAAGTAAGATAAAATTGATAAAAGTTGTGAATGACTTACGTCTGTCTTACAGATATCACTCATTGTAAATATCACTTGGAAACCTGGACAAGATAACGAGAACAAGAAAGGTGCGACACTGGCATCCTGGGAGAGGTTAGTCAGTTTTCATTCTCAAACTCATTTTTCAAGAAAAATTTGATATTTAGCTTATCAGGAGAACAATTACTAATAGTTAGATGAACAATTCGGCTTGCACTAGCTAATCATGAAAATCCCTACAAATAAATAAATTCAGAACTTTAATCCAGGATAATCCCCAATTATTCCATGATTTGTATTAAACAAATTGGAATGTCAAAATTTAAAGTATGTTCCGAATGAAATGAAATTTCCGAAATTTTAAAATTTATAAGGGAATTCAAATTATAAAGGAGTTTCGAAATTTTTCTGGAATGAATATTGTTAAAATTCGAAAATTTTCAAAAAAAGACATCTCAAAATTGTTGGAAAGTTATGAAGCTCAGAAAAGGGTTACGTTGACATAGCTCGAGACTAATAGAACTGACCAACAGGTTTTCGAGCTATCTTCCGGGTTCTTAGAAAAATCTCAGTTTTGGAAGACAAACTTTATCTTGAGTTGTAAGATTAAATCTCTCAAAATGCAAATTTTCTTTCAAACAACAACAATAATACTCATATTTTTTCGCAATGACTGAAACTTGAGTTCACTGTCTGATTTTGAAAAAATAGTACTCTTCTCAAAAAGGAATATGTTATGGTGAGTAGTGATCTTAAAAACAATACATTTTGATTATAATCGTTTGATTAAAAGAGCATCCGATCGGAAAGTATCGTCATTTTCAGTTATAATTTTCTCGTTTAAAATTGGATCGCCTTTCCTGATCACTTAGTTCATTGCGATTCCCATAATTTTTCTCATGAACTCGTCTTAGTTGTCTTTTTGCCCTTTTTCCTCAATGACATTACCCTTCGGATATCGGCCTCTAAGATTACAATCAAGATCTCTCATATTCCAATCTATTAGTTTTCCTCGCGCCCCATAATTTTTCTCATAGCGCCCTTGGGAAACTTTTTATAAGAGCCTTCACATTCCGCCTCATCAAATCGTTCTCATTTTCACCAAATGGCCTCGCTTCTTCAGAAATACAAAGTCTAACACAAGCAATAAAGTTTTTTGTGGATATCTACATGATGACCTTCCGTTGGGAATCCTTTCATTTGCTAGAGTCGAAGTTCTATTTACCAGTTTTGATATTAAAAAAGGAATCAGTCATATACGTTTGTATCAAATATTTCAATACCCTTACGAATCGCATAGGATCAAATACGAGTATACGGTTGACGGGGATGATTTAGGAACAAATAATTATCTCAAACGCACCTTATTTGAACTGCATGTAGCTAAGCACATAAGAAGCTACTCTCGATAAAAGGAGACCGGTTGGTTTGACCAGCTGAAGTGTCCACAAAAGGAAGTGATTACTCATGAGTCGAATCGTCTAGTGAAATCTGTCCCCATTGGATCAGCAATAATCAAATTGCTTTTGTGGTCCCAATCGTATATGTTATTTTTGTTTAGTTTATATTCCATAGTATTAGTGGTTAGTAATTGATGCTCATCATATGGGATTGCAAAACGTTTTAACTCGGTTAGTTTATGTTTTGAATATTGCACTTCGCAGTAAACAAATCATTTTGAACTGTTAATTATCTGAAGTCAAAATCGTTGTGGAAATTTCTAAATGCTTTTGTGCCCAAGTATTTTCCATTGGAAAAAGGAAAAAGAAATCAAGAATGAAGCTATTTGAAAACTAAGTGGAACATTTTATTTGGAAGAAACATAAAACTTAATGAAGTTTGTTCTGTCAAACTTTAGGCTTGAGGAACTTGTTCAGAGGGATATCAATTTTGCTGATCAAATCAACCATACTTTTCAAATTCGTTAATTAGTTGAATTTCCAACTATGAATTCTTGACAGCTAATTTCGTTTGATTTTAGCACATTTCGTATTGAAAGCTTCATAAACCTTCCATCAACTCTGAATATTTTGAAAAGATAATCTAAGTGCAAATCATATTTTGCTTCACCTCTATACCAATCGTGTTCCTGTATGCCGCTAAACCAATGTTGGTCTTTCCGAACTTTTTTCCGTTGAACTATGGTTATTTTTTCTCATCTTGCGATGGAAAGTAGAAAAAATAGTGAGAGAAACAGAGCGTTAGAGAGGACGTCGGAATCACTGCGTTCGGATGGATGTGGGCGGACTGTACGACCCCGCCCCTTTTTGAGAGTCTCTCCGGTCGGCAGGCAATGCTCGCCTCATTCCGTGCCGCATCCTCCGCAGAGAGCGGTCGCTTCCGATCCTCTTACTCCTTTCTACTGCTATATTTCTATTGAAACTAAGAGAAAACAGTTCTACGAGCGACAGGTTTTCGCTGTGATCTACAGAGTTTTATTGGACATCTGAGATCATCGTGAAAGCCAGTTGCTTTTGAGAACTTCTTTAAATGATTGAAACAGAATATGTACAAATGAGTGAGTTTGATTATTGTTTCAGGTTCACAGTCGATGAACGTCTCCCAGAAAGGATGCAGCCAATCAACAATGAGTGGGATAGAAACTTCAACAACGGAATTCAAGAAGAAAGTAGTATCAATGGACAAATGTTGGTTCGCAGCTTTGGACAATTTGGAACAATCATTGCTGACGATGAAAGACGAACTGTTCGATACTACAAACAAACGAGACCTCTCCATAACAGGCCAAATATTGCTCGAAGAGACAGCGGCAAGGGCAGCAAGACTGATGCAGGCAGCAGCAGAACAACACAGAGAAATGCAAGCAGCCATTATAAAAATCGGAAAAAATATTCACTATAACATGGAGCGAAATATCAGGGATCCATTTGAATGTTCACCAAACCTTGAGCACGACCAAGATAGAAGAGCCGTCGGACTCTCACTGGTTCATGATTATGTAATGTCGAATGGATTTGGGCCTGTTGGAAGAGTTATGAAAAAGGTGAACATCAGGGAGTGGGTTCGATGAGACTGTTTATGAGTTGAAAGTGAAATGTCTGTTATGAACTCATTGTCCGATGAAGAGCACAATAAGCATTGCTCTATGATTGTAACCCACAGGAACTGAGCAAACAGATCGCAAAACACAAAAGTCAAGTCCATCTAATCCTCATTAGATACAAAGTACGACGCCACAAATAATAGTGATCTCATGCTCCTTTCGTGAATCACTTTTTGAATGAGTGACAAACTGACGTTGAGCACTGCCATTAAACATATCCGAGTGCGCACTTCTGTACAGTAATTGGAGAGCGTCCCTCTCATCGCGGCTTAACCTCGGTCATAGGAGGCAAACATGTATAATGTCGAGCGGCACATCGTCTTTATATGTAGAATAACGGCTGTCGGAATGACCGTATAATGCCATGTCTAAAAGAAATAGCAATATACATTTATAATCTTTTAATTGGTCCTAGTTCTGGGAAACCCACAATTTCCACTACCCAAAACGCTTTTGCCGCAAACGGTCATAAACTGTGATAGGTCTCAAAACCATTCAAAATTCATATTTTCAGCTAGAAGTATTTGACCACCCTTCGGATCCTTTTGTAGTCCACGAACCGGAAACGTTGAAAGAAATTGTGAGCGATCTAAGACGTGGAAAGATCGTATCATCACTAAGATACTTGGAAACGACCAAGCCACCAGAGGAACGAATTATCGCCCGATCTCTGCAGACTCAGATAATCACCGAGTCTATTCTTGAGCTGGGTGAGTTGCGTAACTGCTACAAATCTGGATATTGGATCAGTGTTGCATCATTTGATGGATAATCTGATTCTGATTTGAAATTATGGCGATTGGTAATCAAAAAACCAAAGATTCAACTAAGCTCTAATCAGAAAAATCTGTCCACCGATGTCCCCAAGTTCTGAATTTCGATTCGTTTTTTTCACAAAACAATCGCTTCACGAAAACATACTTTGTGCTTTTCCGATGCCGGGATTTGCATTTATAATGTATTTCTAGTCGTTTTGAATTCACCCGCCGCATTTAAGTGTTTCTCTTCTGAATAATTGTTTTCCCTTTCCCTAAAAACTTCGCTTTTTGGCGAATAGGAATCATAAACCCTATGCAACAAATCATTATAGGCACCGTTAACACAACATTATTTCAGTTTTCGACATACAAGGATGCGATCGAACTATTTCCCAAATGAAGACGTACAAAGTGCATTGTTCGGAAGACGAGCAAAGGATACAACAACTTGTAGGAGCTCTGTTGCTGGGCAATGACGCAAAGACAGATGCCAGATATAAAAAGCTGTTTGCTTCCCTGGATCGAGAGACTCTCATCGTCAAAATGTCGTCATTCTTTATTCCTCGTCAGGCACCTCTCAAAGATTTGTCAGTTTTCACCACAATTCGCGTTTTCGAAACGTTTCCTGTTTCAGACTGAGGCATGGATTCAAGGGATTTCGTGGAATGGGAAAATTGATGAACACAATATACCACTGGGATGTTTGGCAGGATTGGGAGCTTCCATTCAATACATATCACACTGACGAGCATTCAGCATTCTCCTGTCCCATTCTTAAGGAGCAGTGTTCCACTCGGAATCCTGCAACTCGATTACAATGTGGGCACGTCATTTCCAAAGACGCGTGTGCTCGTTTGACTGCGAACCGTAATCGCACTTTGCCGAGGTGGGTAGGTCGAAAACTCGAACACACTTACTGTTTTTTCCAAAAAGTTCAGTCTAGAATAGTAGCTTCCCATTCTTAATTTGAGGCGAAAGGCCTGGTGCACCAACAACTAGCTTTCACGATGATCTCAGATTAGCATTATGATTAGCTCTCAGATCAAGGTGAAAACCGACCGTTAGCCACTATGGCGGACACACTTTGCGAATACATAGAGAAGCAGTAGCGAGGGAACGGGGGGAGACGGACAAAGGTGATGTTGCTGTCGGTGCGACCGGAGACACTGAATGACTGCTTTACGTCGACCGCTGCCTAGTTTCCCGAGGTGGGCGGAGCCGGCGTCCGTGCCCCTCCCCTCCGCCCTTCTCTTTCCTTCTCGTCGATTGCGTATTCGTACGATCGATCAATCAGATTTGAAGCACACAAAACACTCATAGGAAAAGACGCACACACACACATAGCAAAAAACCACGCTCACACTCAACACACATGTCTAACAGTTAAACACTATTTTTTTTAACGTGGAGTTTCGGAAAGCAGGGTTTAAGGAATAAACGGGGGGATGTGCGCGAACGGGAACACAAAAACTGTAAATGGCTGAACGTTTCTAAATGACCTTTGTACAGACATTCGAGACAGCAACGATTCAAGTGTCCCTACTGCCCGAAGGAACAAACCATGGATCAAACAAGACACGTGGACTTGCGAAAAGCTCCAGAACCTTTGATGTTTTTATACGATGACGACGAAGAAGAAGAGGAGGAATTGAAGTCTTCACAGATCTCTGACTGATTGATTGTTTAAAATGTTATTCTGTATTTCTTTCATGTTTAATCACTGTTTTTCAGACCTCACCTCAAACTATTACATGTGATTAGCGATGCCTTTTTTTTGAATTTGAATACCCGTACTTTCTCACTTTTGATTTGTAAATATTTTCAGCTCTTTTTTTCATGAAATGTACATTACGCAGCTATCTGCTTTTCTTTCTTATTCAGTGTTCTTTGTATCCTTTTGCTTGTTATAGTTATATTTTTGTAATAAAGCTTATGTGCTTCATTGCTTCAGGATACAAAATGCGGACGGAAATCGAATATGTCACGCAGATGAAGTGGTTGTTGAGAATTCATCCAAAAACTGCGGATATTATTGTTTCTTCTGCAAACACGTTCATACCGTTCATGAGAGAGACTATTGGGATTAGGCGGAAGGAAGCGGCACAACCGAAATGTGTGCGCACCGTCATTCGAGTGGTCAGGAAAGAAGGTCGTAACTGTATATTAATTAACATTTGAAGAGGGTCCCAATCAAGTCCACATTCAAACTATGAATCAGTTTTCGAAACACACTCTAGCCACTTTAAACCCGAAAAGAAATTCTTCTTCATCTCCCCAACACTCCCAAGTGTTCAAATAATGCGCATATTTTGAATGAGCCATGCATTCTTTGACCGTCGTTTTGCACATGTTTAAACGGCTCGCTGCGTTTGGTTTTTTGTTTTCTTTGTCCTCCAAGAATAGTGTTTGCCTTCGAAGAAATATCAACCAGTCTTGAGGAAATTTGGTCTTTAGGGGACGATATTCGAATATTGAGTTTTTGTGAGATGTGTCCCCGGAACTCATATCAAGCATAAAAAATGTTTATCGAATCCGGATTTAATATCTGAAAGCTTTACGTAGGCGGTGCCCGACCGCTTCTCTTCGATCGGCTCGGTTGAAAATAACATCCGTTATACTTTTGCAATATTACATTTCCCATTGTACAGTTGGCTTTCAACTTTGAGGTGAATCAGAAGAGAACCAAGTTTTTATAACAACATATAATATTGCTTTTTCTCTTCTTCCTTTGCTTGCAGAGTAGCGATTGCATCCGACTTGGAATCGTAGGTGTTTCGAGGACAAGTAACAAAAAAAGGAAGATGACGGGGGAAAAACAACTGGACGGTCCAACTGGAACTAATGACGCGTTTATAATAGGGATGAGAAAATTGAACTTCGGAATTTGGAGGAAAACGGAAATGGGAATTCGTTGTTCTCAGATTACATCTCTTCACACGGAGTCATTATTTAGAATTTCAAATTTGAACAGGGAAGTTTTCTGAATTGGTTTTTGTGAAAGACTGTCCACAGATCGCTGCTAAATTTTCTTGTTTTCAATTGAAACGCAAATTCGCGTGATGGCTCCGGAAATGGTACTTGGCTATAGTAGATTCCGGTCTAAATTAAATGTGATGAGCAGGAAATTTGTCTCCGTCCAGCTCCAGTCGGTCATTTAGTCATTCACCCAGTCCACCATTTTCCAATCGCATATCTTATCTTCATATTCCACCAGCCATGTACGGCTTGATTATCGACCACATTGCAACTTACATCAAAGAAAAATACGGTGATTCCACTTGGTCCGAAGTGAAGGTAAGCTGGTCATTGTGTCGTCTTAAATATCATTGTATTTGAATGACCGTGAAAATCTAGCCGTCTTCCATCCCACGAATTACCAAGGTTGTGCAACCATCTTTTCTCCCAGCCCTCAACAGTTTCAAGGACAATCCGCTCGTTTGACGGTTCATAGGTCCTTGCGATGAGATAGCGTATTTCCTGTTAGATAACAATCGCAATACTAAAGGCGGTGGCGTAATGAGCCAGTGTCGTGAGCGCATCGAGCGATAAAGAACCTTCCCTGAAGATTATGGTGTGGGTGAAAAGAAGATCGGAGGATAAGGTATTGACATATGTCACGATTAATCACTTTCGAACGAGGTCCTAGATTACGACAACTATCGTATCGATGATTTATGAACCGACGGGCAGTATGTTACAGTGATCATTTTGTGGCTAGTGTCAAGGGGCCGAAGAAAACATTTCTTGTTTCAGTTTGTGTCCGGGGTCACTGATAATGTATTCCAAATGGATAAAAAATATTCGGAAGGATTATCACACAAGTTGATATGGGCTTGCCACGATGTGACTGGAGATCCGGTGGATGAGCTAATGACTAATATTGGGACGAGCTTCTACAAGTTTCTGGGCAAATATGAGTTCAACAAGGTACAACCTATAACTTTTCAAACTATCTGTAGCAAATTTTGACAGGTGCTACGAGTACTCGGTCGGACGTTTCCACAATTCCTGAATGGATTGGACAATTTGCATGAATACCTCCGTTTTACGTTTCCCAAACTCAAACCGCCATCATTCTACTGCGAACACGAAAGCCGTACCGGTTTGACACTTCACTATAGGTTAGTGGTTGGCTGGAAGAGTTTGAAGAGAAAATTGTAGAATAACCGCCTTATTATCAATCGCCGATAATTGGTTGTACGATTGGAATGTGAACGAGGCAAAATGTAGAAAGCCGTTTGATGTTTATTCCACCGTACCTTTCCCAAGAAAATCGGAGGAAGTGAATTGTATAAACTGTGCGTGGATCATAATAGTTCAAAGATCGACTTGTAGTTTGATGCTTGTAGGGTTTTGTTTGTTCACTAGAAATTCTCGCGCTACCGCTCGGTTTCCTTTGTGTCAAAATGTTGCAACTTGAAGATTTTGAATAGTGTGTGAGAAGACAGTATCGGGGACCGCACTCTTGACGATTGTTCGCCCGTCGTCGACAAATGTTTGATGGGTTCTGACAGACCGAAATGTTCCTGGTCGTTTGACGCGTGAAAAACTTTTTTCCCAGTGACCACACTGTGCCAAAGTGGAACGGGGGGCCAACTCAAATGTCAGGTCACGGAGACGAATTCACATATGACCTGACCTCGAACACTTCTCAGAGAGTTCGGCAAAAACGCCGATGACATATAATACTAACCCATTATTTTTGATTTGAGAGAATGAGTATGTCACGAAAACCATTACAACGCGGATTCGTCCAAATTGCGTCGTAAAGAGAACTATTGAATTTCATTGAGAATGGAGGAGTAGAATTTACTTGGTAGTATGGACTAATGGATCTATGTAAACTACGTTTATAGAGAATAAAAAACCATATTTCTGTGAAATGTTACGAATCCCATATTCAGAAGCAAGAGACGAGGATTCTTACATTACGTGCAGGGTCAAATCCGGAACATTGCCAAGGAGTTGTTCCAAACGGAAGTGGTCATCGAGTTATTAGATATCGAGCACGACATGAATCTAGAACATGTCATCATGCGTCTACATTTCAACAATCTCGATTTTAACAGACAGGTACTCTCCTCGGTTCCGACAATGCTGTTAATACTCCTCGTATTTCAGAATACCGTATACCGTAATCTAAACGATTCAATTCTGGAGAAGGTGAAGATCACATCCGACATCTTCTTCGACATCTTCCCATTCATCATCGTTTTCAATCGCGGAATGCGCATAAGGTTTCTAACTGGGGGAGTTTACACACCAACATCACATAAATCGCCCACGCTCCGCAGTATTTCCCCCTCTCTTTTTTTTCGTTTTCATTCCTCCAAAAATGTTTGGAATACCCCCGAGCGCGCCGGTTTCCAATCGGTTTGAACATATAGAAAATAGGAGGAAGAGGGAAACTAAATGGATCAATCGCTGAAGGGAACGGAGCTTCTTGTTTGTTTGAGCAGTGACAGGCCGTCTTCCCTCTCATCCATTCTTCTCCACAGTTTACGCACTATAACACATAAAGCCTCGGGGACTTGCAGAAACATCGGAATCGGACTGCTTCGTGTGATGGCAGGTGTCGTTGGAAAGAAGATCAATCAAACGTTTCTCCTGATGAGACCCTTCATCAGATTCCGTTGGGAAGAGGTACTTGTTTTGAGAAGTATATGTGATTGGATGTGAAATAAAGTTGGGTGCGACGTCGTTGTCAAGGCTGTATCTGGAGATAAGTCGTAGACGTCCTTTGGTTGTCTATCGTTTCAAGGAGACAAAACCGGAAATAATTGAAGACGAATACAGTTTGAATGTTTCAAAAAAATGTCATCGAGGCAAAATTTTGTCTGTTTTTCGAAAAAGGGATGATAAAGTTCGAATTTTGCATGTTTGTCATGTGATTATCTTAAATTGCTGGTAAAGATTTTCAAGTAATACAGATCATGCTGCATTCAAACAACATCTTCGAATTGATTTCCTGTGAGCCGATTCAAGAGGATGAAGAAGGTCTTCTAGTGTACAAGCACACCGATACTGATCAAAGTGAAAATATATGAGAGAGATGAAATCAAATTTTGCGTTTCAGTGACTGAGGAACGGCACAGGATGGGAGACCAAGAGCGAGAGAAGTTTCTATCATTGAAAGGGCAAATGTTCTACATGGAAGAGTGGGAGAGTATCTGCTACGTTGGAATCCCAGTGTATTCTTATCTTCATTTTTTATTAAATCCGTTCGTTTTTAGAATGAGTCATCTACCGCAAATGTACAAATCCGGTTTGTTCATCAACGATTTCGCACTTCACGATTCGAGTAGAGATCTGGTGCTGGCCAGCACTCAACAAGCAGCAGAACTCAAACTACTCTTGCATCAGGTACGAAAGGGCAAAGTTCTTTCTAATGTCGTTTATGTGTCACTTTAGGAAGCACAAAAGAGTCGTAATATGCGAGAGAATATGAATCGCTTGAAGAAAGAGCGACGGCGCACTGACAAACTTCTTTATCAAATGTTGCCAAAAAGTGTTGCAAATCAGTTGAGAAATGGAGAAAGTGCAGTGGCATGTTGCGAGGTTGCAATACTTTGTATAGAGTCGGGGAACAATAATAAGAAAGTTTCAGAGATTCGATTCGGTCACAATACTATTCACCGACATTGTGGATTTCACAAAAATTTGCAGTTCTCTCAACGCGTTGGAAGTGATTGAGTTCTTGAGAGTCATCTACACGAACTTTGACAAAATCATAGACGATCATGGAGTATTTAAAGTGGAGACCATTGGAGATGCTTACATGGTTGTGAGTGGTGCACCCACCAAAACTGAACATGATGCAGAGTTTATATTGGACTGTGCTTCTCAGTTTTTGGTGGAGGCTGGCAAAATGGTGAATATGAATGAAAAAGTGCCGAGGGTTGACATCAGAGCTGGTGTTCACTCCGGCGCTGTAGTTGCTGGAGTGATTGGTTTGACCATGCCAAGATATTGTCTTTTCGGTGAAACTGTTTATGTTGCCAACAAAATGGAGCAGAGCTCATTGGTAAGGAATAGTTTTCTTGAGTACAAAGTGATCATTTTGAATTTCAGCCAATGAAAATTCTGGTCAGTGAGACTACGCACAATAAGATTGAGGAATCCGATCCTGGATTGTATCAGTTTGAAATAAGAGATGAGATTGAGATCAAGGTGAACTTTCACCATTTATTCAATCTTTCATGGTCTTATTCAGGAGGATCAAACTATCATGACCTTTTTCGTGGTCTCCAGACATGGTCCACCACGAGTGCCATCACCGAGAAACTGTGAAAGTCGTCAGGATGATTCGAACAATGAGGATGAAGATGATGATGACCTGATCTTCCAGGTTCGCTTATTCTGACGTATTAGTTTTCATTCCTACATTTTTCAGAAACCTGGTAGAAAGTCACCAACAAGTGAGGCCGAGGATGAGTTAAAGAAAAAGGGTCAACTTTCATTCACGCCAGTTTCGGACACTGGAATAGAGACTCACTCACAAAATTCTAACCGAACTCCACGTCATAGTCAAGATATGACTCCACGGAAATCAATTTCCAAATAAACCGAAACTTATGACATTATTATAGTCTCGATGTTTACTTTCACTACTTCTATATTCTTTTCTCATAACAATTCCCAAAACTATAATGTTCAATCATTATGAATTCTAAAATTATTATGTGACCGATACTTGCTCGATTCATTTGCCAGCCCTCCTCTCTGTCATTGTCTTTAAATGGCAAATAATAAAACGGCTCCGCATGAGCCATCAGTGCTTCTCCCGGAGAGATTATGCATACTGAAGAGGCATTCTAGAGTTACCTGCCCCTTGACGAAATCCGATCTCTTTTTGTGCATTTACCTCCAACATTCACATCAAAATATTCCCCTATTCACATAGATGTCTCTTTACCGTCGTACACCATGTCCCCATGACACTTGCTTCTTCCCTCGACCAATGTTCACTGTCACCAGAGAGTTTCGCATTATACTGTATTATTTCTTCGTACTTTTACTATTTATGATATTCCCAGTTAGATATGCACAAAACATTTGTAGGAGGTTCCAGATTTGAAATAAACCGTAATCATTTTTTAGTGATAACAGTCGACAAAAATGATACTTTTGCGAAATCAGCAGTTCGTCATCTCAATATCAGTAAAATGTTTTATATGGACAAGCTTCCAGTTGATACGATTGCTTTAGACCGATTTGATTTCAATGAAACATCAGATATAAACAGTCGTAAGAAATTGATAGCAACGTCTATAAACTGTTAGATCAAATTTGCAGTTTGCGCCAAAATGGTGAACGTCAGTTTTGTCATAAGCGTATGTCGATCCAGTCATTCCATTGGTTTAGTCGCTGAACTCGCCAGAATATCCCAAGTACCAACAATTCAAGTGGATCTCAATTACTGGCCACTGCCTCTTAATTTCAATGGTCAGGACCGCAAAAAATATGTGTAAGAAAATACCCCAATGTTTGTTGCAGAGTCTACAAGTCCGCAAACAATCACTTCTCCATCGTATACAACGATGGTCCTGTCAACTCTGGTGTTCCAAAATGTGATTACGGACATCTTTGCAGATTTGAAT
The DNA here is from genome assembly GCA_900536305.3 of Caenorhabditis sp. 40 LS-2015. NCBI lineage: Eukaryota > Metazoa > Nematoda > Chromadorea > Rhabditida > Rhabditidae > Caenorhabditis > Caenorhabditis tribulationis. The sequence goes on along the minus strand of LR545332.1, from coordinate 295,977 downwards.
ATCACTCCAAACAGCACAGTTTTGTATGATAACATTTATCGTGAGTTGAAAAAGAAACGGAAAGAAGAGAAAGAGGGATTTCCAGCTGCGGATTTCACTGCTTGGAGAGGAGCTTTCTCGGTTCTTCCCGGTGTTAGGTTCATTGCAATGGAAACAACAGTGTTGAAGATGAGAGCGCAGATAACACAGCTGAGAATGCAATCTATCAATTCGTTGATTCTAGTCGCGAAAACTGAAAATGTCGAGAGATTCACTTTGGAGGTGAGCAAACGAGAAAACTCTTGAATTTTTCTTTTTTTCCAGTCTGCTGATTACATCGAGCAGCGAATATTCAACATTTACGTCCTTACCAAGGTAATGCCACTTGTCGGTTTCACTTGTTTCTAATCCAACGGTTTTGTTCTTCAGGATATCACAGCCTTCAAGTGCGACAGTTGTGAATCGGCACTTATGTTTTGGTTGCGCCCGTTTCCAGTTGGTAAAATTATGGAAATTCGAGATTTGGACGACTATTTGTTCAGAAATGAAATTGGATTAGAGTTGGATTACTCGATCAACGGTTGGGACTCGGTAAACTCAAAACAAACGAGCAACTTTTTTGAAAGCCCACGAGACTTTTCAGTTGAATGTTGCATTTTATATGAATGTAATGGGATATGCATTCGAAACCATAAGAGAGATGAATGCAACATTCGATGTACTACCGACGTTCACTTGTGAAACGGGACCATCAGAGCCGAACATCACTACTACTGTGAGAGAAGTGATTCTGAATGATCCGGCACATGAATATGGAAACTATTCGGAAACGGGAAATAACGTTTTCTTCCAGGTATCAGTTCTCTGACACAGATTCATTCTATACCATTTCAATTCAGAATCTTGAAGTGAGAATCTTCAAAATCGACAGAGATAGAGATCATGAAGATGCACTGTTCAACAAAGAAGTCAGTTTTGATTTCTAGTTTTTATTCAAAATTACTTTTTGCAGGTTGGAGTCTGGACTCCTCTTACCAAATTGTCAGTAATGTATGGAACTCTTCAAGTTGATGTCAGGAACTTGAACATCTTCCGTGTTGTCACACTGATAGTGAGTGTATCCAATGAGAACTTAGCAAATGCTTTTTTCAGCAACCTCCATTTGTTCAACGAACCGGTGACCCCAATACCCCCTACGAAGGTTATTGTATAGACCTTATCAACATGATCCAAGTTGAAGTGAACTTCACCTATACCATCTATGAGGTTGAAGATGGTAGCTTTGGTACTATGGATGACAATGGAAACTGGAATGGACTCATTGGGGCTCTCGTATCTGGGTCGGCAGATATTGCTCTGGCGCCGTTGAGTGTCATGGCTGAGAGAGAAAACGATGTGGATTTCACTGTTCCATATTATGATCTCGTTGGTACCACCATTCTCATGAAGAAAGCCGACGTGGAGTATTCACTCTTCAAATTCATGAAAGTTCTGGAATGGCCAGTCTGGCTGTGCATTGTGGCTGCATATTTGTTCACAAGTATTTTGTTATGGATATTTGATCGGTTTAGTCCCTACTCGTTCACAAACAACCAGGAAAGGTTGAATGTACTTGTGTTCAGAAGTGTGACTTGTGTTTTTGCAGATATCAGAATGACATTGAAAAAAGACAATTCAGTTTGAAAGAGTGTCTATGGTTTTGTATGACATCTCTTACTCCACAGGGTGAGTTTCGAAAAGTAACTGGTTTTCCACTTTTTTTTTCATAATTCTAGGTGGCGGCGAAGCTCCAAAAAACATATCTGGCCGTTTGGTGGCTGCAACATGGTGGCTTTTTGGCTTCATCATAATTGCATCATACACGGCCAATCTTGCTGCTTTTCTGACTGTTTCTCGTTTGGAGCAACCAATCAGGTATTACGAAAGCGACTAAAAAATAAATAAATAAAATTTCCGATCATTTTTCAGCTCTTTGGATGATCTTGCAAAGCAATACAAAATCGAATATGCACCAATCAAAGGCAGCGCTTCTGAAACTTATTTCAGAAGAATGGCTGAAATCGAGGAGACTTTTTATAAGTGAGTCTTGGCGAAGAAAAATTGACCAACATTTTTGAATACAGTATGTGGAAGGAGATGTCATTGAATGAAAGTATGTCTCCTCGAGATCGAGCGAAACTTGCTGTTTGGGATTATCCAGTTTCTGACAAGTTCACTAATATGTGGAGATACATGCAAGAGTCTAAACTGCCGCCGGATATGGATGCGGCCGTGGATCGAGTGTTGAATTCCGTGGATGGATTTGCTTTCATTGGTAGATCATGTTTTCAATTTTCAAAAAACTCTGTGAGACAATTTTCCAGGTGATGCCACTGAGATCAAGTATGCCGCTCTAACCAACTGTAAACTGCAACAAGTTGGAACAGAGTTTTCCAGAAAACCATATGCTATCGCTGTTCAAAGTGGACACATTCTCAAGGACAAGATTTCTAGCGCGTAAAAGCTTGAAAATTCCAAATCGTCTCTAACAGAAATGTTTCTAGAATTCTGATGCTTCTAAACCAGAGGAGATTGGAAACGCTAAAAGAAAAATGGTGGACTGACAACCCTAATCGAGTCACTTGCCCAGACTCATCCGACGAGAGCGATGGAATTTCTATTCAAAACATTGGCGGTGTTTTTATCGTTATTCTCGCTGGAATTGCTTTATCTATAATCACGCTTGCATTTGAATACTACTATTATAAGTTAGTTGCGTTACTCGAAAAGTTTTCATAATCTTTCTTTCCAGAAGAAAAGCACGGAAAACTGCAGAAAAAGAGCAAGAGCAGATTGAGCTAAAGATCAAACAAGTGATTCCAAATGGTGTTCATAAAAATGGGAATGAAGGTCCAAAGACTACAAACGGCGTGACTGAAAACGGAAACACAGTGCAGAGGATAAAACGATCAAACTCAGTGGCATATGAGAATACTGCATTCCAGTACTAAACTTCTCTGAACTCCCAGTGTTTTCCTAACGGGATATTATTCTTCCTCTTTTTTATTCTGTCCAAAATCTTCTCTCAAGATTTCCTGTGCCATCTCCATACGAGTAATATAAATCTTATTGTTTCTTCCTTTGTCATTGTAATAAAGTCGTATTACAATGTGTCCGACACCACTCGAATAGGTAATCCCCAAGTGGCGGCGAGCGCGGGAAAAAGGGACCCATATGGGCGAGGGCCAACTCAATTAGTGTTATGAGCAATAAAATGGCTCATCGCGCCGCCTCCATTGTTCCAACTGTATTTGGACGAAGATGATCCGGAAATCTGATGTCACATCCTTTTGGTTTTCTCTGTTTTTAGAAAATAACCTTGCTGATTTTCAGATGTTAACTGAGGACGGCGGGTTAGACACAACTTCTGAAGAGTATCGGAAGCTTTCTAAAGCTGAAAGAAGAAAACGGAGACGTGCAACACCAAAGTATCGGAACCTTCATGCTACAAGAGAACGGTCATACCTTTATTATGTTTCACAACTATCTATTAACTTTAATTGAATCAAAACTTCAATTTTTATTTTCAGAATTCGCGTGGAGTCTTTCAACATGGCATTTTCTCAGCTACGAGCTCTACTGCCTACGCTTCCCGTCGAGAAGAAACTGTCGAAAATCGAGATTCTCCGCTTTTCAATCGCCTACATAAGTTTTCTTGATAACCTACTACGTTGAACAATTTGATTTTTCATTTGGCACAATAAATTATTAAATTATGGGTTTTGAAAAATTATGACAATCATAGCACACATATCGTTATTATGTTTCACAACAATCACCGACACCAGGAAAGTCCGTTTTGATTACGAAACGAACTAGATGTACAAACAAGCACCACACTATGAATAGACTGTTTAAGAAAGTATTATCAGATTAGAAGCTCATATTTGTATTTAAAAAAGTATTATCTTATTAGCAGCTCGTCTTTTGCGGCTGTGGAATAGCACAACTCGGCAATTGTCTTCAAATTTGTAGTTGTAGAACCGGGTACAATCTGAAAACAAAGATTGTCACGACTGTTTGGAAAATCAACTCACTGGTCTTATAGTACTTATCGTCTTCACGGCATCCACAGCCCTTCCAGTGTACAATTGGATAATGGACTTTGTGTTGATGTACTGTGGAGAGTGGTCTGTTCCTTCAGGGATTCTTATAATGTACTCCTGGGCGTGAGTGTTTGACCCCAGGAAAATGCTTCTCATTGCTTTATGAATTATCATTTCATTGGTCCCAGAGCCAAGCTTATTAGCCTTCTCAGCAAAGTAATTCATAGCTCTCTCGTCTCCAGCTTGCATCGCCATTCTCATCAGTGCTCGAGTCAGAGTAACTTTCTCTTCCTGGTTCTTAGTCTCCTGACGCGCTTTGTCCAACATTTTGATGGATATTTTGTACTCCTTAAACACATGAATCAATTACGAATTTTCATTCATTATCATACCCCAAGTTCGTGGAGCACTCGTACGAACAAGTACTTGACACATTCCAATCGCTTTTCCCAGTCTTCAACATGACTTGCAGGCGCATTTTGCACACGGAAAATGTTGACAATCTGAAACACTAACTCAAAAAATGTACTCGATCTTGTGGCTGACCTGTTCTACTTGCAACTGAAGTGCTTCAATTCTTATCAGACTGCTCCACGGAAACGGCGAAAATCGAAGAGCTTCTGCGTGTATGATTCGCATTGAAAAGGGTACCAAACTACCTACAAACTTGATGATTCGTAATTCAACTCGCAGTGATAAGAAAGTAGACCTATTTTGTTGCCAGGTTTATACTGATAGAACAGATCGGGTGCATCCAACTCTTCAAACGCTGCCAATTCAGCTAACAGTTGAGCATGCATTCGTAAATTCAACAAAAGTTGAAAGCGGAGAGTCCAGAGCTAGAAACATAATCTTTTTTTATTCGAAACAACCCAAAAAACAGACTCACTTCCATTGTAATTTGTGTTAATTCAGACGGCCTTCCAGCCTTGTCTTTCCCCTGACCAAGCCAAGTGAGCATATCTGACGTTCCATTCAATGCTCCTTCCAAAACCCCTTTTTTCTAAACGCGTACTTTTTATACTATACTGTCGTATGATACACTCACAATGAACCAAACCAGTCCCCGCTGATTTAGGTCAAGGTCATATGACGAGAAGAACTTATTGAATGTCTCCTGCAAACAAATATTGTATTTCTAACGGGTAGATGTTGCTTATTTCGAGTAAGCTCACTTGAAACCGATGGTCAATCGGACTCCGGATGAATTCTTCTTTTATTCCGGGCATCGTGTATTGCATTGTACCGCGGATTTCGGGTTTAGAAGTCTGAAAAATTGAATTGTCATGAAAAGTTATGCAATACATTTTGCGATACTCGACATATTAAAAATAAAAACAAAACATCTTACTTTATACCGACTAGATTCTGGCCAAAACAGTAGATGTTTCTTATCCTCGTAGTCATAACTCAGCATTCGTTTGTTGTCCTTCAATTCATTCATGTTCATCAAATTGAGCAAATGGTGAAATTGAAGTACAGTTTTGTCGATTGTTCCACGCAATTATTTTCAGTCAAAACCACTTAATCCGGTCTAGAAGCAAACGTCTTTATTTTTTTTACAAGCATGACGGTGATAAGAAAAACGAGGCCAAGAAAGCAATTATAAAGCTGCTGAAGAAATGTAACCGAGCAGGTGAAAACACGGAAAATACCGAAAAAAAAGCATCGGAAGCATATATGTGACAAGAATCAAACAGGGCGGAGCCCAAGATGAAGAATCGATGATTGACGTATCAAAGCACAACCGCGCTATAAAGCGAAGGAGAGAACATAGAGGGTGGGAAAGTGAAAATAATCCAGAATGGAGGGGATGACAGGGAAGGAGGAGAGAGAGAGGGAGAAGAAAAATGCCGCGATTGAGATTAGAATAAATATGAATTAAGCGTTTGGCAACGTGTATTTATGCATCTATTTGCGCATCGAAAAGTGGTTATAGTAGATGTTCTTCATTCGTTCTACTTCTTGAGGAGCTCGCGGATGGATTCTTCCTCAGTGCAGTCGATGAGAGCAGTACCGTCAGGAGCGGAGATGGAACGGTCGGCACCCTGAAACGTTGATGGTTCATTGTCAGTTTTTTGCACCGATTTTTTCTATAAACGAGACATAAATTGATACTTTGAAAAATGCAGGATCGGGTTGCAACTTCTGGTGGGAAATTGAAAGGTTCGGTTACAGGTTAGACCACGGTCAGTTTTCGGCCCAAGATGCAACTTCCAATCCGTTTAATTTGAACATAAGTTGCAAAGTATTTGGATACCTGTTGGCTCCAGCAGCCGTCTTCAGATACCACCCAACTTCCGACCGAACATTGCCAACAACACCCAAATAGGTAAAACTTACATTTTCGAGGAGCAACTTGACAGCGTCGTGATGACCCTCCCAGACCGCAGACAAGAGCGGCGTGATCCCGTATTTGTCCTTGTCCTAAACCACCAAGTTAAATCTACACTACCATATGAATATACCTGGATGTTGGCCCCAATGCTGATCAAATAATCGATGACTGCGGTTTGACCATAGTCCGCGGCGATTTGAACGGCAGTACGTCCGTTGTAAAGCTCGTGAACGTTCTCAGCGGTGACCGCTTGCTTGACAGCATCAAGCTCTCCGTTTTGAACATTCCAAGCGACCGACATTATTGGTTTTCTGAAGAAAAGTATGAATGTAAATATTCAGAAATAGGAGAAACAAGAGAAATATACTGAACGGATTTCAACCATGAACAAACAACAAAATGAAATGATGAAATGAATTATGACTCATATTTTATTTCAAAAACAAAAACATCGGGGGCAATTTTTCAAAGATGAGCTACCAGTAGCTTTGTCAAATTAGCCAGCAAGAAGAACTACACGAAATCATTGGAATGAGGAAAAACAGTCCCAGCAGTACAGAAAAGTGTTTGAATGTGCGTTTTTACACGATACATCATAAAACTGGACAGAAAAAGAAAATTGCGCACAGAAAATCAATCAATTGAAATGTGTCAGAGTGTTTGGGCAGTGTGCGAGAGATGAAAACAGTATGAGAAAAAAAGGAATAGAACTGCTTTTATCGAAAGAGATGAGAATGGGAGAATCCACATTTTCAGTCCTCGATGATCAAGCATCTTTCAGGGTCTTTCACACGCGGAGGAGCATCGTTAGCAGCTGGAGGGTCATTGTTCTGATTAGCAGGCAGTGGTATATTGAAAGTGGTACGCAGGAAACCTTCGAAAAACGAGTGAACTTCTTGAACTAACATTCCCTCGGCCAATTGAAGATGAGCAAAAGTTCCATCATTATGTGAGAACGCGCGAGTCCATCTTCTGTCTCTCTCGTCATTGAGAGCGTCGTAAAGATCGTAGTCGGCTTCATTCCGTATTCTAAACCATGAGTTCTCCACCAACCCGATGCTGTCGTCGTCGTCAGATCCAACGGAATACTCGGTACCCACATTCTCTTCTGCACCTCTACGGATTGCTCCGGTGAACACCGCATAGTCCCAACTCCATGCTGCCTCTTTCTCCGTCTTTTTCTCAAGTTCTTCATCTGGATTCTCTTCACTATCTGACGATTTTTCCAGGTCCAGGCTACCAGTGCTGTCAGCAGAGCAGTCTCCAAGCCCAGAGTCACTCAGGTTTTCAGCAGTTTCGCTAACTTCGCTCCCTTCACGTTGAGCATTGCTGGATTCATCTTCGTCATCATTACTTTCATTGTCTCCATCATCGTTTTTCACACTTGCATCAGCGGTCGAACAAACTTTGCTATCGCCCTCCACTTTTTCATCTTTATCACCAGTAGTTTTCATTTCCTCGTACTCGTTTTCTTCCTCTTCATCATCCTCATCCTCATCACTGGTTTCTTCCTCGGCAGAAAACTTTCTTACGTCTGGGATAGAAAGTGGTGGGCCATCTCCTTTTGGGACCCTTGTTAAGTTAACCAAGGAGCCTGCCCAACTGCCGGTGTAGGAGTCGTCTGAAATGTAACAACTTTAATCCTGATGTGTCAAATATTGATACCTTCAAAATACTGTTTATCAGATACATGTGGAAGCTCGATTACTAAATCGATATTTCGAGCGTTACCAAGTATGTAGTGGAAAACTTGTCTGAAACATGAAATCATAGTAGATTCAAACAATAATCAGAAATTGCTCACCCATTGTTCACAATGGCATTCTGCAAACGGAGGAGTCCATCCATAACAGAGGAGTGCCTCCAACCAATTTTGCTTGCACGTTCAATTTCAGCTTGCACATTTCTCGATGTGACTATATGCAAATCAGAAGCATGCAAAATTCTGAAACCCTTGTATAAAATTGAGAGATTGCCGTTTCCTCTTACTTGTCCCGCCATCGCCGATCGATGTTTCTCATTGATTGATTCTCTCTTGCATCAAAACTGTACAAGTTGTACAAAGAAACTAACACGTTTTGATATGCCAGAACATCAACTTCAGCCTAAAAACAGGTTATGTGAATTTCGGTAAATCTTTCCAACAAACCTCAGTTTTTCCCAGCACCGGCATCATGGAGATAAGACGTTCAAACAGAAAGTCAAAGAGTTTATCACTCCCTTTTACTTCACAATCTCGCTTTGGATAACTGAGTGTCGCGAGTGTCTAAAATCAAAAACTTTTTACTACATAACCAATTATTTTCGGATACCGAGCAAAGTACATTGGCTTGGAAACAGCTCATGCGATCGACATACTCGGTGGCGAATTCAATAAGCATTTTCAGGATAGCGTTCTTTTCCGACGGGCAAAACCTGGATAAGGCACAAAGGCGAGTCATGTAGATGAGTGAATTGTGTTCAGGTTTCTGAAGAAAAGTTTTACTTGATTAGACACGACACTGTTCCACGTACATCAAGAAGCACAGAAAACACTTTCAGCACATGTTTCTTTACAGCTCTTTCTAGTGCCAGGGGTTGTATCACCTCATTTTTAGCCAGATGACTCAGGAAACGATCGATGCCAAAGACGTTGAGAGGTTTCAACAGCTGAAAGTCAGAACTTATTCACTAATAAGTGGCTAACGCCACTCACGGCCAAGACGAATTGCTCTTCGATAATGAGTTTCAAATTGTCGTCTACGATACCGACAGCGGGTAGATCAACCTTGTCGACCTTTGCTATCATGAACCCAATGCAAGGTTCGGTAGTGAGAACTCCACTATCCACGGACGATGTCAAAGCTGTCATCATTCCATGATAGGTGTAGCAGTTTGATTCCAAGATTGTTTCCATGAAATCCTCTCTGTTGTGAGACTGAAGTCGTTTCGCCAGCTGGAGATGATGATTTACGAGGCTTTATCATACAAAATGTACACTTACAATACTGAACGTTTCCCCCACGACTGTCGTGCTCTCGTCGCTCCACTCCGGTTTAACGTACTTTTCCAAATATCTTAGGATCTCGATTCTCTCTCTATCATTGATAAATCCGTCATGCCTGTTTGAGGAAGCAGCTGGAAATTATTCGTATTGCATCGCCATGTCCAGTAGAGCTACTTACTTTGTGGGAATTTGATCAAGAAATCCCCGAATTGGGACTTATATCTCTTGTATCTCACGGGATCGTTCTCCAATATGATACACGACACGTAGGAAGCGACTATGTGCAGCACCGACAGATTTTGTTTGAAGAAATGCGGAATGAATGCCAAAATTTCAACGCGTTCCTGAAATACATATTTTGAACTGAAAGCAGTTTTTAATGGTTTTTTGACCTGTCTGAAATCGTCGTGTGGAATGAACTTGCCGATTTGTAACAAATACAAACTGTAGTATGCAGAGCGGGCACCATGTCTGAAATTACTCGAACTGGAGAGTTGATGGTTCAACATAACAACTTACTTAATCACAGTCGTAACTGCAAGATAGCTTAGATCTGGGATCTGATGAACGAAAATGTGATCGATCAGTGTCAGAATCCACGGGGAATCATCTCTCTCCAGATAATACTGTAGCTGATGAAGCAATCGCTGATGGTCCATTTTTATCACTGAAAAGGCAGAAATTAACAGAATAAAACCAATGACACCTGGGCAAGATGGTAACGGGTAGAAGCGACAGAGAAAGCAAGGATATATTGTAAAGCTCTACACACAAATTGTGCATATTAACAGAAGATTTCAAACACATCACAACATAAATGCAGAAAAAAACAGTTATGGGAAAATAAACCGTATTTAAACAGCATTTTTAGAGGAATTCCCACTCGGTCAAAAGGTGAAAATGAGAAGAGGAGGTGGTTATTCTCTATAAGATCCTGCATGCTTCAAGTCTTAACAATCTGAATCTTTTTAGTTGGGAAGTAGACAATGAAGCTGTGCTCTATCTAGTTTAGTGATCATGCACTTAGCGGAAATCTAACTATCTTATCAACATTCTTATCTCCAAGTGATAATACCAGACCTTCACACAGGAACTAACCGGCACAGCCCAAAATTATTTGGAGGCCCAGCCAAATGCGTGTCCAAACACCAATTATCCAAACAATGAAGCGTAGAGCGATATCGATGAGCCACCGCCACGGATCCATGCCCACCCCTGCCCGACGAGGGCGGTCTTCTTTCAGAACGACGTACAAAAAATGAAGGGAGGCGCGTTGGCGATTTCACGTCTCTCAAAACCAACACATTTAGGACAGCCATTTTCGAACCGCTTGTGGTTGCTTCTGGTGTGAAAGAAGAAAGAAGAGCGACAAGGAAATTAGATGGTGACGTTGAGAAGAGAAGACGGCGTTATGCATGGCTCGGTTGGGAGTAAGAAGGCAGTTGGACAGAGAAATGGAATGAGATGAGGACAGAAAAGGAGAAGAATGGCGTTGGTTTGCATAGACCTTATGAAGTGAGAAAAGAGAGAGAGAGAGAGAGAGGGAATGGCAGTAAAAAAAGGAGGTTCGTGTATCAAACGGACAGCCAAGGCTGTCCAAAACAAAAAGACTGGATAAGAGATTGGATTTGCGATAAAGCGTATTATGTAATAACATAAGTGCATAGATTTTGTGTAAGATAGATATTCGGGTCTGGGTCTCATTCACCTCTCCTGGATAGATGGTTATTTTGGGAATATTTCAGGTTATGAGTGAACATGCTCGAAGCATTGTATTAACTGAGACGATTAAGAAAAAAAAAAGTTCTAGAAAAACAAAATGAAGAGACTAATCAACTTTAACGACGGGTCGATAGGACGTGAAATGAGAGCAAAGAGGACAGAAAGAACAGCTCGACTCCTCATCAATGTTTTTCTGTCCACTCTTCCGCAGTGCCTCTTGTTCCCTCTCGCTCTCTTATCTTAGCTGTTCTGTCTCTACACTCCGACATTGCCCACACTATGTCCCAAATGTTGTCGACGTTGCTTCCAAATAGCACGGCGGGCCGCAAGACGCCATCATGGTCAGTGTAATGTCTGCGCACTCCGGGGTCGCTCACGCTATTGACTGAAGGCACTGTCGGTCTGCGCATTTTCTTCCCCCCAAAACCCCGGTCATTCATCCTTTATAGTGAACCTACATTCAAAGGAAAAAAGAAGGCAGGGTCTTGTAGTACGATGGGAAGACAAGTATAGCGAAAGGAGAAAGGAAAATGTGCTATGGTGAGTAGCGGTTTTCTCACTTTCAACCGGAACACTCGTCTTTTGCAGAAAAGATGAATAGACTTTGTGACCTGATCGACCGGAAGATCGATGACGGGACCTTTGTGCCTATGGTCAACGCTGCCAATTCATCAATGCGGCAGCTCGGAAAAGTGAGTGAAAATGATGAATTTATTGAAAAAGAATTTAATTAAACCACGTAAACAAATTTTGACGCTAAAATGGGCTTGGCTGCTGACAAACAATCATAGAAGCTCCAGCGTTAGAGCCACAAAATTGAAAACCAGCAAGACATGTTTGAAAAAATAGAAATGAGAGTGAGCAAAAATGAAAACTGAAGGAGCTTCTATCGAACAGAACTCAACCCCAACATGAGAAACCAGAGTGCGGAAATGAAACGCCTCCCTTTCTTCTCTCTAATGATGGAATGTAGGGAATTCGAAATTTTGCATCGTATGTAAAGTTGGATTTGAAATAGTAGACCGGCAGGTTTTTCTTTTGAATAAATGCGAAAAAGAAAAAAGTGAAGCGAGTAGATAAAAAAAATGAAAAATATGGAGTATGTAATCCGTTGAATGAAACGAATTATCTATACGATTGAGTATTGTTGTCAGTTTTGAATATACATATGAAATTCTAACCAATTAGTGCTCATTGGCCGAAATCGAATAGGAATTGTGTTCAAAACATAAGTCGCTTTTACGAAAATGAAACGTATGAAGGAGTGGATGTATCGTGAAGATTTTTTTACAGTTTCTGGTCGTGTTTGTTTACTTCATATCTACATTTCTGGCTTTCACATCCTTCTTCATCATAATCCCATACGAGCAGTTGTGAGTTCATTGAAGTTACAAAGTAGCGGTCACCGGAAGAGATTCACCAAAACTTTCGAGATCCAATGGATCTCTGGAGTTAGAAAATCGACGAAAAAGATTTCAATTTCAACAGGCAACATTTTATTCATGATGAGATACATATATTGATATTGACAGGGAAAAACAAGCATCGACAAACGATGAAATGTGGTGTTTGTTCCGGAAATTGATTCTGGTGATACATCTATTGTCAATCTTCTCTTCATCACTGCTACAGAACCAATTGATATCCTCGGTTCCAATCCATTTTCCAGATACAAACCGGGATGGCTCCTTGCAACACTCGGAGTATTCGGATTCTACTTTCTTATAAATATTCAATATCATTATTACAAAGCAAGAACGATACCACCGGTGGCCAATCCAGGGGTGAGTATTGCCATTTTTTGATTCACTAAATGCACCAGTCAATGCAAAAAGTTATCATTTTTGAGGAAGAAGGTGATGCGTTCTGCGACAAATGCAACTACTGGAAAAGTGATCGAGCACATCACTGCTCTGTTTGCGAAAGGTGTGTTCTCGGAATGGACCATCACTGCATTTGGATCAATCAATGTGTTGGGTCTCACAACCATCGTCACTTCTTTCTCTTCGTAGCTAATCTGACACTAGCTGCTGGTATCATCATATTTGCTGGATATCAATCTTTCCACGACCATCTGTTTTTGGTAGGCTCAATTTTTTGCAACTCCTTCTATGTATACTTTCTTCAGGAATACTCACAAAACACATACTGCACAACTATTTTGGAACACGCGCCTCTTCAGGATATTATTTGCGATTATGACGGTTCGTGGTTTTAAAGTTTGTGTGAATTGGAAAATAAACACTACAGTTAGATGTACATATGTATTGCTGACTGCACACTGAATGTGTTATGAAAACACGTACTGTTGGAGGTGAAAAGATATGAGAGCTGATAGTTTAGTGACTTATTCACTGTTTCTCAATTTTCAGGGTTTGCAAGAACATCGGTGGTCTTTTGTTACTTGCTTAGTGGAATTTTGATGGTGATGGTTGGAGGTCTCACTCTATGGAATGTTTATCTGATTTCGATCGGGTGCACATATATTGACTATTTGGTAAGTATTTGCTCCTCAAGGCTGCTCGAACCATCTTTCTTTCCAGAAATTAACAGGATCAAAAAAGAAGACCAGTGCGAGGAATCGCCTCAACAAGGGCTTCAAACTCAATTGGAAGAATTTCCTCGGGCTTCGAAGAAACAGAACGTTTTTCCAATGCGTGATCATGCCATCTGCATTGCCTCCGGTTCAATACGAAAACATTAACACCCGGCCAGACGCGTTCGATGTCGTCTAATTATGCTCTCTGCTCCTACCTCTCCCTACAAAAAACGTTTTCATCATAATTCTAATCCTCTCGCGTGTCATGAGGAGAGTAGAAGTTTGATTTACTGATATTTTGAATCTACGGAGAATAATAGTACACCAATGATGAAAGACTTACTTCAAAATGATATTTTTCATATAACAGAAAGACAAAATTAGTTGCTTTTTGGCAGTTTGATAAGAGAACAAATCAAAATAAATAAGAAAGTATATAGGAATTTGTCAATTTCATATACCCGTGCTGCTAATTAATACCACGAACTGGTTATTCTGAAGATATCAGTGTTTTTTGTTGCTCCAGAATTCGTCTAAGGAGATTGCAGACACATTGTCCAGAACATTCATGACAGGTCGTTCGAAAAGTTCTTTGTTCCTCCTCGTTCTCACTGTACTTCCATCTCTGAAAACTCAAAAATGTAGTAGTTTGCAAGATGGCAATTATCCATACCGCGTATTAATACTTTGGAACGTTCCTTCCCTTGCCGGCATTGGCGGGAGTGTCCTCGGCTGCGGCTGTGGAGCAGCACTGACAGTTTCCACTTCTTGCTCGCCACTCAGTATGCCTGTCTCTGCTACATCAGATCCCGAAGCGTCTTCATTCATGGGTAACCTATTGGGTATTGGAGCAGTCGGGAACTTTTTGGGAGCTGCTCGGTTATTTTCAATGGGGATTGCCACGGGCGAACTTCGCGCAGTTCTATTTGCGTCAGGGGGATTGGCATCTAAAAAATCGTTCACAATTATATCTCAATCTGATCTATTTTAGTGCTTACTATGCGCAACTACTTCTGCTCTTGCTGGCGGTGCTGGTTGAGCGGAATCGTTCATGAATGCGTTTTGTTGAATAGTCGTGTTTTCGGTGTGAACACGAGGATCATTTTGTTTCCAGCACACTGAAAAATATAATATATATGATAATGTACATTCCACAGAATTTGGAAAACTCACTGAAGCATAAGAACGCGAAGACTGTTACGAAGAGTATACCGATCAAAAACAAGAGTAGCCAGAGAGTGTACTGATTGTTCCTTGCTGATGCACCATCGTATATATCTACGGCGTGCGTGGCGTACATTTCAGATGAGCCATCTTTCTTCATTTCACATAAGTACCCATTAGAAGACATGCAACTATCCATTCTGAAGAGATCTTCGTCGCTGAACTGGAATACCATGCAGTCGTTTTCTTCATTGTTATCTTTGAGATTCGTATAATCTTCTCTGAAAGTATTTATTGAGTTTTGATACTCGCGGTTCCAGTCAAACCTAGGTAAACGTGTAACCTCTCGGTACGTGATATCAACCAAATGACCTTCAGTGGACGCGTCGTTATTTCCAGTCCAAATTTTGCCGGAAACACCTTTGAAAAGCGCTGAAACGATTATCATGCAATTTTCACATCACTGAAAACGTTCAACTCTTCGGAAAAATGCTAACCTGCAATTTCGTTCACCTTCTCATTTGTCTCTAGTTTTATCAGATTGCTTCGTTGGTCAACACACCGCTCCTGAAATGTTATATGAATCGCAAATGAAATTTTTGTCTGGAGAAGAAACATACTTGAGCTTTGACCCAGTTTGTTTTCGAATCTGTAACCAAAAGTACGCAGGTTCCACCGGAGAGCTCGTTCCAACCAGGTGGACATGTATCTAGTTCTGAAAATAGTCAAACAGTCAAAAATGAAACTGTGTAAATGACTCACCATAGTGCCAATAACTCATTCTGGCCCCTCGAGCCGCATACATCTCATCAGTATGGAAAATGATTGTAATGATGTTTGAGGTAGATATGTACTGAAAAATAAACTTTCTTGCAAAGTCGAGTTCGTTTGAAATTACCTGTTGTTTAATCTTGATATTCTCACAAACACTAATTATCCTGGAAGAATTTATATCGGCTCCTTCTGAAAATTAGTTCATTGAAAAGAGAAATTCGTGATCAAACATCAATTTCATCATTCTACAGCTCGCAGACTGATTCATATTTTTCATTGAAACAAAACAAACCTTCTTTGAGTTGAACGTAGTCTGAACACCCATCAAATATCCTCGGTTCCATTTCCATTTCAATGATCTCAGTCACTATTCGTGTTCTTTCAGGAGCTTTTATGAAATACTCGCAGTGTACAAAATTTGGATATTTGTAGTTCGCCTCATAATTCGGAGTCGTTAAGTATTGTTTTGTTTTTGTGGCGTTCAGAACAGTCGCACCTGCAAAACCAACAGACTGGAAGCAATATTCAATAGGATTATACACACCTGGACAGCTCACGTTTTGTTGCGCGGAAACATTGGTTGATAAAAAAAGAAACCATAGAATCGAGAACCGAAACGGCCACATCCCGGAACGCATTCCTCCGGTGCGGCGCCTCCGGTCGTCAAGACAGCAATATATCAGCAGTTTGTAGGGGTCAAGCTCTCTCTATTCCTGGACCCCTAGTCGCCGTCCACTCTCTTCAGCACACTAATAGACGGCTCGCGTCGCTAAGTAACCGGTGTGAATGCCGCTCTCCGTGAAGGTGGCCTTCTAATGGAACAGAAGTGGACACCGGAGTCGCCTTTTCTGCCGGATTGCGATTGTGAGAGCTCTAAAATAAACGTTTCTTTTGAAATGTGGATTGAAATGTCGGAGAAAAAGGGAAGGGAATAGGATGTAGAAAAGATCAAATTGAAACCAAATTTGAGAGTTAATCATACAGTATGAACGCAATAGAAAACTTAGAAAAAGAAACATCAGATAAAAAAATTAGTTGGACCTTTTTGCACATAATAAAAGAATAATAATCACATAAAGGATGATAACTCTGAAAAATGGGTTACAAACGGAAATTGATAATAGGACAGGTAAACTTTTTTCATAAAACATAACATAATCAACCGAAGGTTCAATATTCATCAACCTTCCGGAAAAGTACAAATCTTAATCGGGAAAGAGTGCGTAATCTAGAGTGAGATTGAAAAGACTCAAACTCAAAATCCTGATATAGAGAAAAAAGGAACAATCCAACAAAGTCATCCACGTGCACTAACGAAGCTGAGAATGTAATGGTCACATGAAACAAACAACACAGATTACGCTTCGTTTTCCCACGTGTATTGAAAACAATGGTATTATTAGAACCTTGATCTGAATTAAAACTCAAGCAAACTCCCAGTTCTCACTATTCATTTAAAATCCGTAGGGGGAAATGTGAAAAAGTGTAGTAAGTGCAACTTGTTGTAATAGCTCGTTGTAAAAAATAGGACCCACCCTCTAACCCTCCACTCGAAGAAACATATTGCTAGTTTTGACGTGAAAGGAAATGGTTGTTGAGAAAGAGAGAGGGTCCCACCCTGGACGAAGGTTCTCCTTCTCATCTTCCTCTCCGCTGGTCCATCGTGGGCCTCGGAGCTCCCACTTCTCTTCCTCTCCTCACTCAGGACCAATTTATGCGTTGCCCGCTGCGTCTTCGTGCGACATTTGGCCACACAAATGTTGATGAATTCCCATCAAAAATTCCACGGAATCCCGATAAGATATCAGTTTTAGTGGTAATAGGGTAACGGCATGTACACACGCTTTTGAGTCGTGTTGATGTTGCGAAATGGGCGGTGGGATCCGAGAAGTCACAAAACGAAATTTTTCATGAAGGACTTGTCTGCTTTCGCATTCTAAAATGGAGGTCTCAATGCAGCTGAAATTTCCAGGAAACGTCTAAAGAGTTGATGTAGTGGGATGGTGTAAAAAACGTTACAGATCTTGGTTGTAAAGCTAACACAAAATATTTGATGTTTACAGACAATTATCACGAGAACTTTAGATTTGTTTTCTTTAGTTACTGAACTACACCATATCTTGCATTCATACCGATTATAATAATGGTGAGATTTCAACAATACAGCCAATCAAGCCAAGAAACAAGAGAAGAAACCGAAGGAGTAATTCGTTGGAGGGAAAGAGACATGCGTATGATTCAGTATGTGGAAACATAGAGCAATAACGATTAAACGCCTTACGACGAGCAGGTGGAATTACGTCGTCGCTGCTCGACGTGATCGTTTCGCAGGAATGGAGAAGAAGCTTCTCATCTGGAGCCCTCCTAAACAAGAAGAAGATTGAGATGTACACTCCAACGGAAGTTTATAATCGTGTTATACGAACACACACTTATATTTTCTATATTTACAGATTTATCGTTGAGTGAAGAAGAAGACAGCAAAACATAGATATAGAATTATAAAAACGTAGTTATACACGTATTTGATGAACCACAGAGCATTTTTTTTTTCTAGCCAAAACATACAATTAGAGAAAACGAACGGCAAAGACGAAGAGAAGTAAAACTTTGGAAACGGGGATGGAAAATAATAATAATGATGAGGAGGATGAGGATGTAATAATATTTTGAGATATTGCATCGGACGCTTCCGCTGACAGTGGTTGGGTACCGCTGCATATCAGCTCTGTGTCATTGTTGAACTTCCGGGCCTCCACATCGAAGGAGTCCAGAATTTGCTCCAGCTTCTCATCTTCCTCTGAAATATCCAAAGGTCACGTCAAGAGTCAAAATTTCAACATACCTAAAATAGTGATTCTAAATATAGTGCACCTCGTTTGATAAAGCTCTCGGGTATAATCAACTTCGATCTGAAAATTTCGAGGTTTCTCGGATTCCGCTCAACGTCATACCTTGTATGTAGGAACTTTGGTCTTCTTCGAGATCCTTTGCTGTACCGTCGACAAAGATGTGTTAGTGTAAACCACCCATCTGAATGTCGCCTAAAAACAGAACAATCTTGCTTAGTGCGTCCTCCCTCATTTTCCATTTCTAATGAGGTTCAATTTATCATCGTTTTCCCATTACCTCTGAAACCTTCTTCACTGGATAGCATCCAATTTGGTCGGGATTCTTAATTGAGCGTAATCGTAGGGTCTTTCCGACAACTGCAAATTATAAATGAAACCGTTAAGTTCAGAACAGCCGTGCTACACACCTGAGTATGGACCGGAAAGCGGGAAACTTTGAGCGGTTAAATGCCAGCGAGCATGCATTAGAAGAGGTTTCGAGCGGTTTGCAGCACTTCCGATCGGACAAAACTCATACCTTTCTCTAGAGCACTCGGACTCCTGAAAACTCGGAAATTATCCTAATAAAATAGAACCGGAAACATCAAAACTCACATCAACTTGTAATGGATTGAAAATCAAAGCAGTATTACACGTCAGGTTTTGGTCACTCACAATGTCCCATGACACAGATTCCTAAAATACCGTCAAGACGTTTTGAAGGGGATGCAAATCACTTACCGGGTTTACAGTAGGGTCAGTCTGATTACTGTACTTTAGTGAGTAGTATACTTCCGTTGGAAATCCGGATTCCCAGTTGGAATTCACGTATTGGGTCTGAAGAGGATACACTGTTGAATGGAACTACAAATCACCAAGTACCATTTTGATATACCCATCAAATGGATGTCCGAATTCCGCGAAAGCCACATATCTTTCACACGCTGGTTCGAAATGTCCACAGTAAACTTCTTTCCCTTCTTTAAGAAGAATAGAGGTTCCAAGCATGCTGGTTGCTCCGGTTACAAAATTCTCATCGAAAATCACACTCGAATCGTTTTCACCACTCATCAAGTTTTTCTTCAATTCATTTATCCATGTCACTTTTGTGACACCTCCAAGATTCTGTTCACCACATGGTGGACCACTTGTGATACTTCGGTCAAGCGGACGGAAATGGGCTTGAACATCAGAGAAGGTGTGCTTTTTATTTATCAATATCTGGAAATCAAAAAGTTATTCTATTAGTGGTAAAAGTTCAACCTCTGTGTAGTTGTTCGCAGGATACTCCAGTGCAACCACTGATGCAACTGTAGCTGAGGAGAACGGAGCAACTCGTTTGACCATTGCATGCATCGCGAGGGCACCAGATGGAAGAACTGTCAGGTTGGCACAGACTTTCATCCATTCGAGATCGATGATTGCTGATCGCATATCCGAGATATTGAACCAGTTGAAGACACCAGTGAGTGTCACTGCTTTCTCGTTCTTTCCCACTACCACAGCAGCATTTTCTACTCGATGGCAAGTTTCACAATTGGTGTGAGTACATGAAGTTGATTCAGCAGTTTTGTTGGATACCTGGAAATTTTGAATAATGATAAATGTCAAAACTATTAAATGTACCAAAACGGTTGCTCTTGTTGACATTTCATCGAAAATGTTTCGGATCTCCCCGGTCAGCAGAATTTTATCATCCGTATCTACAAATGCTATTCTGAAACAAAACTCATGAATTTCCGTAAGAAAATATAGGTTAACCTTCCGATAATTGGGTGAAGAAAGTTAGCGATTGCAGCTGGACGAGCGAACTGTGGACGAAGTGCACTGCATGATTTGTTGAGCACAAGACTCTGAATTTTCAAGTATTCATGAGTTTTCAAGGGCATATTTAACCTTCAGCATGATAGATTCTGATCCAAAAATGTTTACCGATGGATAATAATTCAAATAGTTCTTATGTACGATTTCCGTAGATATATCCAGACAATCATCTCTGATGTGCAGTTCTTTTGGTGGGGATTTCAGTCCAATAACCGGTTCAAAATAGTGATTCTGTCGAAGTGTCACTCCCAAAGACTTCAAAGTTCTCGGTTCCACGTTAACAATATCTGCACATGCAAAAAACTTGTCTTCTCGATACAACGCCAACGCCTCCAACGTGTAGTTTTCCGGAAGTGCTGTAAAGTTAATCTTTGTTTTTTTCCCAAAAGTATTATCAAATTAGAGAGAAACTTCTAGACGCAGAAGACACAAGGAACTTGATACTATTTGTCTGGGTTCACGAATAGTTTCCAAAAACACTGAAAAATACACAAAGAGGAAAAAATCTTACTGAACGCAAAAGTTGCTCTTGAATCGACTCCAACTTCACTATAATCTGTTTGTTTCGTTGTTTCATTCGGATTCGTACATGAATCCACAAACGCCCAAGTCATAATCTTCTTCTCTGGTTCCACGTAATCAAACTTGGACATGTACTTCAGATCAGGAACTAATCGAACCTGAAAACAAATAAACTTTGTTTTTCTAGTCCCCAAACCCGTTTAACTACCGCATTGTTTTTGATTGGTATTATGTGAACGTGTCCGTCGATTGGTTCCTGATGAAATGATGCGTGCATCAACTCCTTACCAGGTATGATAACTGTCGCGCATGCGAGAACCTGCAAGCCAACACGCTTTCTGCAGAAACACTGTCTCTATGACCCCCACCTCACTGTTATCACCGGAAACAACCAACGTGTTGCCAGCCAGTCCATCTCCGTTGATGGTGGAATCCGTCACCGGCATGTTCTTCACTACTGGTGGACTTTTTTTGACCCTCCGACAATTATCAGTCATTACAGCCATGTCGTAGGGAGCGGACGAGGTGTGTACTGCCCATACCAGAGTATCATTGGGTTTCTCTTTTATGTCGAAACTAACTATGTAGGTATCACCATTCTCGTCGGCTGGCGAAATCTGGAATGTCGATTGGTGATCGTTAAAATCAGAAGGAAACATTTCGAGAGGGGACAAACACATTTTCCATTTGACTTCTACCTCCTCTCTTTATCCCAATCACGTGTGTTTTTATCTTTTTGATCTCATTTAGTGAATCAGTGGTGGGTTTGATTGATGGAACTGATGGAAGACGTTACGGCTGTTAGCCTATCAGAAGAAAAGAAAAGAAAAGTTATGATCATTTCAATTTGGGTCAACCTAATCATGTTTCGAAACAAAAAGTCGTACGAATAAGAAACACTCTTTTGAACTCCCAAGAGGTGTTGAAAAATATAACAAAACTTTTATTCATAGGACACTTTTCACTACTTTCAGGTACGATTCAGTGTCTTTCTTTGTCTGAGAAGTTCTCAGAAGGGAAATGATAAGAGATGTGGCATTTTGGTATAATCTCAAATAGATAATCTTGTTTTTCATGAAGGAAACAACCTTGGGAGACCAGAAGATACACTGAAAAACGAAGGGATGATTTACACTTCAATCGTTTTTTCCCTTGTTTCGACCCAACTGAATCGAATCAACTCGCACTATCACCCCCGCAAGATAAGACTACTACTACTACTTCCTCTAGTGAGAAAGAGAGACACCAAGAAAATGGACTAACCGTCAGAAAACCTTTCAGTTTCTCTCCATATAGCAGAGTGCGGTATGAAGATGTAGAAACTGGAACGCATTGAACAAATATGGTGCATGACAATAGAATAGTGCAGCAAATTAGGCTGGAGATCAACGGTTTCGGATAGGCAATAACACTGTACATATTATCAGCCGCGATCCGGCTGCTGATACACTCGGCGCCTCTGTCGAAATGTGTGGTTGGACGGTGACGGCGTCGGGCGACAGTTGGGAGAAATCGTCGGACGGGCAGAAACGAGAGAAGCGAAATACTGGGGCGGGAAAGAACAATCATTACTCATTACTCATCTATTCACTTTTATGTTTTTGGGGTTTTTTCTTTTCTTTTTCCTAGTCTGTCTGCTTTTGAGAATCAGTTCTAATCATTTTTCAATCATCTTTCTGGATACAAGCATTGATCACTTCTCTGTACTGATCAGTAAACACATGATGTTTTGAACTTCTCACTTAGCCAAACTTTTGAATTGTGAAAATATTATAAAAAGTATAACGCTTCCCACAGATAAATTTATTTTAAATCGCAAAATGCATGTCAATTCCAAATTATAATTTTTCACAGACAGAAGAAAATGTCAAATACGCGTCATATTTACGGGCTTTCTTGAGACGAGTCAAATTGAATGAGATACAAAAAAGACAAAGGCAAATGGAACTTGAGAAAATTGAACATAATTTCGAAATAAAATCAGTTATCGACACATATGAAAAAGACGGTAAGAGAGAGAGAGAGAGAGAGAGAGTTGAAAGCAGTTCACACTGAGAGGCAAGCTACACTCCTAGGCTTGAGCCGTTTTCAGCAGTGTAAGTATTGATGAGAAGAGAACATAGAAAACATGAAAGGGGTACTGGGGAAATTATGACAACTCAGTGTTGCAGGTAAAAATGAAAAATCGATGAGGCTAGAATAGGAGAAGTCACTTCAAAACAAGAAGCGGAATCGGATTGGCAAGCTCTCGATTTTCATATGACTCTAGAACTTTTTGCCGGAATGACTATAACAGAGAAGAAACAAAAACACCAATCATTCCTATTCGATTGTATTTTGACCGTAGAAATATCGAAAATGTGATACTCACTATCAAGAGACGATCAACCGGGAACTAATAAAGTTATTGAGAAGAGGTAAAAACAACAGAAACAAACATCTACTGAATTTTAAGTTTTCACTTAGTTTCAGTCGTTTCTCTGGTATTCAAAATCTCTTGAATAACTCCTTAATATAAGCACAAAAAGATATATTGAAGTAAATAGTTAGAAAATGAGATAATTTAGAAGAAGAAGCATAACCAAACTTGAGCAGACTTCATTGTTCGCCTTCATGATTGTTGACTTCATCGTGACGGGCACGTTTGGCACCTGGCTCTTCAGCTGCCCGAACGGCCTCGCGGGTGCGTCCATCTGCGACACCTGCATCGTTGTTGCTAGTTCCAGGAGCATCTTCCTTGTTCATTCTGCCATCCGCATCATCGTTGTTATTGGTAGGCCCTGAGCAGGCTTGAGCTCCGTTGATATCAATCGCTGGACTGTGTTGCTGCGAAATGGCCAGTTTCTACAAAAATTTTCGTTTCCATTTAAAGTTGCAAAGTTGTGTAGCTCACTGCTTCGTAAGCGTTTCTCAATGCTGCTTGTTGTTCTTTTTTATCCGCTGGCCAGCCTTCATACGACACCACTCGAGATACGTTTCTCAAACACGTATTAACGGTATACAAGTTTGCATCAACAGGAAGCGGTAGGAACTGGAGGACGCCGAGAGCATGCTTTGTAGCGTTGTCCAATTCTGAAATGCATTGAGAATTGATGTGCAGAGGGCAGAGCCAGAATCTAACCGAGCGGTTTGCCAGCAGCGAATATGCCAACGTAGTAGGCGAGAAGACACATGCTTGCGACGTGTGTATTGTTCTCAGACTCCGCGAACTTCATGTTGAATGTGGCCTGAAAATTAGCTGTTGTTATTTCAAAAGTTTCACATTTTTCAATGTTTTCTCAAATGAAGGCGTTTCAAACAGTTCTCTGCACACTATGTAGATAGTAAAAGAATCACTTAGTTTTTAGTAGGAACTTGGTAAGCGATTTGGGAAATGGAGAGATAAGTTGGGTCACTGAAACTCTCATGAACGAAAGTGAATTCATCTTAGTACTCCCAAGGCAAAAAAAGTCGATGAAAGACCAACAAATAACTAGGCTTCAGAATGATATACTCAGATCTGATATCAACGGATGGATGATTCGATTTGGTCCATAAATGTAATATTGAATTATATGATTCGATTGAAAAAGGACTGATTTAACATCTTGTTTCGAAACCAAGTTGTCTGACAGAGCTGATGTAGGCCCTTTACCAAGTTTGCTTTTTTAGATATCACATGTTTTTGAAAACTAAAATAAAAAGACATTATGCAACTCACAAAAACAGCATCACTGATTTCCTTGAACGTCTTAGTCAGTGCTTGTTTTTCTTCGACAGTTGCGTTCTTCGACTCTTGTTTGAACTTTTCCAACAACAGATGCCAAGTCTCATGGAACTTTTGATAGACCGTGGCGTCGACGGGTCCGCGAATCAAATTGACGTGTGTCAGAATTCGGAAGCAATGTTCTTGAAGGTTGGTGACATCTTCAACGTTTTTTGACACGATTTCCTGTGTTTCGTTTTGGTATTTGTTGTCGAGAACTTCGTCAACGCTTTGAATCATCTTGCAATATGATTCCATGGTATACTTATCTCCAGTTGGTTTGAGATTGTAGAAGTCGTTGAACGCCTTAATGAGACATGTCCAAAGTTCATATGCTTTCTCGAAAAACTTACCTTTGATACTTTCTTCTGGAGCTCGGGTTTGTCAGTGGGCTCCCGTTTGAGATGTTCCAGGTAGAAGAGCACGCAGTTGTAGTATGCCCAAGTGTTTCTCACTTGTTCGTCTTGAAGCTCGCTGAACGATCTTTTTTCGTCATTTTCGAATTGCGACGACACCGGAACCGGTAGTGCTCTTTGATAGGAACAAATTTTGAGCGTGATCCACCGCTTGCGGTTTCGAGCATCGCTCTCAAACCGGTGGTTGTAGTTCTGCAAGATTGTTGTGATATAGGGGATTGTTTCGGTTTCTGAGTGTGTGGTTCGAGACAACAATAAACCAATTTTGAAATTCACCAAGCATCTCACCTTGATTTTTTGGAGGCCTCTGCCAAGCGAACAGTGTCCCAGTCCAATGCCATCTCCATCCGTTCTACTTCTGTCGTGTTCATCATATTTCTCGATTGCTGTTGCGCAGAATCTTGAGAAGAACGAATTCAGCTCCCGGAATGACGATTCATCGTGTCGCAGTCCTCTCAGATCCTCGAAAAACTGTGGGTACGCAACTTCTGTATCCTGAAATAATTCAGATATAAATGAACCGTTTTTCTAATTTAACTACAGTTTTTGATAAAGACTTTTCACTTACTAAGGAAGCAATTAATGCGTCTCCTGCACGTTTCATCTGCCAGAACTGCGGAGTACCCATGTCTTCGAAAGGCTGGTTTCTGAAAGATGTCCATTATGCATTGGTCTCAAACGTTTGGTTTGTTGAACGATGGAGCGCGTTTGAGGTAAAAGGGCTTCGCGTGCCGTGCCGCGCAGCGCCGCGCCCGCGACCCAAGTGCAAGAGAGTGTAGCTAGTGAGGAGGGGCACGAAAAAGAGTACATTTCGTCCGGACGCCAACTGCCAAAAGAATCGAACTAAAGAATTGAGGCTGAAGGGTTGGGAGTAATGATTATTTCTGTAGCATATGAATAGTTTTCTTAAAATTTTTCCACTGAAAAAATTGAGGTATCAGGTACTTGCACGATGAATTTCCAAAATGAACTGCTTGAAAAACTGTTTGCTACAGCTTGAACTTGTTGGAAAGTTGTCTCTGATCATTACAATGTCTTGATAACTCAGAAATCCAAAGAAAAAGTCAGTGGAAAAAGAGCGTTGCCTGTTAAAAGCCGCATTGACTAGCATGCAAAGAACAACTGAACGGAAACTTAGGTCGAGGTACGAAATGAATGAAAAGAGAATTAGAGAGCGCATGAAGAGAGAAACGAACGTTTGACGAGTCTTAGAGAAGGCAGACGAAGAGAATGAGAGTCAAAGCAGTAGAGAGTGTACGCATAATTTTTACCAAAGAAAGTGTGACGTTTCCGAGAGACGCGTTTTTATGGCACAGGGAAAAAAAACCAAAGCAACGATTGGAAAAAGGCTCTGGTTTTTCTTATGCTGGTTGAGAAGATATCACCTGCATTGGAACGTGTTGATAATGAAAAAGGAATTGTGAAAAACTTCCTTATTACTAACTTCATGATTACTCCATAAAAAAATCCTAACAACTGTTTTCCTTGGGAAAAATGTAGATAAATTCAGAATGAAATCTTTTTTTTTAATTTAGCGTGAGCTCAGAAACAGTATTACCTGTAAAGAAACAGGAAATGAATATTCAATATATTAAAATAAAAATGACCGCATCTTCATTTGAGCAAAAAAACTGGAATGATTGTGTGAGAATTGAGGCAAAAACGAGAGTCTTCAGAACGAGAATCATCGGGAGGCAAAAAGAAAAACCTGCACATGCAACTAAATTGTAACATCAAAACAATCATCGACAATTTAACAAAGAATATGAATTGATATGAGATTTTCTATAATCTATGAACATGTCGATTACATTCGAACATCGACTCCAGCTTCAAATCCGAAAATCTGGAGAATATTGTGGTGGCACTTCTTGTTCTTCTGGTCTGTATCCTCCGCTGGCATGTCCTGTTGAAACCTGTAACAGTAAATTACGCGTCAGTTGGGACCAGAGGTTTCTTACTGCGCTTTGAAAGGTTGCAAATCGATCTCTGTCGGTTTCTCATTGTACCAGTTGTGCCATTTCTTTGTGATATTAATCACATTCTCTTGTTGACCTTCGTCGAGATCAATTTGGAGAGTCAGCTCAAGCGCGTTCTTCAGGCTTTTCCACGCGTTTTCGCCTTCTGAAAACATTGGTTGAGAACGATTCTGGCTCTGACGACTTACGGAACTGCTTCACCATGATCTCCTCACAGAAGTAGTAGTTAATCAGAATTATCTCAGAGTAGTATTCGTCCAACAAATGAGTTGGTCCGCGTTTTTTGGATGCCAGAACTTTCTCCTCGAAGATTTTCTGTAAATTAGGGGATATTAGAAGGTGATTTCATTGATGAAATTTCAATTAAGGATGTGCGACGGGATTGAATTTATGAATACAAATAGAATTTTTTCAAGTCTGAGTGTTCTTAGCGGGCAATGTAAGCATAACGGTTGTTCTGAAGACCACAAAAGTCATCGGAGAACTGAATATCATAATTTTTCGAATTACGATTTGCCAGTTGAAGTCGCCAACTCAGACGCCAACACGCAAACCAAAAATATAGATAAGACGTGAACTGATCTGGTCTGGCAGATGTATCTCCACATGGAGTCAGTAACTGTTCGAGGTGAGGTACTTTTTCGGAAAGAGATCATCTTGCAAGTTTCTGACGGTACCAATTCGTCCCCCAATAATGCAAACGGATCCTTGTTATTGTGAAAATCTCGACTGGGATGAGAGAAAATTGTCGTGAACTACCGTGCCCATCTGTTTTCTTATCATTTCAATAATCTCGGACAACTCACCACAACCAACGCTCCAACGCAACGAAACGCACTCAACACTTGTTCGATTTCCGCCGGCTTCAGATTTGCCGACTCTTTGTGAAGGTACCCAGTGTACAAATCGAACGTCTTGATGAAGTTGTTGTAGACGTTAAGCGATATCGGAGAAGCGGTCAACTCAATGTAGGCGAGAGCCTCGAAACACTTGCTTTGAAGCTCGGGAGTGAGACGGCCGTCTGGCGCGAGCTCGGCCACTTTCTTCGCGGCTTTGGAGTATTTCTTATCCGTGATAATGTCGATGACGTTGCCAAATCTGCGGAGAACCGTTCTCAATCTAGTACTTCCTGGCAAACGCAACAGGGAGAAGTCTGGGAACTCCTGTAAGATAATTAGTCGTTGAGTGCTGTCGGACTACAAATTCATACCTTCGCTACTCGCTTTTGCAAATCGGCCATCGAGCTCAAACTCTCTTTTGCACGAATCAGTTGCATTTCGTATTCGCACATGTAGTTGTGAAGAATGACATACGACGACTGATTGAATCTGGTCTCGCGTACCGTTCCACACAGTTCCGCGAAATGGTCCAGAATTTGTTTTGAATCAATGTTTTGAACCGATTTAATGCTCTGCATGTTGTATCTGTAGAGCCAGAGTTCCAAATCAAATGCCAACTTGTAACGGTGATTGTTCTCGCTGTTCACGCGACGCTTCACTGCCTGAAATGAGCATTTATTGTTATACTCGGAGAATCCGCTCGACCATTCACGTACCAAGATCTTCTCGATGCTTTCTTCGTGGGTTTTGATGAGTTGTTCGATAAAGTCAGTGTCGTTCCTGCGTCCGATTTTGCTTTCCACTCTGGCTCGCTTCAGCATTGTTGTTCCAGATAGAATGAACTCGGCAACAAAATCCAACAAGACTTCGAGCTCCGGGTCCTGCATCGCATTCTTGCTGATCCATTTACAAATGTTTGTGACGTCTCCAATTTGATCGGCATCCTGAAAACGGACAAATTCGTTCAAATAGTCCAGAAAAGATGATAAAGAAGTTCTCACCGTTCCTTGAAGAACTTCTTTGCAGATCTGGACCAGTTTCTTGGTTCTGGGTTGTTCCTCCATTTCTACTGAAACTATAATGTTGTCAATTTGCAAAAAGGAAGAAGCCGTTCAAACATCGCGGGGCAAATCGAGAAAAAACAAAGAAAAATGGTTTACGTTAAAAATGAAGCAAGTCGAACAAGCGGAGGGTCGTTGCAAAATATTGACAAGCCACGTGGGGCTACAGCGCGGCGCGGTCGCGTCGCGGTTTCCACAGAGTGAAAGCGAGAAAGCGCACACACTAAGGAGACCTCTTCTGCGGGACAGCATTGCCACGCGGTCACAATCCCGCCACATCAAACCCTCGGTTTCTCTGTGTCTCTAGTACGCGTGAGTTATTTTTCCAATCGCGCTACTTTCAACACACACACACATACACACTCCCAGCCAACGGAGGACAACACAGCCGCCCCGGCAGTGTCTCTCTCTCTCTCTCATGTGACGTGTCTCTGCCCATCTGTGTCGTCGTTCTCGTCGCCTATCAGATCCTCTCCTCTTGTTGTACACTATTTTCATCATTCGGCCTTGTGTGTTGTGAAAGTGTCCGGGCAGACGCAAATGCTGTCTCCTCGGGGCAATCAATGCAAGCGAAGAGAAATGCGATGAAGACGAGATAGTAGGAGGCTGCAGATACCTAGAGAGAAGAAACCCAGAGTGAACTGAGGCAAATGGAGGAGAACAAGAAAACTAGAGAAATTGGCTCAAGAATAGTCCGAACCACTAAGAATGGTCCTAAGTTTTTGGGTGACATGAATTTTAGAATTGAATGGTCCCAACCACAAAAAGTGGGCCCGAAAAAAATCAGTCCATAATTCTAACGGCTTGACCCACAATATTTAATCACTTTAATTTTAGGGACCATCCTTTGCTGTGGAGACCATTTTTTCCTGTTGGGAAACGTTTTCTTCTATACGGCCGAGCAATCATACTATCTGCGTATGAAATAACAACACATAACTTTATGAAAATTCGTGATAAAATTTACAACTGATTACAGTTCCTTGCGGTAGTGGTTCATGAAACAAGCAAAATCAAAAACAAGAACCCGAGTGAAGTTAAGGAAATGGGGAGAAAATACCAAAAATCTACCAGAGGCAAAATTGAGAAAAGATTACTATAGTTTCAGGTGACATCCGAGCTTTCAAAAAGAGATTGTTTCCGAAACGAAATATGAAGTTTGAGCAACAGTATTTCCCTTATCATTCTTCATCGATTCGAACACCTTGACCATCAGTGACATTTCGAACTTCTTCATCTTCATCTTCCGAGAGATTGACTACGGGATACTCGATTGTTGGATCTCTCTTTTTGACACCTTTTCGACCTTTTCGTGTATCATCGTCTTCAATATTTATAACCTCGCGTTGTACTTCGTTATTGTTTCGAATATGAACAAATGTAGGGTCTCCAAAGGTCACTTTGTTAACAGGCTGACTGATCCATTGAATCTGCACTTGACCACCACCATTCTGCTTTAACATAGCGAGCCCGGCTAGAGAAAACAATCCTTGACCGATTCTGTATATCATTCTGAGCAGTTCCTGCTTGCCATTTTTAAGATCGTTGGGAATGTGAGACGATATTATCCCCAATATTTTTAGAAGCAAATGGTCTCGAAGCGGTTCATAGCCATCGTGCAACATATCATAGACAGCTGCTGTGTTTCCGAAGGTTTCGCCGAGCAGAAACGTAATTTCAGGATCAATCTGAAACAAAAACTAATTGAACTGATAAAAACACCACACTCACCTTCTTGATGATTTCATCGACATCGTTCTTATCCGTTGTTGGCATGCGTTGGAGCACAACCTGGACACTACGATGATAAGCATAGGACCATTTTGCTCTCAATCCTTCGAGTTGTGTGATCCAATCAGCATTCCATGCACCTGAAGTGTTTATAATGTAAATATCATTGATTTGCAATAACTAACTTCCTCGCGACGAGTCGCAGAACTCAGAAGTGCAAATCACAACAAATCTCATCATGAAGTCGTGGGCTTTCTTGTAGTCGTCGACAACGAATTTGCACGTTGCGTTCTAGAAACAATGATAATGTTTATTAGAAAATTTTGATGAATTTGAAAATTGTCGAGATATACCTGGAATTTGGCCACGTCATCTTTGAATGCGTTTGTTACTTTGACAAGTTTAGTCACAGCAGAGTCTATCTGATGAGTGAGCCGTGCTGGGGAAACTGGCCATTCTCCAAACTCGGACCGTTTTTGAGTGATTATCTTGCATTTCTTCTCGATGTAGTCCCACAGAAACTGATCCAGTACGTCTGCCTCTTTTCTTGAAAGCGTTTTGTTCTCAATTGCCACGCGAAGCGGTTCGAGACTATTCCACGGATATGTGTTCTGAAAACGAAGTAGCTTTCATTTCACTGTTGTTTGTATTAAACTCACGATTAGAGTGTAGATATTGGTACACCGACGAATTAAGTCATCTTCTGCCCTGGTCATTGTTACCCTGAAAAACATAAGGATTTGAGCACTAGGAACAATCACGACGTATTAGAAGCAGTATACAAGCCTAGTGCGAACTGAGAGAGTAACATAATAATTTATTCGATACAAAGCAGTTTTCGAACGCGGAAATAGTCGGTAGAGAAGGCAGCTGCTTCTCGGTCTGGTGGTGAACTCTTCCTGCACTGACCTGCCACACTCACTGCCATGCATTCATAACAAGAAAATAGGGCTTCTCCGGAGAGGACACAGATAGGCAGATCAGGAAAGGGACCGCGTCGCTGTTGCGCGCACGAAAAAATGGTTGCTTGGTGGAATACACACACAATTGGGAAAAGAGTGTTCGTCTTGTTCTTTCTTTTGTCGACAAAGAGAAACTATTTTTTTAAAGTGAGGAGTGTATCGAACGAGATCGATAACCGAGCCGAATGAGTATTCAGTGATGGGAATTGGGGGTTACTCTCTTTTTTGAGATGCGAGAACGATTGCAGTCCGCGATTCACGACTATATTCGCTTATGGACTGAATTGAAGGAGAACAAAAACATGCGAAAGGACACTCAGGTCAAACGGTTTTAACGAACTCAATGTACTGTGAGTCTGACTGACTACACAGATACACACGATAAATCATACTAGCTCCCCTATCATTCAAGGTTTAATTGATGAAGGTAGGTTTTTGCTCAAACTTGAACATACAATTTTCTCCTCTTTCAGTCGCGAATAAATTTTATCTGTCCAGTTGGAAGTTTGATTTATGTATAGCCATGTGAATGACATTGGACAGAGTTTTTTTTTAGAAAATGGGATGAATAATTTGCTGTGGTAATAAACTACTTATTTTGTTTTTACTGTGGTAATAAACTACTCTTTTTTTATATATATATACGAGGAAAGACTGGAGCAATGACTCTTCCTTATGGGACCATGCAGGTGCTAAACGAGGGCAGGATAAAGTGAAAATTTATTTCAGCTTTAAACCTTCTAATCGTTAGTGATGGTCTTATTTAGTTTATCAGACTTGGTATTAATACTGACCTCCAAAATGATTTTTTCGAAAAGATGGATAATTCACATTGACGAGCTATGACCAACGAGGTGAATGTTTTGTCAGGTTCCAGTAATCAATCTCGAAGCCAAAAAAGTAAAACACGTACTAGTGTTGCTCTCGCCTGTTTCAGTTTTTCATCTCTATTCATATCGATTAGTTTTCAAAATTTCGAAAACTGTTAACTAATATAGGAAGAGTGCAAAGGATTACCGGTTTTAAGGTGTTTCGGCTTGTTTTGCAATTCCAGAGCGGCCCGCCTTAAGTTCTCCAACCTTACATCATAAACTTCTCGTAAGGCCTATATGAATTTTTTGGTCATATGGTATATACTTGAACCAATGTAGAAATTAAAAAATTTATCAGTTTCAAAATATATTCAGATGTAAGCGTCACTGGCAAATCTGAAAAAATACTTTTTTTGATGAATTCCTTCGATGAACGCATTATTTGATACCATGTGCCCAAAAGTCTGAAAAACTCAACAAAAAAGTTGAAGCGTGTTGAAGGGTTTCCGTATGATGATGATGGGACTAAAATTTGTATAAGTTGACTCTTTGGCTATAATTCGGCTGAAAATACTAGCCAATAAAAGATGTTTAAACTGATCGTATGGTTTTTTGAGTAGAATTCCAAGAAGACAACCGCCTAAAACTTTGATAACAAAACACATATCTCAGTTCACAAGAATCTTTTTCACTGCTTTCTTATTCCACATCAAACTTTACTTCGTTGATTTTTCTTAAATGAAGTGATTGTTTTATAACCTTTATTGGTTTACCTCTGTCAAAAGCCAAAAAAGTTTTAATTTTGACTCACGGTACGCTTGATTCGACTGAAATACTATTTCAATGTGATAACGTAAATGCATATATATTTTCCGAAAATTAAATGATTGTAGAAACGAATGCACTCTAAACTTTTCTCTCTGGGCGTTTTCTAGTTTGGTGAGCCATTGTGATATGTTTTGACATGTACTTTATCTACCACTCTTGAATTTGTCATTTTTACTAGACGGTGATGCGCATCAAGCATATAATCATAATCTGCCACATATTATTTTGCTGTTGAGCAGCCGCAAGAGTTGGAAGTCCTGTTTTCAAAAAAACAATTTCCAAATCTCTTTGTTGAGCGCAGTGACCTTATCTTCAGTATTTGAACTGTTCCACGTTGATTCAATTTTGTTATGTGCATCGTAACATCCCCACCATCGGAACACTCTCATTTGTGCTAAAAAGATACAGAGCAGTCTTTTGGATGTGCGGCTTAACGAAGACCCAAAAACATCTTGTTTACTCGAGTTTTCTAATCTAATGCTCACCTGTTGTTTTGATAACAGCATATTCCGATTTGAAGTCGTTTGGTAGCTTTAATAACAAAATTTGTGTTCGTATTGAAGCTTGCACACGACTGCAATTCAGAAATGCAGGAACATCTGAATAAAAGCAGTGTAAATATTGAGTCTTAGAAGACTAGGGCACAGCAACAACGGGACACGGTGCTCCATAGAGAAGAGCTACACAGGTTTGTTGATAAGATATGCTGCCACCACCAGCCGCAGCAGTACCACCGTTATCAGTATAGAGAATGGAAGGGGAGATGCAGAGTGCCGAGGCACGACTTGTTGGGCAGAGATGGCCGACACACGGAAAATGACTTTCGTTTCTGCTCCTACAGCTATTTTATACTCATAAAGGGCGTGCCCACTGTAGCTACGGTTGAGACGGAGAAACTTCTGGGGTCGAGATGAATAGAACTGAAAGTCAGCCTGGAATTATGAATTATGGATAACAATGAGGTATTGGATATCAGTTGGGAACACTACAGGGTGCGCATTAATTATAGCGCCGCAACTTCGCATAAGCTCTGGCGCCGGCGGAATGATCTGGGGTGCATATAGTGGTATTTTTTTTATTCATTATTAAGTCTTCAACAATTTCTGAAAGTTTCGGCCGATTATTCCCACTTTGAAGTAAATGGTGGATTCTTCTCCATTCCGCTCCACTATTGTGAAGTGGATGGAGAAGGGGTGAGATCTTTGGAGGTCGCTAGAAAGATTTGTTTGTGAAAATCACTAGTCAATCAATGACTCATTCGGTTTAGAGAGTTGGGAACTTTGAAGAATATGAGAAGAAACGGCCGTCCGGTGTCTGTGACGACTCCAGACGTCGTCCAAACCGTGAGCGCCAGAATCTGGAGAAATCATGAAAGGAGCATGAGAAAGATGTCGTCGGAGTTCAGAATGGGCCACAAATCGATGAGTAATGTTGTTCGAAACAAGCTTCATATGAAACTGGAAAGAAACCCTTTCTAACGGACCGTGACAATGAGTTACGACTGAAATAAGCCAAACGCCTCCTTCGAGGCACGCGCAAGGCACGCGCCTGAGGACTGTGTTCTCAGATGAGACGTTATTCACCTTTGAGGCCAACAAGATGGGGCAAAACAATTGAATTATAGTTGTCGAATATGAATCTACATTCAGGATAGAGAAAATCCTGAATAAGACATCTGACTCGGGCGCTGTGATGATGTTTTGTGGGATTTGCTCAAATGGAAAGACGCCACTGTTATTCGCCGATTTTGGAGTCAAGATCAATAATTGACAGGATTTTGAAGTCTCAGATGATGCTCTTGTCCCAATCACATTATGTGAACGGCAATTGGACATTCCAGCTGTATGGAGCACCTATCCACGTTACAAAACTCACCCAGCAGCGGCTCCAAGCCAATTTTACGGATTTCAACACTGAGGGTTAAGGCCTGCTACAAGTCCGGAACGCAATCCTATGGATTTCGCATTGTGGGGACATTTGACCCAATAAGTCTCGTCAAAAATTGTCTACATTTGGGGGTCTTGAAGAACACCTTGGCCGCGGTATGGGACCGTTTAGACGCCAACTACCTCCGTGCCGTAGTCGACTCCAACCCGAAGAGACTTCGAGTTGTATTCAAAACAAAAGAAGCAAGTTTAAAAAACTGTTAATCATATCTTTTTTGTTATTGTTCAATGAACATCTCCGTTAAATTTCAGAAAAAAATTTTTCAATTTGACGTTTTTACACCGTCTTGAAAGCGGCGCTATATTTAATGCGCACCCTGTAAGGAGAAAAAAAACTGCCGTTTGCGATGAACTGAATGTTGTCAATTTTTTAGGAGAATCCTGAATGTATAAGGTTTTTATCGTGAACAAGATTACATTGGAAAATTCAGCTGAATCAACCGAAAAATCTTCTTGTTGGAAACATGTCAGACTCATTTGATCTATGATGGCTCCGGTCTTCTCAAAACGTTTTTTATTCAGCATACTTCTTTGTTTCATAGAAAGTTCTACTAATCTCAGATTGCTTGTGCTTTCCGTTTTGTTTAAAAGTGCAACATCCGTCAGCAAATGATCTCACCTGGCTTCTTTTCGGTTCACTGAAGCACATCCCTAAAATTTGATTCACATCGAAAATTTGAGCTGCGATTGAAATAATCCCATAATTTCATCGTTAGCTATACGTTTCATGTGTCCTTC
Source organism: Caenorhabditis sp. 40 LS-2015 (assembly GCA_900536305.3). NCBI lineage: Eukaryota > Metazoa > Nematoda > Chromadorea > Rhabditida > Rhabditidae > Caenorhabditis > Caenorhabditis tribulationis. The sequence goes on along the minus strand of LR545332.1, from coordinate 260,156 downwards.
TTCATACTAGCCCCTTTGAGCGGCCGCTCTGCACCCGTTTCCATGATCCCGGATTTCGTATCTTTTCCATCTCTAATAAGGTAAAGCCGCGAGACTGGCTCAAGTCCCGCCCATTTTTTCTCGGCTCAGTCGGGAGAGGACAATCGGATTCATTCATATGCCATTATATTCTTTGGAGTCTTCCTGATCTAATATTAGTACTTTCATGCTTCATGCACAATCGGAGGCCTTGTTTTCTCTTAGCTATTGAAGCAATTTTGCTAAGTGAACTCAATGCCTTTGACTGTGTTTTTCGATGCATCATTTGTAGAAACTTTCAGAGAACCAAGGTAACAGAGATACAAAGGAAACCCATCTCAAAACAACATTGTATCAAAAATAATGGTTGCGTATCAGGTTTCTATCACTTGACCAAACCATCTCAATTCAACTTTACGTCCTAGAAAATTGGTTTTGCTGATAATGATGGAAAACCTCATTACCCGGTCACACTGGACTTGGGCGCCTGGCCGTGCGACGAAATGCGATAACAACTGTTCGCTGGTTTTTCATTGAAATTCACAATCAAAACTATTAATTTAAAATATCAAAATTCACTGATAAGTGCGATTACGGCGAATCGGCTTCTCCACGTTTCAGACGGGCTGTCAAGAAATTTGTGACTGGAAAAAACTGATAGTGGGGTAAATCGGTCGGCACGAAGGGTAACACCGACTATTTGTTTCAAAAAAGTTAGAAGTGAACAATTGATAGGAGATCATAAGAACCTGGCAATCAGACTCAACCAAGAGCGAAAAGAACATTTGTTGTGAATGAAACACAGCAGATTAAAAGATTATTCCTCGATTTGTGAATGAATCATTCATGAGAATAAAGTAAGTAAAAAGTGGGGGACCATTTTGAACGGCAGTACAACTGAATGAATCGGATTCTCAATAGCGTTTCAGCCTAAAGAAGCACTCAGTGCCAACCTCCCAAAGATAACATTATGCATGATAGTAACTTTACTGCCTTTAATTGCGGAAACATAAATTATAAACCTTAATTTATTGTTCCAAGTTTCATGCGTGGTTTGACCAAATCTCATCAAATTTTCAGACGAATTATGTGTGTCCATATCATATCGCTAAAAATCATTGAGTGCTTTGTACTCTTCCCCAACCATCGTTTTCGAACCGAATCAAAAAATCGAGTTTATTCCTTCAAAATCGAGAAATCGAGTTTACTCCTTCGAGGTCGTATCCCTCACATTTCCCTCTAAAAATTCGAAATACCTTCGACTCATTTCCCCCGCGTCAGATCGTTTTTCGAAACACATCGAACCTCTCCGTCAATCATTTTACTGTCGTCTACCAGTGAAAAATGATTTTGAAGTGAGAAAGAAGAAAAAAAAAGTGTCTCATTTTTCACATTCCCTCCTTCTGCCACGGCCTAACAGCAGGAAAACGTCGCCGTCTCCTTCGTTTCATTGTCTTCGACTACAACCAGTGACGGTTAAATGTTTGGAGGTATTCTAGTTCTGCCAAATGTGTAATTTCTATTTCAGTCGGTCGCTCTCTCATTGGACCACAACGCACATTTGGAGGAGAAAGGACGGCTGGTGCTGGCGAAGCAAAGGTCTTCTAACCAGCAATCATCTTACCGCATCTGAAGAGCACCTGTTCCGTTTTAATTCGTACCTACGTCCTGGTACGAACCTAGACCGAAATAGAATGGACACCTTTTAATTAACGTTTGAAGCCTTCGACGAGCTTGCTTGCGCTAAACAGAAGATTTAGATGAAGATACCCAATAACAATTAGAAGAATGGAGCTGACTGCCATCTAAAATGTTGAAATCGGGGCCATACTGGTTTGTGAAGATTAAGAGGGAGCACCTATATAGCGCAGCTGAGAACTTGAAGAGAAAAGAAGCCAACTATAAAAACGCAAAATGATTTTTCACGAGTTGACTGAAAAGCCACAACAAACTTTTCATTGACTTTTGCAGACCCTCATGGATTGTCAGAATTTTGATTATATTCCATAGGGATGTATGCTAAGAATCGAGAAAGAATAAACATGGTCTTGATTGTGAATTCAAGATCAAGCATGAAAATTCACAAAATACAACGGAAAAAGTTTTTTTGCCACAATTCACAGTTCTTCAAGATAATACTTTTTAGTACAGACGTTTATCCCTTCAGGTTGTTAATTTCTCCAATTCATTGTTCACATCTTTCACGATTTCAAACTCCTGTTCTGCGGTTTCTCAGTTTATGCACCGTCTCCTTCACACTGTTCCCGTTCCCAGGCTATAGAACAATCGATGCACTGTCACCTTCTGTCAGAAAATCCCCCACCTGACAAGTAAACGAAGTGATTATTCCTTTTCTCACCGTCCAGCTGAGTGCTAAGTATCCCCTCTAGAAGTTATTTGCACTGGCACCCTGGTGCTATCGTCACCTTCTTTTCACTACCCAACAGGTACAGTTCTCCATCCTGGTCCAGTCTGAGTCATGAGAATTTTTGTCTCCCATGCAACACACCCCGTTGTTCTCCTTCAATAGTTCCTTTGTGTGTTGATGCACTGCCTATTGTGAAAGAAGTGGTAGTCAGACCTGAACATCGATCACCGTGATAATGTGGATTCCTTTCCTTTCTCTGTCGACGTTATCAACACCGTCGCTCTCACTAAAAGTTTGTACTAAAGAAAAAACTAATGTTTTGAAAACGTTCGAAACGCAGTTCTCCGTCAGATGATATGTATTCTGTTAAGGGTGTGGTGCTTCGCAATGATTTATCTTCCTTTGTCGGTAGTCTGTTATTGACTCACTAACAGTGAGTGTTGACCAATGCATACCGTATTCCGGCTGATAACAGTTTTGTTTTGATCTTTTTTTAAGGCATTATGCTCTGAACACGTTGTCGACTTCATTTGTTATTCACTCGAACAAGTAGAATAGAAAGCAAGCCATCTCAAAACAATTCTCAACCACATTCGGAACGTTTCAGGTGCCTGTCACTTCAGTCCGTATATGTGACGTGTTAAACATTGTTGTTCTGCTCACAAAATGCCTTTTTCAAATCAGTACTTTAAATTTATTATCGTCGATTCTGTCTCTTCTGAACCCCTATAAAACTACAAAAAAGATCTGTGAGAATTCCTGAAAGATAAGATAAGATGAGCAAAATAAAAAATGACGAGGGTCTGATCGGATTGCACATCTAGACTGCCATTTCTTGCCAGCAAACGTTTTGAGTAGCTGGGAAAGATTTGGAAGCCCAAACGTGCGGACCTTTCTTGGACCTGGTCACGAAACTTACCTTCGGATCAGAATAACCGCTGTCACACGTGTGGACTGCCTAGTCTTGCCAGCATAATAAGGGAGGCTGGGAAAGAAGAAAAAGCCCGTACGTGTGACAGGGGTTTGAGCAGCGGAGAACGTTCGTATATAGAGGTGCTGTGACATGCACGCAGCAAGAACAAAAATAGAAGTATGCAGAGGATTAATCAGGAAATTGGTCTCCGCATACAACTGAACTGCCTACATCTTGCCAGCAAATATCTTGAGTAGCTGGCTCGACGTGGAAGTCCAATCGTCTGAGGGACCGCTCACTGGAATAGGAATGAGTCGAATGAAAATGGACAACTATCCATCGACCGTGTTGGCAAGGGGGCGGAGCCTGATGGAGGATAGATGGCGTGGACGAATCTCTGTTTCTCTTGTGCGCACCTGGTCTCTCTGTTTTGGAAGGGCTAGGGGGGCGGGGGAATGCGAGTACTTTCGTTGGCAACAAGTGCAAACGGTCCGTCGGACCCCAAGGAAGGTAGTAAGACGACTGGCAAACAGTGCCCTTTTTTCATCAAACAGTGGGAGGAATAAGCAAAGCGTCCGACGCTGGTCAACGTCGACGTCGTAAATGAGCGATGATGACGTTAGCAAACAGAAAACGTTTCCCATCCTGCGTCTATGTGTTCTTTCTGGCGACTTGCACTAATTCAAACTAAAGGTGCTGGGGGCAACAAAAAGAAGGAATTGGAAAGCAAAGACACAAAAAAAGGGGAGAAGAAAAGAATAGGAGGACCTCCCCGTCGACCGAGAACCGGTAGAAAAGACGAAAGTACACGAGGCGCCCTTCCAAAGGAGAGGGTCACCTTGAACGGACGGGGGTCGCAACATTCGAAATCGAAATCAAGGCAGCCTTCTTGCCTCAAAACTGTCTTTGTCTCGTTTTTCCCTCCCACACCGACAGCGACAGATTTTATCAAAATGGTCTTCAATGAAGAGGGCATGCTGTGGAAAAGGACTTTTTTTCGAAACCCTGGACCGTTTTGAATAGGTATTGGCATCCCTACTCGGCTGAGGAAAAGAGGCAAAACTGGCATTTATGGCTACATTGCCAAGAGACTAATAACATTTCGAAAACTTTGACAGGTCACTTCCCAGAAGTCAGGTCATATATTATTTGAACAAGTCTTTATCCCATTGTTTAATCTCACCTGCCAACAATAAGACAACGAACAGACAACGATTACCAGTAATAAAATGATGACATAATTCTGATTGGCATCCATCATATTCAATCCGAAAATTGGACAGGAATATTGAAGAACAACAGAACTTTGACATGACAAATCTACACTTGTCAAAGAGTTGAACGAACAGAGTTAAGACTAGATAAGGAGAGATAGAATAGAGGGGTTCTATAAAATCCAACCATGTGGGAGCAAATCACAAAGCTGTTGTAACAAATATTTGAAAAAGCGCACACTAACCCGAAATTCAAATTTCATCATCAACCAGGAACATGATAGATTTAAGTAAGCGTTACCGAGTTTCGAATACTCTGAAACATTGGTTTTAAGAGCAAAAATATGATTATGTGAGCTTTATTGAGAAATTTGCTACTATTGGTGATGAGATGATACCTCCAATCAAAAATAGCCTGCGTTTTATGTAATTTCTAGAAGTCCATTGGCACGTCTTGCCTTTTAGTGCTTTTAGTCGTGGTAAAGTGACCACTATGGACTAAGAATACCGGTTTTATTTATTGGTTACTATTAGACGCTGCTTACTGATTTTTGTTATGATAAAGCTCATGATTTTCTAATTGTTCAATGTGTCTGAGATTCTGAGAAGCTGCTCATCTTTATAGGTTCACCGACTAGCCTTAACATCCCTCAGTTTTGAACACCAATACCTCACTTTTGATTGAGTCCAACCAATCACGAGTCAATGCTTCAGTCATATGATGCATTAAAAGAACTACAGTATGATCATAAATGTGGCATGCCTTGTCCCGTGCATTCATGCTCGTACCTGTAAGAGCACACGATGAAACTTCAATAGACTAGAATTTTCCATCCGAAATGATCTTCGTATCCGCTGTCCGTCAATGAAGCCCATCGTCGGATCCTGAAAAAAATAATGTGATCCGTTTAGCTTACCCAAGAATGGCACACTACATAGAATTTGAACGGCATCAATTCAGGGAGCTAGTTTCTATTTGTGTCTGCTACCTGAAGTTTCTACCGTTCAACTTCAGAAGCGTGTAAAGAATACGACACATAAATCAGTAATAAATTTCAAGACCTAAATGACTCGAATGATGATCATAAATAGGCGTTTCCTTCAATGTTTGACGCGATAGAAAAGTTCACCAACTAGTACGGAGCGATGTGTGCTTCCGCACCGGCACCGACCGCGACGCGGCGACGAGCGCGTGTGGCCAACATTCGCCTGGCGCCCTATATGGCGCCCGTGCTATTTCGGTTGTGCTCGGCTCCCCTCACATGTTGGCCGCTGGGCGCCTCTCTGTCACAAAAATGTGTATAGTGGGGTCAAAAAAAGGAAAAGGAGGTGGGTGGATGTTTTCGATGAGGCCTCTTCATTAGTTTTTGAGTAGGCAAAACTGACTTCAAAATAAGAAAAAAAGGAAGGCAAACGAGGTGATTGAGACGAGAAATCTTTGGGCTTCCGTTCGTATAGCCGAGGTGCGGATAACATAAATTGAGTTCCCAGAGTTCAATTACTGGGAAAGATTACTCACATGTGTTGGAGCACATTGGAATATTTTATGGGATTCTGAAGTGAAAACTCAGAAGAATGGTATCAATGCGTTGATCAAAACAAGAAACCATGGATTCGTAGGAGTTTGAGGTCCGAACAGATTAGGAAATGTTCACTTTTCCACGCGTGCATTAATTTTGGTTTGAACTTGATTGCCACAGATAAATTCCGATCTTCCACAAGTCATGCTGTCCCCATATGTGCTCTTGAGAACAATTGATTTTATCAAACTTCAGACAAAAAACTATACTTCTATGGTTCATTATCATCGAAAATTCCACGTTTCATAAAAAAGGACTGATATCAACAACTCAAAATATGGCACGATATTTTCTGATTTCCATTTTCGAGCGCCTTGCTTATCAGAAACAACAGTTTCAGTCATTACACCTAACCCTGTTTTCCAAACACAACCAGTGTGTTTTTCCTAAAAAATGTTTGTCGATCCTGATGCGACGGGATACTTTGTGTTCCCAGTAGTCTTCTTTATCATCTTCTGTCTGAAGTAAGTTGTCAGTACTATTTCAGAATCATCGAGTTTCCTTGCAGATATGTGGAGGTCCAATATATCTACGTCGAACCATATAGAATTCTCAGAATTAACATCCGAGATCAGGACCGCGAAATGATTTTCCGCCGACCCATCCTACTCCGACCAAACCCAATGACCGAAATGTTCTACGAACTTTAGTTTTCTTAATTCTGCATATTTTCCGGAAGCTTGCAGTTTTGAATAAAGTTGATTGCTCGTTACATTTGAGTTGAGCCTTTTGATACCTCTCCCTTTTTGCAACCTCTTCTGCGATATGTGCGTTAACGTTTCAAGTTGGCTGTGCGATGCAATTCCTCCATGAATGCACTTTTCACTGTCCTTTTTCTGTGGTGTGATCTGTTCAAACAGGCATTCCGATTAAGATCTGCATTCGAAACGACACCCTTAACGGTTCCTTTGTCTGATGGGCTATCTCGGTCAAGTCTAGATTGGAATTGCTACAACAGGCATTTCACTTGACAGAGAACACTGGAACATAAAAATTGAATGCGAATCTTCATTCGGAGTCCAAGCTGTAGCGTCATAGCGCCAATGTTATTATTTGAAAGTTTAAGCAGAGAAGCATACAGAAAGGAGAAAGCGTTCAGGTGCATAATAAAGTAAAGTTGGGACTAGAAAATCTGTAAAAAATAAAGTAATAGTCATTCAATTTAGACAAAAAACGTAAAATACGTAACTGAAAAGTTGTGTGTATCGAATCGTAAGAAAAAATGTAGACAAGAAAAGCAACTAGAAAAAACAGATCAGTGCTAACCAGAGATGAAATAACTAAACGGGGTGATGAGGAGAGGGTCAACCGGCAACTAAAATACTAGTGAGAAAAAGATTCAACCGGGGCTAAAATTAGAACAAGGCGGGAAAACAAAAAGCTTTTGTAATAAAACGTTAAAAAAGAGGGGTTCAGAAGAAGAAAAAAACAAGAATTAGCATTTTAGAAAAATTATTTAGTTTATCATGATTTTGTTATTCCAGTCTAAACTGGATGACTGCCAGGCTTGCAATATCTGCAGTTGCAATCTGGACGCTCCTTCATCTCCTGAATCTGAAGTGGCTTCTGAAGGTTAGCGTAGCTTGCTCGGACGAACTGTTGTCTTTCAATGATTGCACTGGCGAGGTCATTCATCTCGTTTTCAGTCAGAAAGTTTGCCACTGAGATATTGAGTTTAATGAGAAGTGGAACGACGGAAGTGAATGCAGAATATGGGAAGTCGACGTTGGCGCGTGGAGATGGGTTCCATTCCGGAATGATTCCCTCGTGAACCGCTTCTGGGAGTGGAGCAGGCAAAACATGAGTTTTTTGCATTGCGACATTTGCAGGTGTATTGTTGAATCCTGAGAAGAGCCCCATTCCAGGAATGGCTGATGGAAATCCAAAGAATCCTGATAGCGGCGATGGGAGTCCAAAAGTCCCTGGGAAGGCGACAGAAACGCTTGATGCAGACACTGGATTTGCCGGAACAGTTGATGTGTTTCCTCCCAAGAAATGGTTTACTACGAAAAATTGGTTCGTTACCGGGATCGAAGCTTGCGTTGCCTCTTGTATTGGTAGAATTGGCTTTTCGATAGCAGTCTAAAAGTAGTTTATCATTTTTCGATTTCCCAGGTTTTCGTCTCAAAACGTACCACAGTTCCGTCTTTGTTCAACTGCTTCCCATCACGGCGGTACATCCAGCGGACCTTTGTCTTCTTGCGGCTCTCGTGAACTTCTGGACCGTGAATGTGCAGAATATGCTTTCGGAGCGAGGAGGGATCAGTGTATGCCTTTGTGCAGTTTGGCACGTCACAGATGTAGTCTCTTTTCTGAAACATCTTGTTTTCAAATTATTCAAATACGTGGAAATTTGAATAATGGGCAAAGTCCATCGTTATCAAATGTATTGTTTCGATTTCAACGAAACGCGTTATCAAAATATTATCAACTACAGCGGTTGGTAATCATGTGAAACCTACCCCGGAGTGGCACCGATTCTCGTGTTTTCCTCTGTCGGAGGCATTGGTGAATTTCTTGACACAAGTTGGGAATTGACACTCGTACGGTTTCTCGCCGGTATGAGTTCGTACATGGGTCGACAGGTTTTCACGGGACTTGTACGCTTTGATGCAGTCTTTCATCTGTAACAAATATTCAAAGCCATTCAAAATAATATGAGTAGAGCTACTCACTGGACACTTCAGATGACGTTCTCCGGTATGACTACGAGCGTGGGATATAAGAAGATATAGTGCCTTGAATCTTCTGTTGTTACACCCTTCCCATCTGCAGACCGCTCGTGCTTCGAAATGAACAACATTTAAATGGATCGCAATGTCCTAAAGAGAATCACAATTAGTTTTTCTAACTGAAAAAAACGGACCTTAATTGTATTGAACTGTCTGTAGCAGTTCACCCATTTACAGGTAATTGGAGTCGGAAGAATTGCTTCTTCCGCCTGTGACTTCTTGACGATTCTGTAACAAGATATTGTCGTGATTGGCTCTCGAGTGGCTACACTTACTTATTGACTTTGAATGTTCCTGGTGGTCTGCCGATGCGCTTGCCCTGAAACAAAGTCATTCATCATAAAAGTTTAGGGAGAAGCTGAGAAAGAGAGTTACATTGGCAGTGAGTCGAGGTTGAGAAGTGGGCACTGTCTTTGGCGCCAAATCGGTCTTCTGGGAAATTGCAATGGGAACTTGGAGTATTGGACTTCCGGACATTAGAGTGTTAAGAGAGAGATTCAGAACTGAAAGAACGATGAGATACAATTTTAGACAATGAACCATTTTTGAGACTTCCGTCTCTCATAAGAGCTGGAGTATTTTCAGTTTATTATATTTTGAGATTCGATGAGATTGAATTTATGAGCAATCTGGATACGTGGAACGGTAATTGAAACTTGATATATTCACCTTGATCTACTTCCATTGGGGCTATTGTTCCAGAAATATCAACTGACGATGCCGGAAAATTGATTACGGTTGCGCCCGGCACCGTCAACATTTTTTGTGATCTGTAAAAATAAATACAGATATGGACTGAAAAACTTGGATATAAGAGCGGAAGATATTCCAAACATCAATAGAAGACGGTAAACATGTGAAGGCAAAGGTCCAACTCAAAAAAGTCACACATTCTCTCTTCAAGTTCTCTGGGACGACGAATAGCACTTTTGAGTATGTATGTATGTGTGTTTGTGTCCGTGGGCATGTGGACGTGTGTGACAAAAAGAAACGATGCACTAGTCATTATTTATCCCTTTTTTCTTGGGGCTTTAGGTTGACGCGACGAAGAAGAATTCGACGGAAAAGCCGAAGCACAAGATAGACAGGCGAAGAAAACGTTGTGATCGAAGATTACATTCTCATTTCTTTTCTGTCTTGCGAACGAATACACGTTTGGTTTTGTGCTGCTTCTCTTTCCCCTTTTTTGACACACATTCGTCGTAAGAGCAAAAAAAAAGGTCCTAAAAATTGAATGTAGGGGGAGCATAGAAGCCTTTGACTGAGAAATGCTCCGGTTCAAAAAAGTGACAAGAGGAAAAGATGAAAAAAGAAGAAATGTGTGATGAAACAAAATTAAAGAGGTTCGACGTCTAGTTGAAGAGCTTTAAATGAGACAACAGTGTAACAAGGGATGTCATGATCTGAGTGATCCCGGAGGTCCAACAAACGGATGAAGGACTCCAATCAACGTTTTTGTGAGTCCTCACGAGATAAATGGAACCAGCTACAGTATGAACGAAAAATCGAAAAAAAAGAGAGCATGTGCTCGTATTCCAATACTGTTTCGAAAGTGTGAAGTTTACTGAACTCCAAACAAAATACTTTCCATCTGACTAGTGAGGAGTGATTTTGATGAAGGTTAATCTGATTCGGTTTTGAGTACAGAATCGTTATTTTCCTTCTTAATATAACACAACGAAAATGCTCGGTATATGCTTTTTCATGGAGAGCGTCGGCCTCTTTGGGAAGATGAATCATCCATCAGTGCACAACAAAAGGACATCATCACATTTACATACGTATCAAAAACTGCTGTATATAGGTGAGAGAGTGAAAGCCAACGGAATCACGGTAAACTCTTGACCAGAAGTTGGTGAATTGTTGGACTCTACCACTGTACTTTCTGTCCATCAGTGAAGTCATTTACACTCTATAGTTCTGTTAAGTACTCACTCGCTTGAAAAAAAAAATCTGATAAGAAAACAGTACCGACACAAACTAACCCGCAGATCCAGATTCCAATTGCCTGTGAACAAAGAGTATGCAGTGCCACACGCAGGACAAAACTAAGTGACTGACTGAAACAGTTGAAACAAGGGAAATGAGACGAGGAACAAAACGGAGTTGACCGAAACGTTATTTTCCCCTCGCCCATGGTCTCGGCGTCCGGAGGCCAGTCAGTTAGAGATAACAAATTGCGGGTGACGAGTTGAGAGAAAAGTGTTGTAAGTCAGAGAAACGATGTGTTATTTTCACCTCTCGTTTGCCCCTTCTTTCGCTTCCCAGTGGGGCCGTTTGCCCACCCAGAGCAGATCGAGAAAATAAATATTTCTCATCAAACCGACTGACTGATTGAGGCAGAGTCGCGAGGAATCTGTTTCGACCCGGGGCGCCTAGAGCATACCCTGACTGCTGATCGCAATTTATCGAGGGCGCTGTCGTCCCCGCCAAATTCGAAAGTTTAGTCGGTGGGAGGCATGTGCCCTCCCAAAAAAAAAAGAGTTCACTCATCTCGATGAGCAGAAAGACGAAAGAAGTTCTTCAGACGGAAAGGAAATTGGATTTTCAGAGGAGGGCGAATAGGGCTTACTGTAGCTCCTCGTTCTGACGTACTCTGATGACTCATTTTTGATCGGAGTTTTCGGAATGAAAAAGTTAATCCACATGAAAACCGAAAAGTTGTTCGTAAAATACACAAAGAACGTTTCATGAATGAGAATAACCATGAACAGAAGAAAAGAACCGATCCGACTAAATGAGGCAAAAATGACGGCGCGTGTTTGAGATGGCAAATTATAGATAATTTCACGATTTTTCTCGCCATATTTTTACGAGCAAGAAAGAAGAGCGATTGACAAACCGAAAAAATGTAATTCTACCCGATCAGTTTTCAGCGTAGAACTTTTGTTCAACCATTTGCAATAGATGCGTGTTTGTTTTGCTGATAAACGCAAACACGACCGAAAGGAAAACGCCTGGGTGGCAAATGAAAGTGAGAGTTTACTTCACAAAAAAGCGGACAGAGAAATTGAAGAGTCTCGGTCTCATCTAACGAAAAAAAGTGAAAGAGTGCTCTGGTTTGCTCGACTACCTCGAAACGCACTTTTCATGTTAGTTTCAATAATTTATTTCGTTTGAGTGAAAAATCTCAGAAGAACGAACAAGTCGACGAATATGTATTCGGATTATGTGTCAAGTTAGACCGAGAGAAGTATTAGTAAATGTAGCGAAAAGATATAATCAAATTTCATCTAATCAAAAAATTGATCAAAATTTGTTTACATTTACACCTAAATTATTATTGAACTGCATTCGTAATCAAAAGACTTGAAACATTACATTATGAAGTGCTCAGCCATTTTGCACTGGAACCACCGAAAATATTTTTATTCTGGACAATGCTGGATAATAGAACAGTCTAATTTTACTGATTTTGTCGTCCAATAGACATACAACTGCTAGAATTTGCTTTTGCTAGAGTTAAAGTGAATAATCGAAAATCCAGATGGAAAATTTTGAAAACGGCTTTAAAAAAATGTGTATACATTTCAAATTCACGATACTACTCCATGAAAACAAACCTATCCTGTATTACTTATTCAAAATTTGAAACGGCTGCGCAAATAAGCCAATGGTCGTCCAAAGTTGCTACACCTCGTTGGAAGAAACGCTGTACACACAGTCTAAAGTTAACACCAGAAAATTACTTTTTTTACTCATTCCTCGAAGAACCATAAACAGGGACGTTTGTGTATAAGGATCATAAAAGTCCATTGCGTCTGTGGAAACCTGATTCTTTGTACTATGTGTAGGAACCAACAAAGCCTATAATGACGATTCTAGAGCCGAAAAGTTTTGTAGTGTAAGATTATACAAGCTTCTTCTCTCTAACAACAATCTCATTATGTAACTTGTATTAAATAATTTATTCTGAGAACAAGTTGATAGACAATGAGTCAGTTTATATATTGAATGGATAGAAATGAAGAATTGTGGAAAGGATGAAGAAGATTCGGGAAGGAGACATGCACAACGTACGAGATCAATCACAGAAGAAAAGAGAATGTTAGTTGAAAACAAGGTAGAAGCTCCAGTAGGCAATGTTGAACAGGAAGAAGATCATCGGGAACACAATGCGACACCGCTCGTCGATTCTCTGAGCAACACGTCGACCACGGAGGTTTCGGAGAGCGCGGGTCCAGTTGAAGGCACGGCGGGACACATCGACGGTCTGGAATCACAAAAGGTTATCAAATCCGTAAACCTGAAATGTTTAAACTGTAGCGTGTGTTCACTCGAAAATAGTTCAAACGCCAGCTTCTGAGCAAAGAAAAATGAAACGAAGCGTGGGACTGTAAGCCAAAAAGCAAAACTCACGGCGTGACGCATGCTTGCTACCTGCTGGCGGAGCCTGGATAGCGATGCCTTCGACCTCTTGCGCTTCATTCGGTCGGCTCCGACGAAGTACCTTCAGAATGGAAATCGTTACAATCTGCGGTGGCATTCGGGGAAAAAAAGTCACCTGGTTCCGTTCGCCGTAACATCGTTGTTGGGATTCAACGAGCGTAGCCGCGGCTCCTCAGGATTCAGCATATTCAATGCAATATGCTGCTCCCCTTCTCCTCGAACTCCTTCTTCTTCGTTCTGGAAATATAAAGTTTTCAAAAATATTCAGATTAGGTCGGATGGAACATGTGCAACAAAGGTTAACAAGCAGTCTCATTCCGAGAAGTGCATAACTGGAATCATGAATTGGAATGCTTATTTGGAATTCCACATTCTCAAAACCAAATAGAGTTGACATGCTTGAGAAGTTAGAAATTAGAGAAAAAAAGGAATAGCTTGCAACGGCCTCCAACAAACCCAATCAGTTTCTTCAACCTGAAAAAATGAGTGAAAAAAGCAAAAACTGAAACATTGTGAGTGTGTGTGTGTGAATGTGTTAGTGGTGGGAAAACGTGAGTACGCTCAAACTCATTTAGTATCTGCATCGAGTACAGATTTTGAGAATCGAAAAGTTAGATGAATTGGGAGTTGGTTGGTTTCTTGCAGTTTCAAAACTATCAAAGGATGGACTTTTAAAAGTCAGTCTGAAAATGAGCTTAGCGTGTGAAAGCAGTGCAAGCAACATACAAGCGTGGCCACTTTTCGCACCAAATCGTCAATGTCGCGGGCGGCTCCAAACAGTGTCGAGAGGGCGGTGTCCACGATGAGCGACGGCTGTGCGTCACCACGAAGCATCTCCAAGTTTTTGGCGTAGTGACAGATTGTAAACTCTATCATGACTCCGAACACGAATGCCTGAAAACTGTTTGTTGTAGTCAAGGACGTGTCGATTTCTTTTTTACCATGCAGGACCCCATCCAAACATCGATGGCTTTCATGTAGCTGACTTCCGGTAGTGCTAGTTTCACCGCATTAGCTTGTGTGGAAATAGTGAGAAGAGTGGTGATACTCAGGGACACTCTTGCCGGAGCTGAATCAATTTCAAGCCAGAAGTTGAACCAGGAGATTACAACTATTAGCGCAGTTGGAACATATGTTTGCATGACGTGATGCATCATTTCTCGTTCCACGTAGAATATTGCCGTCATGCAACTCCACTCTCCGGTTGCATACGTTCCGTTGCAGTATCCGGTTCTGATGTGTTTGAGAGACATATCTGGCATTGTGATATCCGGATTACGGTCAATGGCAGGAACATCTTCTTTCTCAGACCAGAGCAGGCGTAGTACCGTCATTGGGTAGGCATACGAGAGGATCCGAAGAGCGCACTCTTGCGAGTCCAATGGATACTTCCAAAGGTCCATGTTGCAAGAACTAACCTAAAAAAAGAAGTCTCGTGAGTTTTGTCTCAAACGACTTCTAGTCTCTTACAATTGAGATTCTCGCGTCATACCACACACGTCCATTCGGATAGACCCACACAAGAAAGTTGTCGTCCGTGATGTCCTGAAATAGGATTTGCATTTTATTATAAGTCCTTTCGTCAGTAAGTTTTCAAGTGTGTAGGTTGAAAAGAAAATCGTTTTTCATCCCACTTTCTTCTTGTTCGCCCCGTCAAAAGTCAAAACACAAATGGAAGTGGGTTTTCCACAAGGTGGGAAATGTTAACTGACCTGGAAAGCAGCCGATCTAGCATTTGCAAAATAAACATCCGGGTGCCACATCATTTTGAAAACCTCCAAGTCCCGGACGAGAATCGGAGCGGAAGCGTTGTGAGCTAGACGATGATCGTACCATTCTTCTTGAAAGTACACGTCGAGGTGATAGTCCATAGTTTGAGCACCTGTGAGTCAGAGTTGTGATTCATGAGATACAATCGAAAGGCTTACTGAAAGAGCTCATTCCTTCTATGAACATCGAGAGCGTGACATTGGTGGGGACACCTGAATTCGGATGGTATTGAATCAGAAATCAAATTAATCAGAATCTACGTGAGTCCTAAGGACAAAATGACACGTATTAGTGCGAAAAGCCGTAGACGTGAGAGACTGTGAGAGCAGAGAACACGTTGATCAGTGTTTAGTGTGTATAGCGGTGTCAGAAAACTCTTTCAGAGAAAAGCAACAGTTAAGTAAGAAGAAGAAAAGCCTGCAACACTCGTTCATACCTGGGCCGTGAACGCGTATATACTCTAAAAAACCAATTTGAGTCAATAAGAAGAAACTGTGCTGTGGGTTTCGTTATTTTCAGTCCACCCCAACTCAACCCAGTTACTGATAAATGAACTCACCATCATACTGTGTCGGTGTCGCAAACTTGTTGTACAGTGTTTCGTTCTTGAGCTTGTCCAAAAACTTTTTCGTCAGAGGAATGAACGCCAAGTCGGCAGATCCAA
Organism: Caenorhabditis sp. 40 LS-2015; assembly: GCA_900536305.3. Taxonomy (NCBI): domain Eukaryota; kingdom Metazoa; phylum Nematoda; class Chromadorea; order Rhabditida; family Rhabditidae; genus Caenorhabditis; species Caenorhabditis tribulationis. Next base: position 244,508 of record LR545332.1, on the reverse strand, counting down.
ACGAGTTCAAGACACACAAAACGGTTAGTAGAGACCGCATCATGTTGTACAGATTGATATTAAGCTGGGTAACTCATAGTGCCAATCTGGAAGATTGAAATGAAGCTGGAAAGCGAATCAAGAACAGAAAAAAGAAAGTGAGACAAGTTCTAGAGACATTTTTGAGAATTATAATCTTCTAATCTGATGATCGAATCAAATTAATAACTTTCCAAATGCCCCACTAATGAATGTATTTTGTTTTTAAGTTGGAAACAGATAGAAAACATGATTTCTGGAATATTCCAATTAGGAGTCTCATCTCGTTATCATAACTCTATTGTCCCCTGGAAACACGTGAAAAACTGAAAAACTCAACTGAAGGCTTGGTTTTGTTTTGTTCTACCTGAGAAAAGTAGGGATGAGTTGAGACGTGGCGGCGGAAAAGAAAAGAAAAACAAAAAGTTTCAAGGGAAGAGCAGGAATATTCGAGTAGTGTAAAAATAGGGAGGTACGGGTCAAACTAGAAACCCGCGAGAAGAGTAAGAAGTCAAATAAACCCAAGGCGAAGGGCAGTACAAGTACAAAAAATCAAGAATTGTAAGGAAATACATCGGAAATATGAGGGCCGTCTGCACCACTACGTCCAATGTTTTTCCACTTTTTTGCTAGTTTCTCGTTGCACTCGGTCTGTTCTCAAGGTATTCATATTTCATTTCAAATCCGCATCCCAAAAAGACAAAGAACTCCAGAATCGAGACTGAAGGTCGTTGCTGATTTTGCAATGAAAACTTCAGAAAGATATCGACTCCTCGACGTGTAGTTGAACATTTGTTCAAGATTTTGAAGGTTGGCAAGATGAGAAAAAAGTGAATCGAAAAGGGGTCCAACACTTTAAATTTCATTCCGCTTCACGTGCGATCAGCTTACTCCTTTCTCTGCCCAATTCACCTTCCTAGTTTTGATAGTTTGGCTTGGTCAGTGTGTAGGGAAATCCAACGGAGAACAGAAAAAAAAAGTGAAACCAAGTAGAGAAACATGGGTGGAAGAGAAATAACTTCCGGTTTCGGAGTTCGGTCTGGTCTCAGACAATATTAAGTAATTAATCTTGAAAAGAATGTTGCATCACTCATTCTTCTCTCAAAAAATTCAGCAATGCATTGCGAATGTCTTCAAAGTAGAGTGAAGCCACTCTCAGAGGAATGATTGAATTTTTGTCTTGTTCCTCAAAAGTGTATGTCGTAGCAAATGTACATCCTGAATGGGATTTCAGAAGTTCAAATTCTGATAATGACTACAATAGCGGAGGAGGTGGATTTGAGAGCAGAGAAAAGCAAAAAGAAGCTAGTTGAGAGAGAAAATCAGAAACATATGGTCCTTAGTGCATTGAGAGGAAAAAGAATAGTGGAAGAGTGAAAACACATTTTTTCAAACTGTCGTAAGGCAAGGCTAAAAACTAAGCGGGAAAGGTTTTTTTTTTTTAAAGTCACATTTCACTCTTAATATTCCTCAAAAAGAGCATTGGGCGGCAAACCGAAATGTTTGTGACGTAGCACAAGAATGGGCATAACTGACCCTACGAGGTCAAAATCTTGCAAATGTGAGAAGCGCCTGTTCCCAAAATTTTGTAAACATTTCTATGGAAAAAAAACCTACTTTTCGTATTTTGATGTTTGGAAATATGAAAGACAAGAAGTGAAACAGGAAGAACAATTGAAAAAAGAATCCCAAGATTGGAGCTAGTAAGAACGCAAAAAAAGGAGAATCTAAATCTCACTTCGTTTGGTCCTACTGTAGCTTTATTGGAGTTGAAAATTGTTGAGAAAATCTTTTGTCACCCTGTAATTTTCGTGCCGCCTCCCTCGGCTGAAATTGTTCCTTGTGATCGCGGAAAATTTTTTTGAAACGGAAGGGACCAACGAAAAAGAAAGAAACAAGTACACAGTTGAGAATTAGTTGACGATTAGGATTGAGTTGAATCATGTCTAGAACCTTATGTCTCATCTAATTCAATTAATTTTGAATAGTGGAAAGAAAAAATAGCGTCCCTCGTTAGATACCCGACATTCATACAAAAAAGGATTTGGGTGGATTTGGATGGATGAGAATCAAGGGGTTTTAGATGAAATGCAAATTAATGTTTTCTTACCGTAGCTCATGTGTATTAAGCCAGAAAAAATACAAAAGAATTTACTAGGAAGTCAGTCATACAGATTGGAGTCACATGATGTGGCATATACAATCGGAAAGCTTATGAGGTTTCCAATCAAACGGTAGTAAATTTGCCTTGAAATTCACATGTCTCTTGGATATGAATGCATGTGTGAATTTCAGTGCAAATTACTACGTTTTAGTCCTTTGACCCGGATTTCTCTAAACCGTGCAGTGTTTCGCAAAAAACAGATTACAAGAAATTTCAAAGGTTCTTCTATGGTATATATCGTATCATGTTACTCCAACCAATGTGATGTGCCAATGAAACCTTAGTAAGAGAGTACTCGCTGAAATAGAATTTCTGATGAGGTTCTAGTAGACAACACTGGAACGTGTCAAACCATCACGACTCAAAGCCAAGCTGTTACAGTAAGAAAATCATGTGAATACGACGAGGAAAGCTCCTCCTGAGGTCAGAAGGCGTCGCAGAAAGCCGGATGAGCTGGCACCCTCTTGTTGGAGGCGGGACCAAGGAACGTCACCACCGGCGGAAAAAAAGAAGCGCCTCCTTTTTTCTTTTTCGTTGACTCGGAAATCAATAGAAATGCCTATCGAGAATGAGCAAAAAATGGAAGGAAAAAAAAGAGACCTTCGTCCTTTTGAAGCAAAGTTTATACGTATGATAATGAAGTGGGAAGCCGGAAATGTCGGCGAGTCCACGAAGAGAGAAGGACTTTCAATCAGTATGCAAAAGATGGGATCTCATCACGAGGATTTATGTGCAGAGATTTGGAGCATCATTTGATTCAGAAGTCGTCGGGAACCGTCAACGATCAGGAATCGGACTGAACTTCTATGAAAAGTGTGGCGCGGTCAGTAAGGGTTAGTACACGTTGACTTTATTCAGTAACTGATGTTACCACACCAATTGAACAAACGCTGCCTCTTGACCCAGACACCATCCAAAGATTTTTGACATAAACTGACAGGAAACGAATTAGTAACGTGTAGAGCGGAAAGGTGTGAAATGGTGAGGATGTATAAACAACTCCGTCGAGACCAGAGAATGGTACAAAGTATACCAGTGAAAGTGGTCGTGTCTGAGGAACGAAAAGAATAGACATCCATATGGGATCTCAATAAAAATGTTAGAAACATAAAATATTCAACATCTTGGAGGAACCAGGAAAAAGTCTCCACGGGGTCTTCTCTGAATGAGAAGTCAGTAATCATCAGTTTATTGCCCCCACGTCCGATCACAATGTCGGCAGTCATTTCGAACCGATATGAAAGTTCCCCTTCTCCCGATCCTTCCCCTCTGCACTGGAAACATGAAAAAACATGAGCAAAGCAGAAAAGCAGGAGACGAAAAGAAGATGTAGAGCAAGTGGAGGAGGAATAAAGCATTCGAAACGAAGGATGAAGAAGTAGTAGAAGAAGCCGGTGATGGATGGTGGAGAAATGGTTAATATCAAACAAGTACTTCCATAGTAGTTCAATCTCGGTTTTATGTTCGCCGGTGCCGCCATGAGCGTTGACGGAAAATTTGTCATGATGCGCAGATGGGTGTTTGAAAGAGTGAGAAGTGAGCCTCTCACAGATATCCTTATTCCTCGAAAAAGACAAATTGGTAGTAGGATGTGCGGGTGAATATGACACCATACATCAGGTGCACGTTTTGTTTTTAAAATTGAGGTGTTGGAAGAAGAAAGGGTGAAAATCAAAGTGTTAGACGATGACGAAAATTATAATTTCTTGGATAGAGGGGTCACAAGAGACTTAATTATGCGTTGTTCTGTGATTAGACTGAAAAATGAAAAATCTACTTCAGGAATTACAGTCTAGTTTGAACTCTGAAATTTTAGAAATAACGATATTTTGAAAAATCTGGTAAGATGAACGACTCGAAAACTCAATTTTTAAGTTTTGAATAACTGATTGGTGTCCTTCACTGAACTTTTGATTATATCTATCAAAAAAATCTAAAATAGACTACACATCAGACTTCAGAACAAAAAGATGATTAGAAAAAATGATGAATCTTGCTCAACAATCTTCAGAAAAGTTTTCGACAAGTGCCACTTCTAAAGGTCCACACACTGGTCAAATATATTTGAGATCTCATCTGAATAGTTTCCAAAAGAGTTTTCCTAGGTTAAAGGCCACCCGGATGGGGCGCGAACTCTGACCTCATGCCGTCATGGTCAAAACACACAGAACTAACAACTTCTAGGACAAATTGCACTCTGCGACTCACTTCGAAAAAAAATCTCCAGGATAATTAAGGCTAAACTGGAGTGAGAATAAAAAAGGGGAGTCCAAAATTGCTGGTTCCCCCCACACATCCAAAGTTTCTCTTTTTTTAGCAACTGAATGTGTCTGGCGGTTTCTGATGCAACACGGAAAAAAAGTTTGAATTGAGAAGTGAAAAGAATGAGCACAAAATGCTGAATGTGTGAGTGTGACCAACAAGGTCAAGATTGAGTAAGGTTGACTATAAATGCGGTTAAGGAAAACGGGACTTTTCTCTGCAGACAAGTATTCTCGAGAACGACACAATTGACTAAAAAAACGGAGACACGTCTGTTGTGAATAAGAAAAATTGAAATCCGGAGGTGAGCGAGGTTCACAATGAAGCGAATGCCGAGCATTTTTCGGCAAGTCCTTTTTTCCATTTTGAAGGCGCCGAGGTTCAAAGATAACATGGTTTTGCGGCATCTGAAAAAGACAAGAAAAACGGGGAGATTCAAATTTCGAAAAACTGAATAGTATTTTAGGAGCAGATTCAAATCTGAGCAATGTACATAGTTGTTATTGAATCTATCAACTCCCCTATACTTCCATCAATCCTTTCTAAGATAATTTGACTCATCTTTGGGATAAAGCAGGAAATGAGTTGGACGAAAAAGTGAAAGATAAGCGCAAATGTGAAAATGTGACAAATTTTATTTTCATGAGTCTTGGAAAGCCTTTGCTTTTTGCCATAAGCACGTCTGGGAAAACCGGAATTACAATGACTAATTATCATTTTTCCACTTGTCATAGCTTCTTCCTTGATTATTTCGATCTACAAGGAAGGTTCGAAAGAAGGGAGTGTCCGATTTCTGGGTAAACAAACCGTCTCTGGTCAAGACAGGTCAAAAGAGCGACTTTGATGACAGAGTAAAACTAAACGGGTCCCCGGAAAAATGCGTGCGCACTATGAATTTACACAGAAAGGGTTCAGTGAAACAGAGGGACTCGAAGCTTTGGCATCCAACAACGTAGCATTTTTCAGGTTCAATTTGACAAATGGACTTATATGTTGAAAATACTCAGGTACTCGAAAAGCGTAAAAGGGTAGCTGTTGAAATGTAAACCACACCATTTGTTAACTACTGAATGTTGACGTCTTTTGAAGGATGATCTACGGAAGGAAAAAACAGAAAAAACCCTAAAATATTTTCTTGCGTGGGACGAGATAGACAATAGGTGTGACTTGTTGAAATATGCAGTAGGAAGTAGAAGGTGTCAAGAGTGACGAAGGTTGAAACAAACTGCGGAACTAATTCCAGAGCAAGTAGTAGGGGCAGATAAGAAAACGAACAATGGGCGACAAACTAGGCTGAAATTGCTTTGTTTGTGATAGGAGGGAAAGAATGTGTATGTGTGTTGGTTTCTTTCATGAATGCATTAAAATTGAGTAGTCTCTCACTCAAGCCTAGACGATGTCAAAAGTGTACGAGAGTCCGTCGTCCCCAATATACCAGGAAGGTTCTATTTTGGAGTACGAAAAAGTGAGCCGGAACCCAATGATTCCTTCTTCTCATCAACACAGTGTTTCATAAATAATTTTCAGTTCCCAGTTTCATAGTGTGCTTGGAATGAACAAGGTATCCGCATGAAAAAAGAAATCCTTGGATGAGTTTCATAAAAATAAGTCACCTAAACTGAAACTTTTTAAAAAGATTGATATGAATCAAGAAAACGAGAAATTATGATCGAAAGAAAACATTTTTGCAACCTTCAATTATGCATACATGTTTCGTTGTAAAGAGCCGACGGTGTCGTTTTCAGAATTACTCTCGAATTTCAAACGTTTCAAGTTATTCCTTGCAACACCAAGCATGTGTGTTTTAAACTACAGCTCGAAAGAATCAGAGTTCTTCAGAGAGTATAATTAATGTTCAGTCTTTGAGTCCTGCATTCGAAATCCTCCAATTTTTTCCGCATGACATTTCAGGAATCCCATTTATGAACAATTCGTTGAATTGCAGGATGGTGCACTCAGCCCACGCATTTCGAATGTGGGATCAAGTAAGACGAATCTCTCAATTTGGCTTTTTCGAAAATGTAATCGAAATTTACTATGAAACGCATTCATATATCGGTTTGATTTATCTCACAAATCTTTTTATTCCTTTTTGCAAATTTCAAAAAGGATAAAAGCTAAGTACGATATTTATGAGAAGCGAGTGCAAACAATAATTGTGAGAAATCTGAAATATGAGAGCAGTTGAAACCACACACGACGTATCGTCTCGAAACGTTGCTAAAGGATGAGAAAAGTTTTAAAGTTGGTGTGATATCTGTCAAATTTGATCTCCTTGAATACCTAATGGGATTTTCAAGTAGTGCCACTTTTTTTGTACTTATTCTCAGCCAAGACAGAAATTGAAGAACAATGACGTGTCAACTTTTACTTTCGTGGAGGGTCGAGTTGAAAGGTTGACCCCGTGCCGTCATCATGACCTATGTACTCCTTTGGAAGTTTTTGAAGCATGGATGGAATATCTTCTTTATGCACATCCTTGATTTGCAGATTCTGCTGGCGAGGAACGAATTGACAATAAGGGAGTTTGTACTTTTGACCCAGTCTGGAGAGTATGGTTAAAAATGTTGCGGTAAGCACTTTAAAACAGAAAAAGTTTTTGCATGAACCGGAACTTGAGATACCAGAAGATAAAAAGGGATCCCAACGTTTCAAAAAAAAACTGGTGTTCTTAAACGAAAGTGTTAAAAAAACTATTGTAGTAGAACATGCTTCTTACAAGAATTCTACGTCTTCATGTTTCAAGGCATTGACAACTGTTGCTCTTGAAAATATTTTCAGCTAAACTATTTTCGAATTGAACATCGGGTAATTTTAAAAATGTATAGTATCAAAACGTAAATTGTGATGTTTCGAGAACCAAAAGCTAGGAGCGTCAAAAATTAGAGATTGATATTGAAACCATAAAGAGACACCTCAATCACGCAATTTAAGGTGTAATTCGAGATGGATCACATTTTGTTCTTCCACGTCTTCTCCCACATCGTCACAGCGCAAGTGGACAATTTGAAAAAAAAAAAACGGAAGACGGATGGACAAAATATCGCCTTTTTTCAACGCAGGTGGGCACGGAAATGAGTAACAGGATCTCAGGTTGCGCTTACACTATGTATGACCTCTGCGCCGGATGGGTCGGGATCGTTGTAAATTTTGATGCGACCACCGAGAAAGGGTTGCGCGGTTTCAGATGACAATGAGGAATGAGTGGTGGCAAAAATAGGAAGAAGAAACAAAATTATGAATTTGATGAAGATCTCGTTCAAATGAAATGTCTCCATTCGATCCTCTGGGCAAGAAGAAAAGCAACTGGGGCCGATATAAAAAAACGAATAAACGTTGATGTTTACCTAGGAAAAGTAACGAAAAGCAAGCAATGAGTTGGAGAACTCCCGGAAAGTGTTCATCATTCAAAAGCGGAAAAGCAATCGACCTCCGCAAAAAAGGTTTCAAAAAAATTGGTCTGACAGACAGATAATGTTTATAGAACCGATTGCGGGTTAATCCATCTCACAAAGACAACTGTTTTGAGAAGAAAAGAAACACTTGGGGGATTTGGAAACAATGGGCCCCTCTTTTTCTCTTCAATCCGATGGGATGCTATCGTTGCGTAATCACAAAATAAACAGTTGGTGAGAAAAACGAAAGCGAATCAAAAGTGAGACACCTTGAGATTGGGGGACCCGGGGACTCACGAACTCATAAATTCGCTTCTAAACGATTGGGTGAGAGACAAAACAAAACGATGAAATTAACTCTTCATCCGCTGCTTTATCATGTCGCTGTTGCTTTTGATTGCTCTTCATTGCTTCTTCCAATAACACTTTTGAGTACTTTGCTTTTTCTTACAGTAGTCTCTCAGCTCTCAGTATAGATTTCCACACAAAAACAAGACATTCAATGTGTGTCATAAGGACGATAGACAAGAGAGATCTGTTTTTCAAACATTGGATCTCATTGTTTTGATTTCTTACTGCCTCTGATTTCTTTACATTCCAGGGTAACGTTTAGGAAGTATCATGGTGGTTTCCTTGTGAGAAGTACTTGTTACTCATACATAATTATGCGATTACTTCTTAATATGTTTTTTGATTCTTTAGTTTCCAACCAAACCAAGGACAATTTTATCTCTCAATCCTTGCTTCTCATCAACTACAACATGTATTTAATGTAGTTGAAAAGCCATTTGGAAAACGTTCAAAATCCACTTCTCTCCTACAAAACATACATCTCGCTTTCTTCGTGAACTATCTGCAAAAACAGATGTTTAAGTTGAAGAGATAAAGAAGAAGAAAATGGGATGACTCATATATATGTACTTCATTATGAACGAGCTCCGGATTGAATTCAAATAGAGGTTGGGAAGAGTACAGATATAATTGCAATCAATCAGTTAGTGGATTTTTTCTTTTAGGTACGGGGTGTGAAATTGAGAAATTGAAGGGAAGATTGGGGGAAAAATTACATCAAAGTGTCATAAATCTTATGCGGTGATGGGTTTTTTGGATGATTGTTGTTATTGATGATCGTCGGAATCTGATAAGCTGGGCGAACAAAGGCAGATGGTCTCAGGATCGGAACACTTCTGAAAGGAATTCGTTTTGTCAGAGGTCAGCCATGTGCAAAAATACCTCTCGACTCTCTGGACCTGACTCTTCTTGACCATCTCGTTTTCTCTTTTCAGCTGATCGATCATTTGTGTTTTCTCAGCGAGCTCCTGGAAAAAGAAACGACGAGTTGCGAGAAGATGATAAGATACAACAACAATGATTTATCATTTCAATGTGTTAAGTCGGATCTACATCTCTGACAACACCTGATAAATTGACTCTGCACTCGATTTTGACCCTCATCGAGTGTCTATTTTAAACTTTGAAAAAAAAGAGATGACAAAGACAAATTGTGACGTCACAATTCATTGTTTCTTACCTGATTCAAGCGCTGATTCTGACGATGCAACCAGACCAACTGATCGTCATTCGCACCATTGGTAGGACCATTTGAAGCCTGAAAAAATGACTTGGAGTGAAACATGAAAATATGGAATTTTCTCGGGTAATCGAATTCAAAATTTAGTAATTTTGCGATCTAGAAACCCGAAAATCGAACAAACTAATGACAGTTGGCTACTTTTCTTTGAATGCCCCCGTAAAAAGGATGGGCGGAATGGGGCTTTTGGGAAATTTGGAAGAGGAACCATTCCGAATATTCAACCATTCAGAATCACAAACATAGTAATACTCAGAGTTTCAATTCTCAGAAAACAGATTCGAAATGGAAAACCAATTCCGTCCATGATCAGAATCATTCCGTTCCGAAAATTTTAAAATATTTAGAATCGAAATCCAAAACCAGTTACAAAAACCGCTGAGTTTCCGCATCCGACAACTATTTGTATGAAAGACTATCTGCTTGAAGCTGGAAATAAAGAAAAAAAAATCCAATCAGAGCCAATAAACGCCCAGTATGTCAAAAAGGATGAAGATTCGCAAGTCTGAAAGATTACAATGCCTAGACTCGTCTGGTAAACCTTGTAATGCAAATTTTAAGTTCAGCTTTAGCCTATTCTTTTTCGGTTTTTCAAAATTCGTAACTTCCTGATCCCTTCCCACATAGCCACATGTTTTTCTGACTCCTACACATTTTCCGCGATGCTTCATACAAACTTCGGATTTTCAACGCTAATCCGTCGCTATCTGTCACGGGCTTTCATGTACAAATGTTGTACCTATACAGTGGGAAGAATGTGGCTGAAGTGCGCATGAAAAACTACATAATTGCCTCTGAAACTGAATGTATTTCGTATAGATAATCCAATCAGAACGTCCTACGGTAGATATGCCTGACGCACGGAGGTCGAAGATCACGAGGAGAATGAGAAACTTACAGTTCGATTGTGATGAGAAGGGAAGCCTTTATCGCTGGTCTCCATCACGGCGAGTATACGACGATTGAGCTCTGTTATGTGGGCACGGAGGAAGTTAAGCTTCTGTTCATGGACAGCAGGATCCTGAAAAATGAGTGTACTTGTTTTTCTGACTAGTTTTTCGATTTGTAGGTTCAAATCGTGTCATTGAGTACGCCGTATTATTATTGTTGATGATTGATGATAACGTGATTTTCGGAATATGTTGGAATCGTATTCAATGTTGGGCGGACTTTCTAGACTACTACTCATATCGAGTAGGATATTAAGACGTCCAAAACATTCTCGTCATTTTCATTACTCCATTACTCACTGCTATCTACTAACTTCCCACTCGTGGATTCTTCAAGGATCCGTCCCTTTGATGGTTTTATTCTTCTGATAGGTCCAAGAGATCAACCTTACGAACGAATCCGGATCTGAGCAATTGCTCCATCCAATTATCTTGAACCAAGAAAACCCATTTCAAAAAACCCATCTTGCTCTATGTGATTTTACTTTATGAGAAAAATGATTGGAATAATAGTAGGGTTGTCTTGCCCACTGTGACACACGAACCTTATGCTCTTTTATGGTGTTGCCCACGCGATGAGATCATGAGCTGTACGAAAGACAAAAAATCATAGAGATATAAGATGAAATCACCTCGAGGAAAGTGACATCATGTTTTCAGAAAAACTACCCCAAAAAACTAGTCTATCAGCTCATAGTTTACAAGAAAAGGAAGCCTCTGGAGATTCCAAGGGCACAGTACTTCCTTCTCTACTCGTCTCAGTTTGAGGGTTGAGACAAACTAAAGTGTTCTCATCCAGTAATCCAACCGAAAAAAATTATCCAGAGACTTGTAGTTTATCCTTGCTCTTACCAATGAGACACTCCCTTGTTGAAGAAGACGCGCCTTCTTTTGTACTGACAGAAGTCGTTCCTTGTACCATTCGAGGAGTTTCGATGCTTGATCCTGTCCACGTTTCAACATCTCACTCTCCTCTCCTTGGAAGTACTCCAGCCTCGCCTGTAAAAAAAGAAGATTGCGAATTCAACCCCTTTACATATCCATTAGGCGAACGAAAAAACTTGCGCAGACTAGTCGGTGGATATCGAGAAAAACATGTTATGATCAGTGCCCGTTGCCAAGATAACCTTACTTGTACGATCTTCCCTAGGGAGCTACGCAGGTCGCCGACTGGTATTATTATTGTCTACTATAGCCGTTCAGTTAATGTCAAAACATCGAAGCTCAAAATTTAGCATTTAATGAATAACAGCTCGACGGACCCAAATTCCTACCGTATACAGTTTTCCAGACATGATCAATTTTGAGGAAGCTGTACCTCAACGTTTATCAAAATAGTAATATCGTCCCGACTGTTCTCCTTATTCTATCATTCTCCCCCTTTCTCGATTCATATCGTTTCGAATCAGAAACTCTATTCAAACTCGTGACCATCCCCCATGTTTTCGCCTAACTTTTGACCAACGTCATCGTACATACAGAACCAATCAGAATCAGTGCCCGCCCGCGCTTCTCCTCCCGCTCGTGGAATTTGTTCTCAGCCTGCATTCCTGTAATCAATACTCCCCCTTGGGACTTCTTTATATCCTCCGTTTTGACTCCGCCCACAGTTAGTGAGAACGGAATCTCGTATAAAGAGGGATCGGCATTCACGTTATCCTCATTGTTTTCAGCTCTCACAGGAGCCCTCTCTTCGGTTTCATTTCTCCTCTCGCGCCTTGTCTTGGAAGGGAAATGAGAGCAACTCTCGTGTTTCTGGCGCTCTTCTGCGCCATCTACGTCGTTGATGGTGCACCATTCCGATCCTTCAACTCCGATGAGTCTCCGGTGAGTCGAGTTACGAATATATCTTCAATATAGCCTAACTAGTCCAACCAAGATGCATGTTCTTGTTTGCAGTCCGTTGATGTTGTGGTTCTCGAGGGCTCTCCAACTCAGGATGCTCTTGACACTGGGGACGACGACGACTGGAAGGAAGAGGAAGAGTTCACCGAGGGTGCCATGGGCAAACGGAGCATCGCACTTGGAAGAAGCGGATTCCGCCCAGGAAAACGAAGCATGGACAACTTCCACACCATCGACGTCAGGTAGGGCTTCAGATTATTTATGCTACTTTCTCCTTCTTTTTGGATTCTTTTTACATGTCGATTACAGTGGCCTCATAATGAAGCGCTCGATGGCCATGGGAAGATTGGGACTTCGTCCGGGAAAGCGCTCCATGGCCTACGGTCGCCAGGGATTCCGCCCGGGAAAGAGATCCATGGCCTACGGACGTCAAGGATTCCGCCCAGGAAAGCGTTCCATGGCCTACGGACGTCAAGGATTCCGTCCAGGAAAGAGAAGCGCCGAGATGATGGAGATCATCCCCCAGCACGTCCCGGAAGTCTACATCCTCTGATTGGGAGGATCAGTTACCCATAAATTCCCGCTTTGTATAACTTTTCATCTCATTCTATTCATCCTTGATCACATCTCTCGTTTCACTCGTCACTCCAATCATTTTCTTTCCTATCTTTAAAATTCATGTACAAGCGTTTTCGGAAAAATTGGGAATGAATTCGTGCTCTGTTAGCCAGTTTCTAGATTTTCAGGTGGAACGCGGATTCTCTCGGAATCAAATTGAGTCGTTGTTGAGATGAAGAAGGAGACGGGAAAAGGATTCCTTCAGAGGGAAGTATTATGAGGGGAATGATGCCATTCGGGGAATCGAACTGAACCTTTATAGAGGAATCGAATATTTTCCGGAATCTGAAGTCCAGAAAATGCAAAACTGTGTGTCTCTTTATCGATTTTTTGCGGGGTGTTTTCAGAAAAGAAGCATGATCTATGTTTCTTTCTGAGAGTTCCACAGGTTCGATTTCTTCCGGTTCAGCCGCTCTCTATCGAAAAAACCGTTTTTTTGTTGGAATCGACGCAATAAGAAAAATCTGAATGAAAAAATATTCTTAATCATGAGAAAAAGAAACAGTACGATAATCAGGAGGCAGGCATCCATTCTATATTCTTGGGGATAAGTATTCGATTGTGGAAAGTATTGCGAAATTTCCAGAAAAGTTGGAAGTTTTGGAAAACTCCAGTTTTCGACAAATTCGGATTTCATTCTGTAATCCGGTAGAATACGAAATAACAATTTGAAGTTTAAATGTTTAAACACTGTTAACTCAATATTGGAGAAACTAGGAGCTTCGAAAAAATAATACAGGATTTCTCAGATTTGGATACAGGAACAAAGTTTATCTCAGAGTTGAGCAATTAAATCAAGTTACTTAGTGCTTTGTGTCCACTCATAAAAATGAAGGTTGCGGGCCGCTGAAGAAAATATTTTCAGTTATTCGACCGATGATGAACAATTTGAATGGATGGAAGCATAACTTTACGAGGTTGTTGATGGATTGGTAGAAGAAACCCACTTGAACAATTTGGCTTCGTGTTTCAGAGTTGAAATACAATTTCAACAAAAACCGGTTTTGTTCGCAACGGTTATCAACACTTTTTCTTAGTCCAGTAATTGTACACGACTCATTAAAGATATAATCATGTTTAGCTTTGCTACTTAAGCTCTTTTGCTGCTCGTGCTCCTTATCGATTGAGTGCGTTGTTTTCTGACGATGGAAACGCTTCTCATCTCTATTACCGTAAAACTCCCACTTGTATCATCACGAAGAAAAATATGTCGCTTTGTATTCTTGCCATACCGTTCATCCTCACATGTTTGTATTATCTTTTGTATCATCTGCCTCCGCATGTTTTTCAGATATTCCGTTTCACCAAGTGCCCGCCTCCTTCAAAAACGGGCTATAAAAACTCACAGTTTATGAGTGTTTTTCATTATCAGCGGATCTAATCAAGAGCTCTCCGCAATGTCTAAGGCGCTCCGTAATCTCTTGATCTTAGCGGCTGTTTTCACCATCTGCTATTTCATCTCACAAGGAATCGAATCTGCCGAAGTGAGTGAACGAGTTCCAGGTAACTGAGCCACAATCACTATATCACCGTTACAGACCGGCGAGCGCTCTCGTGATGTCAACGAAAAAACCTCCTATGGTAATGACATCATTCGGTATATCTAATCGTTTTATGTGTATCATTTACAGGGGTCGGAATCAACACTGTCGTACTTCCTCATCTGAATGGGGAGCAATTACAACAGGTGGACGCCCCAAAGGAGAAATCGGCTGATGGTGCAGCGACAGAAAAACCAAAGGTTTCCGAGAACAACGGTTTCATCATGGTGGATCACCCGAAGTTGAATCAGGGACATTTGATGGCAATGCGGTATGGAGAGGGAAAGATTGCAGCTGAAAAGATCGAGCGCATCATTGAGATCCTCAAGTGCAAAAAATGCTCGGAGAAGAATCTCGAGAAGGATAACACGGAAGCAATCGTTCAAATTCTGAATGATAACGTGGACGCCAACAACAACAACAACAACTCCAAGCGCTCCTTGGCAATCGGCAGATCTCAATGGCGCCCAGGAAAGCGATCAACGGTCACCTCGCGCACCGATCTGGGCAACGGATTGGACCTCATTACCGATGCTAACATCCACCGCTTCTGGAAAATCACCAAAGTTTCCGATTAATTCTTGTGTTTTGATTCATTTCTGGACATTTTCCTTCTGATAACATTCTAATGAATCATCTGTTGAACAAATTACAGTTTGATATCCTAAAAAAATAGGCGGACCAAAAAAGGTTCGCACCAATCAGAAAAAAGCTCCGCCTTTTTCGGAAAAAATCCGAACCCTATAATTTGTTATCTACTAGGAACCACACCTACCACTGCTTATAAATACGCGGAGAAAGAGAACAAGGAGTCAACCCATCCCCTCATTTCTCTTTTCGTAGTGAGCAAGCCTGACTACGAAAATGAAGATATCTCTTCTCTTGGTCGCCGCGGCCCTCCTTGGAGCTGCCGCCTACGTTCTCGAGGACGACTTCCACGCCGCTCCGGTAAGCATCCGAGATCTTTCTCATGATTTTAGTATCATATGAATCACTTTCCAGGTGAAGAAGCTATCGGCACCGACTTTCAACTCTGCCATCTTCGGACGCAAGATGGACGAGGATCGCGACTTCGCCAGCAAAGACGTCGAAGACGTCGACTCCTCCGCCAACGAGGAAACCGGAGACTACGATGATCTCCAGGTTTATGTCGACCCGATTATCGGCGAGCCGGTTGACATGGAGAAGCGTCTCTACATCAACCGCGATGGATTCCGTCCATCGAAGCGCTCCATGGCCATCGGCCGAGCTGGGATGCGCCCAGGAAAGCGGGCCTTTGCCCAAACTCGTGGAAAGAAGTCGTCGATCGACTTCCCTGAGCGCCACCGCCTCGATCGCTTTGCCTACATCGATGCATAAATGCTCGTTTTTCGTTTTCTAATGAACTGATATAATGAATGAAAATATATACGCAAGCCCAGTTTTCTGTCGTTCCCGTAGATCCCGCCTTTCGAATCATGACGACATCAAAAATCAGATATGAACTGTGATGTTAGACGTCTATTTTCAGACAACTTATCCAGGTTCTTGGGAGAAGGCGTAAGGAAACGCGTGGTTAACGAGCATTTTTATGGAAGTCTATAGTGTTACTCAAGCTTTTCGCCGAAATCAATCAACTTTTTAGTGTCGTATGACACAGGTAACCACGGGCTCCGCCCTTTTTTTTCATCCTCTCTCCTATTTGGCCATAATATATCGTCGGAGCCATAGTCTATCGTCGGTACTATAAAAGGACCGATGCAGTCACTAGAATATCAAGCCTCGCCGTGCCGTCCATTGATTCGCTTGCAAGAGCTTGAGTCACTGTGAACATGCTTCGCCTCAATCGACTTGTCCTACTTCTTGGCATCGTTGCCGCCATCGCCGAAGCGATCACCATCTACGACGAAAGAATTGATGGACAACAAGTGAGTAAATGTATCTGAGCTTGTCGAGGTTCTGCTACTGTCGGGTGGCACTTGACTGAACCACAAACTCATTCGATCCCCTGAGTCAATGTTCATCTTTCAGGCAAACACCGTTGCCGTCAAGACTCCGTTCTCGTTCGGAAACGGCATCCCGTTTAACTTCGGCGGATTCCATCTCGTCAACGAGGACCGTGTCCTCCGTCGTGAGCCTTACCGTGCGGCTCTCCTCCGCATCAAACTTCGTGGGCTTCCACTCATGAAAAGATCCATCGCCATCGGTCGCGCAGGATTCCGTCCAGGAAAGCGTTCCATGGACGCCTACGACTTCTAATCGTCATTCTAATCATTACTTAAATTCCAGTTTAACCTGAATGAGAGAGAGAGAGAAGAGAGGAATACTTATCCGTGTGTTATGTTCTTGTAACTTTATTGTATGTCATTCTTATCGTCATCCTTGGAATGAAAATTATAACACGGCCACCCATCGTTCTATTCTCAGATCCAAACTTTCAGATGTTTGCAGAGATCTTTGCATTTGCATCCGTGCAAAAAGCATCCGTGGGTGTCAATGGGACTATAAAAATGGAGCAGTCCGCCTACATGAAGTTGAGGCGGGAGCCAGACCAATTCGGTGTCAATTAACGCCTCCCAAATAGGCATGAGAAAGAAGAAGTGAAGTTCGAAATCTCAGACAAAGTCTGTCTGGTTGACGTTTCTCGGTCGGCTTTTTCTCAGACACACGGTCTTCGGCTTTTTGAGTTTTGTTCCAACGGTTATTATCCCAGTGTCATAGATTATAAAAGAGAGAACTTCCCTTTATCTGTTTAGTTGAGGTTGTTCATAAGGTATCGTTGTTGTAAGAAAAGTTTTCTCTTCTTGAATACTGTAGCTCGGTCAACCATCGACAAACCCAGTTTGTCTGTATTGAACCATAAAACAAAAAAACTTGAACACTGAAAGCATTTAGTCAGTGCTGGAAAGTGTTATCTCTTAAAGTATCCAGAAAAAATTGTCAATTACCTCGTTTGATAGAGTCTCATCGACTGTTTCTCTGCCTCACTTGGGTTCTTCTGACTGTGTCTTGCATTGGATACTCTGATTCTCTCTCTTTCGTTTCCTCCCTCGATCATCATTCTTTAATTCAGCTCTCATCTGATTCGGCGTGCAAACTCGAACAATGGGGAAAGCAATGATAGTGATCACTTTCCTCGCACTCTGGGGGCTGACCTGTGCTCTTCCGATTGCGGTTTGTTCGATGGGCCGTTTTCAATTCCATCATCGTTTTTTAGGATACCCGGGTTAACATTACCATTAAGTTCCCGTCAGTAGTCGTTCCGGCTCAAACTTTCGTCACAAACCGCTCCAGAGAGCAGGTTTTCACGTAAGGATACTGACTCAGGAGTCAAGAATAACTCATGTTTTCCAGTGATGTGGCTCGCATCATGAAAGAGGCTAATAAGTCTCCGTTTCGATATGGGAAGCGCTCAGCGCAATCGGAGATGAGCGCTGGTAGTATCCTCGATTTCCCTCGTCGCAACTACAGAGACGACTCGGAGGCTTACTCCAGATTCTCTGCGCCAATGTTTGACGCACTCAAGTACAGAGCACCATACAACAACGAAGTTGAGAAGCCCAATAACGGAGTTTCTTATCCAGGATCCTTCCCAAACTTCTTGGAAGCTCTCATGTTCAGGTTTGTTTGACGCTCATACAGAAACTGAGTACTCGATTGCAGAGAGCGCCTCCGCCAAATGGATCGTCTTTTCAAGTGGGAGGAGTCCATTCCAGAAGTCTCAGCTGACTCCATCCAGAAATCCGCTAACCCCAAACTGGAGAAGCTGGCTCGAATTGTGGAAGTGATGGAGAACACCCAAAACAAGAAACCAATGTGAGCTTATGATTCTATTGTTCCGAGTTCAGATCAGTTTTTCAAAGTTTCCCACTCTGTCTAGAGAAGTAAATCTAGGGAAATTATAATTTCTGGTTTCACAATTTCTAAAAAGTGCTGGGAAACGATCAAACTTCCGTTTCGTCTCGACTTTCTCAAATGACATTAAAACTTGAGATCATGATTACCGTGCGACTTTATTTTCGTTTTATTTCAGGCACCTTTTCAATACCTTCTACCGCACCTCAACCCTCACTCGTGCTCGTCCTGGAAAACGCGATACATCTTCCCCGATGATGCCAGGAGTGCCAGAGGAGTTCTATGGACCAGTCGTTTTTTCTGGTCCCATGGGGTAAAGAGGCACATCAATCAACAAACCCTCGAGCACTTCTTTTCTTTCAGAAAAAAAATCGCTGACGCAAACACCGGACAGACTACTGTAACGGCAAAAAACTCCGAAGCAGCTGGTGGCTCCTTCTGAAACGGAAATCTTAAATAGACTGCCGGATACAATTAGAGACCCTAAAAGGGTAATAAATCAGTGCGGAGACCTTCAAATTGCCCACTCATACTCCTTCTCTTTTTCTTACTCTGTTTTTATGAGCACCCTTATACTTCATCCCCTACAATGTACTCCCGACTTATGACTTCCTCTTAACTGATTGCTCGTCTCTTCTTCTCCACAAAAAAAATGTTGTGCTCTCTTCACCATTTTTTTTCACAAACTCATGACTTCTTCTCGCATGATTGCTTCTACCAACCACGAAAGCCTTCGATAAGTAATCCATTTTTCTCTTCTGGAAACGAAAAAAAAAGAATTTGTGTTCTGCGCCTGTCGTTGAACATTTTTCTTGATGTGCTTTTCCTCGTTTTCGCCGGAAAAGAATCGGAGAAAAAACGAAGAGAAGAAGAGAGATGGTGAACGTCAGATGACGAGGCCAAACATCTTTCATGTCAAGATTCATTGTCGAATCAGAAAAAAATTACGGCCCCTCCAGACATGTAGAGAGTCCTGCTCGCTGTGTGAGGCTCCGCCCCTTTTCGAGTGCCCTCCCGTTTCAAACTTCGCAGACTTCATTCGTCGTTTTCAAAGCTCCCTTGAGCTGACGACGCTTTCAACAATGAAACCAATCATCATTCTTCTCTTTCTCGGAGCCGTTATTCTTGTCAATGCGAGCTACCGTGCCACCGAATCACCGGAACAGTTCCGACGACGTCTGATGCAAACACCAGCACCAACTGCGCCAAGCTGGGCCAAGAAGCCATGGATTCAATCCTCATTGCCACCAGGCTACAGTCTCACCGAAGCTGACATTCGCGAAAAAGAGCAGAAGTACCGCGAGATGCAAAAGAAGTTGAGAGGCGTCAAGAGATCCATTGCTGAGGACGAGAATGAGGAGATCGAGCTGGAGAAGCGTCGCAACCTCCTTGTTGGACGCTACGGATTCCGCATCGGAAAGCGCGACGTTAATGATGAGCTGACGTGAGTTGAATGAACTACATTGACCTTCTTTACTTCAAATTCTTTCAGTGAGGACGACTATGAGGAGCTCGTTGCCGAGGGCGAGAGAGACCCAAGCAAGGCATTCGTCCAGTAATGGCTGATGTCTTCTGTTAACTTCAAAAAAGACAATTGCAATTCAATATTTTCCACAGATTTTATTTTCAACATCCCCCATACCCTGACCCAAATTTTTTCGGAACCAAGTGCAAAAATGTTGAGACCGTTTATTCCTCTCCCCTACCCCCACCACCCCCCTTCTCCAGAATTGAAGTTAAAATGATCAAGCAATAAAGAAACAATGTTAACAATTCTGTGTTCAGTTCCTCCCGCATTCGAAAAAATGAAACAAAATGACTTACCACCCGTGGATTGTCCTCCTCATCGTACAAAGTGTGTCGACGGTTGTCTGGAGTTACAGATGACATTACAGAGTTTCTCCATTGAATGTTCTCCATTCCAGAAGAGGCTGAAAATAAAATTCAGATATTTCGCACCAACGATCGACAAAGCTAGTTCACCTAGGCTGTTATAGGACGCTGTGGATTGAGGACGACTGCGGATAGCCTGAAAGGAATTTCAGTTTTCAAATGTGTTCGAATTTATTCTCTTACTTGAACTCTTTGAATGTTTGCCGGTGGTTGTTGTGAGCGTAACCTCGATTCTTCTTTTGCGGATCGAACTGTGCTCGGCTGAAAAATATAAGGTCTGTTTTTTTAGCGATTGCTTGATGAATCATACATTTTATTAATCTGAATTTGAAATCCGTATGCTATTCATAAATCTGAATTGAAACAAGGAAGAGTCTATATTTAGAACCGTTGCCTATCAAACTCCCATGAAGCGTAAAATCCGGAATTTTAAAACAAAGAGTTTTTGCTCGAAAAAGCAATAAAGGCGCTAAAAGAATACCGGAATTGTCCAGAAGAAAAATTCAAAACTCACTTTTTTGGATCTGAGAACAACGACTGGCTGGTCGAACAGTAATGCGTAGTCCGGCGGCGACTGACTTCCTCCGTTCTGTACTATCTGAAATCCAATTTGTGTGTTGTTGCTGGTAGGTGTGACACATTAGCTAAACAACACAAACGAATGTGATTCATCATCGGAACTAGTATGGGACTGCTAATCTCACTCTTCTGATTCACAAATTATGAATGTTTGTTAGAAGGGCACTTGTAAACATTCAGGCCAACTATGGGAAAGTAACAATTCTCCAGTCTAGGGTATAAGAAATGAAATGAAGGTATCCTAGTTCTTCAGGTTTTTCTTATGAAGTGTAATAATGCATGAAATAATATCCGTTAATGAGGGAAAAAAAAAAATTCTCACGCTTGGTTGCGATCCGTAATGGTGCGGCTGGGATCTGTAATCGACGAGGGAAGGAGATGAGAAGTTGTGAGACCGTCTTCCGAATCCATTGACACCCATCGAGGGTGGTTGCATATCTCTGCAAAAATTGCATTTTGAGGGATCCTTCGTTTCTCACTACTGGATGTTGGGCACCCGGAACTCTATTTCCATGACTCTTGATTAAAAAAGACATTCAAACTCCTCATTTACAGTCTTACCTTGTCAGTATTCATTCTACTGGGTCACATTTTTTCTTCTATATTTAGAACTTGCCGAAAGGAAAACGGTTACCATTGGCTACCGCCGGAAGGCCATCACAAAGGCACTTCAACAGACCCATAAAAACTTCTTCAGAGTGACGATTTTGAGATGACAACATGTCTGTGCACTACTTTTATATTTTTCACCAAAACCAACCTCATGTCTCCAGGAAAGTTGTGAGCAGTTTTGGTGTAGAGGGGAGCAATCGTTTTCAGTCTGAAAAATGGATTCCGATAGTGGTATTATCACTGATAAGACTAATAGAATGATAAAGTAATCAGCTGTCTTACGAGTAGTTAGATTGAAAAAAAATTGGAATCTTGGATTTCAAAACCACGTTTCCAAGATAGATGAACTTGTATCTGAGAAAGGGATGGAAGGAAGAACAAGAGGGAATAGATAGTATGGTAAGGTAAGCTGACCACATTCAGAAATTCATTAGTGGGTGTGTCCTGAAACCATGATAAAACTGAGATGAAAAGTAGAAGCGGGAAACAGAGACCACATTATTGGGGACCGAAATGTTGGACCACATATTTCCAGGAAAAAAAACAGCTGGAGACTGTGAACACATGAGAATGTAACGGTAAAGAAAGAAAAATCAAATGAACAATAAAAGAAGAGCGGTTGAAATTGAATACTTAAGTACATTCATCTTTCCATCTCTCTCTAGCTCCACTCGAACAACACGAAATTCAATTTCAAACAATAACAACAACGCGGCCGACAAAAAAACGAAAGATGGGTAGCTCTCGAGATTCAAAAATCTGGATCCGTACAAATCAGAGGACTCGAAAATCAGTGAGAGAGAAAAACACCGGTTTCGGACAAGGAGGGGTTTGGAATTCGAAGAGACCAACACCACCATTTTGGAATTGAAATGGAAGCTGTGTTTTGGATTGAGATTGAGTAATAACGGTATTCCGAGTCGGGAACAGACATGAAGGTCATTGAACTCACATTTCCCTCACTCACCCTGTTATTGGACGTCAACTTGTTTCGCAGGTGAAATTGGGAAACGCCGTTTATGGATCAATTACATTGAACCCGACTGTTTTGATCGGTTCAGGTGGGCTTTTTTAGTGAATCAAGAACAAGGGTTGCAAATTGGACATTGAAAAGGTCAGACAGGATGAGGAGAAAAAAATATTTCTCAAAGTGACCTATCAAAGAAAAATGTCAACAGGAAAGGTTTTCATTAATTCTATCGTTTTTGAATTTCCAAAAAGAGAATCCTAATAATTTGCCATCTATGCCAGATGGAGCTAATATCGAATAAATAAAAAGAGCATAAAAGCGGGAACTGACAGAAGAACAGTGTACAATGACTAAACCAGTGTACAAATACAATAGTAACGGACAGCCGGCTCTCTACGGATGGCTCATAGAGAAAATACCGTGTCTGTATGCAATGAGGGAGACCCCTATGTGTGTGTTAGTGGCGGTGCCGCGCGTACACTCAAAAAACATAAAAACAGTATTCGTCTTTCCGGTTGCTACCTCCTATCTGCTTTTGGTTATGTATTATGCCCGTTGCTGTATTTTGCGGTTTTCTAATTAATTTCTGTCGTTTCTTCTTCACAAAAAGCGATGGCTGAGAAAGTGAATCTTTTTTCACTTTCTAGGAGGGTGAGAAAATGAAAAAAGAAAAAGATTGAGAAGACGAAAAAACTATATTATGCAATTTCTTGAGTACAGTGTTTTGAGTTAGTATAGAGTGCAAGTGGAAAAATACGTATAAAAATGGACGAGTGGGAGAGGGTGTGAAAGCAAATACTCGATTTGAATTGGAAAAGAAAAGCAAGCTTCGCACCGCAGTCTCATGCGCTGATAACGAAAACTGACTGATCAGTGGAAGGTAGATCCTCGGGATACCTGACCCAGTTTTGGGAACATATCGAATTAGAGACATAGGCTGAGAACACATGTCTTGAAGTTTCAGGAACATCTCATGACTAACACATTGAAATAAAACGTGAATATTATCAGTCACTGCCGATTTTCATATCAGTAACGCATTAACATATGACACAACGGTTATTTCGAAACAATATATCCGAAGAGATAAAATAAAATTTTGGGGGGAGAAGTCGAAATCCGAACACAAACGGAATCAGTAAGTGAAATAAATCGGGTTAATGATCTCGCGTGCCGTCGCATGAAATCAGAAGAAAGAATAGATGGTGTGAGGGAAAATAAAAGATTTCGAACTGAGTAAAATCTTGGGGAGCGGTTTCTGGAGAATTCGTGAATTCAAAATGACCATTATGGGCTGTTAGATCTAATAGAGGGGAAAATTGTGGATTTTGGAAGAGTATTGTAATGAATAATGTGAACAACTAAGGAGGTGCAGATTCTACATCCTTGAATCTTAAAACAGCAATCCAAAAATGCAAGTCTTCAATTTTGCGGACATCATAAAATGTTTCCTCTCAAACAGTCAATTGGTCTTTCCTATTGGTGGAGATGTCTGGCGCAACCACAAAAATCGTTTTTCACACAATAGGCCCCGGACAGTGAATTGAGAAATTCAATTCACGTTTTTTTTGTCGCGGAACAGAGAGCGACTCCACTGGCTGGACACTAACGCATTGGATCAAGCTGACGGGATTAGAAACTGGTAAAATGCGAAACCGAATGTTTGTGAAATCGTGTGAAATCTGATGGTTTCATTTAGAGAAGGAATATAAACTTTGTATAAACATATTCTAAAAGTAAGCATCAGAAGAGGGGAACGCAGTGTTGACTATGGTGTTGGAATGAGTGATGCGCTATATAGGAAGCATAAATAAATATATTGAGAGGTTCAGCGCTAACCGTTTTGTTAATCTCTTCTTAAAAGACTCTTTCCTCTCGGTATCTTTCGGGTGTTGTTTCCAAGTCATTGTGCTGAACTATAAGAAAAGGCCGGGTTGCAATAGATATTATCCTACAAGCTTCAAACTCTCTGGCTGATTTCATTTTGGCAGGTCTAGAAGTAGATGTGTTTATTTTCATACAAACTTTTTGAAATTGAATTTTTTGAAAGTCAGAGAATGCACAACCCGAGTCTTGACAAGTTCACAGTATAGTTGAAAATCTGAGATTTAGTTCCTTCATCTGTCTCACGAGCTGATACTCAGTAAGATTTCACAAGACAGTTCTGAAGAATAGCTGCAGACTTGTACCCAGGGATATTAGACAGGAATAAAAAAAGAAGAAAAAACAGTTGTCCTGTTTCTTGCGGAGAAGTAATTTGCATCTAAATTGCAACACATAACAAAAGTGTGAAGAACATAATACAATTGGCTGTCCGGACGATGGCCAACTTACATATCATACATGTTGATCTCTCCTCATTTCTCTCCCCTCCATCTCATATGTGTCAGTTATTCATATCTTTATCGTCTTCATGAACGAATTCCCCTCCTGTGCGTCCTCTCCTGTTTCTTTTTCATTTCACTGGAGGTGAATGATCTATGGATGTGGTAGGGGTGATAAATTACAGCAAAACCGTTATTTTGTTGAATGCTAGGTGTGGTGCGGAAAGGACTGGATGCTAACCAGATGATGTTCTAACGGGTGATGAATGAGATGAGATATCTTTTTGCGTCGGTGAGAAAGAAGAAGGAGGGAAATGAGGATATAGAATGAGGGAACGGTTTCTGCAGAGTGAGGGAAAGGTCAATTAGAGTCTTCAGCATATCTGATCCATCTGCGAGGTGTATCCAACAGGACACACACTTTTGAGGAAACAATCAACACATGGACTGTAAACACGGGTTGAAATCCGGTTTAGCTGTCTGGAGGAAATGCGCTTGGAACCACTCAAAAATGTTGAAAATCGGACAAACCCAAAATGAATGTATGTGAGAACAAAACTCTCCAAAAAAGTGAAGCATCCGTAACATCCGCAGCTATGAATGGGCAGCGGCTGAGTTGAACATGGACACAACAGTGTCGTGCACAAGTGTTATTGTTTTCAAATGCGCGAAACACACGATTTCTGCTCCCGGGTGGAAAACAGAAGAGGAGGACCGGGGCAAGGGGGAGGAATCGCACTTTATTCGAAAGTAGCATTCACGCGTGAACACCACGGCCAAAACTAAAAGTAGACAAATATGAGTATGCACAAGTTGAGTGTGGCGGTGGTTTCAAGAGGGTTCACACACTGTTCTATCGGGTGAATGATGGATGATGAAGACATTGGCGAACCTTGATTTTTAGAAGTGGCTGTTACATTCCCCCTCCGAAAGTACTTTTGGATAACGGTCAATTGGTTCTGGTAATGAGACAATTGGCCAGACTAGTGGAACCTAACAACTACACTTGTTATTGGTAAAAGAATGAAAACTGACTTCTCGAGACATAGTTTCAAGTGAGAATTTGTTTTTGGAAAACAAATTGAAAAGGTTTTCTGCTGAGAAAACAATCCTCTGGCTTTTCCCACAAGAATACCCTAATGTTGAAGGAGAATAAGGAGAAATGAAGGAAGAGACGACAAGGGCAAGATATCGAACGGCTTCAATAGGATAATTAGGCAAAGGTGGCAGGTGCTTGCAATATTCATCTGCAACAGATGGACGACGCGAGACTCTTGCACCAAATTATGCATTCAGCAAGGGAGGACATTCTCGCTGATCAAAACAACTTTTGTGAAGTAACAGGTGAAAATCCTTGGTTATGTGTACTCACAGTATGAGCTATATACCCGTCGGTAAGCGAAAAACAGAAAACAGCTGCTCAAGCATGACTGTCTTGGGAAGGAGGACCACCTGGCATCATGAAAGCGGACACGCTTTTTCGGAAATTACCGAAGCTAATGGGCCAAAGAGCAGATGAATGGCTGGGGCAGAGAGTCGTAAACGAGAATGCGACTATGGAGACCTATGATACAACAGAAAACGGCAGCTGAATCCGGGGAATGTGACGACAAATGGAAATCTGCACAGAGTAACAGATCCAAACAGTGCTGAGGCCAAAAAAAAAAGTAGTTTTGAAAAAGTTTGGTCGAAAAATCTAAATATCTTGTTTCGTATACGTTTCGTATACATGTCTGACTTATCCAAAAATGAATTTTCAAGAGTAAAAAAATTTCAAAAATGTTTCTATCCTGGAATCAAATGACAAAGACTTGATCTAATTGAAAATTTTGAAGATGCAGTCATCATCAAAGACAAGTTGTTCTCACACAACTGCAACACTTGGAATTTCTCGAATAATTTGAGAATACTCGCAGAACTTGATAGATTTAATTTCTTTTTTAATCGAGAAATTTTTCAGAAGCTATTTTTCCCAATGAATTGTTTTCTTTTTTCTCTCTGATGTTTCTTCAAATAGAAAATTGAGAAATGGAACTCCATAGAGACTGAAATGGCTGCAGTTTTTCGTATTACAGCCTTGTATTTACAGCCAGAAATTCGGTTTTTACCGTCAAAAATGTCGTTTACTCGATTTTTATGACAACTAAGATGGTATCTTAATTTATCGAAGATTTAGTTGTTTTGGTCTAAATTGTAATCTCAATATTCATGGTTTTTTTCAAATACAAGTGTAACAAAATTGAATTTTTACTGAAAATGTTCAACCTTCACTCCATTTTACGTGCTTCTCTGTGACATTCGTATGCCCTTGTAAGATTGCTTTTTTTGACATCCATATGTATTCCTCTCTCCATTTCACCTGTTGCTGTGGAGATATTTCAACGTTTGCCCAAGAGACAGAAAAATCGCACGAGATCTTGGGTTGCACGTTTTCTCATAGTCTGACTCAAGGTAAAATTGACCTCGCAGATTCAGACTTTGATATTGAAATTTGCAAAATGTTAAGCCTTACAAAGTTGCCCCTACAGTGATATTTGACGCATATTTTTTTACTATTTTTTTAAATACCACCATCACTGACTGTTTTGCAGAAAAATAATAAAAATATGGTTTGGTATCTACCGGAAATTTTTTTTTGATTTCAAACCATCATGTTCCGCTTTATTGCTTTTCGATCTTCTTCATTTTTCCTCGACAAAAATCTGTTTTCCAGGACATTCCTATTTTCCATTGAAGAAATCGGGGAAAACAACTTCCAGGAGAGCGAATTGTTTCTTCAGTTTCAAGAGCATATTTTTATCAGCTGATCACTCAAAAATAAAGCATTTTCGCAATTGATGTGACGCGTCGATCTCTGAAAAATTTATGTTCCATATTATGCACTGAAAGAGACTATTTCTATTTGGAGAGTCAGGGTCGAGATTTGCATTTTAGGCCTTACTTCCAGCTGGTTGTGATAAAGAAAATTCATGAGTTCTCGTTAAATATTCTGTCACAATCTGGGCCAAAATGTCACTTTGTAACTAAAAATAGTTACAAAATTATGAATATGATGAAGATCTGAAAATCACCTTTTACCACTGAATTACTTATTCCGAAAGATCCTTTTTTGTTGAATCCAAAACCTAGATTATTCTTTCACCTTGAATCATATTTCGTGCGTCGGATCGAAGTACAGGCAGAACATTTTGTTTTGTCTGCGAAAAGTCTACTGGGGCCTCTTCGTCAGATGACAATCCATCGAAACCGTTTTGATTGTTTTCGATGCCCAGAATAACCCGGTTCCCATGTCCACCCCCTCGTCTCGTGCCAGCTCGTACGATCCGAGCTCCTTTTGACTGTTTCAGATGTTTGTGTAGGAGGATTCATGTATAAAAGAAGCCGACCATTCCTACCATATTGTTAGAATTGACAAACATTTTCACCGAATGTTCTCGACCCCACATGATTTTTCATTTCATTTCTGTTCTCAGTCCAATCGCACTCAGTCTTGTTTAGAACCTGGTCGCCTATTCTTTTCTTTTCATATAAATACATTTATTAAAACATTCGAAAAGGACAAGTTTCAGATGTCTTTTTAGCCAATATCAGCTTTACAGCTGTAATTTGTATTGTATTTACCAAAAATCTATCTTGCTTTTGATTAACTTGGTGCAAGCTAGATATATTGTGCACTTTTTTCTTGAGATAGACCAGACTTCGCACTAAAACCGGAATTTTTTTTTTTTTTTTTTCGTAGTTCCCATTTACTTCTGGATACGTTTCTCAGAAATGCATCAGTTATGTCTTGTGATTTGGACATGACCACTTTGTTTTGTTTTTGTTCTCTTTGCAGACTAGATTGTACGAATTCGTTCTATCTAGCCTCTGTACATCATCAGGGTCACTCCAAATGGCCACTCCTTTTGTGAGCACTTTCTTGTTCTCGTACAAAGCCGGACAATGATAGTTTTCTCTTCGAAGACAGAAAAGTCATAAAGATAGACGATTCCATCCGATTGAGACATATTATTCCCAAAAACAAATTATTGTTGTTTGATCATCGGACAACATTCGGAAAAAAAAACAAGAGGGAACA
Source organism: Caenorhabditis sp. 40 LS-2015 (assembly GCA_900536305.3). Lineage (NCBI taxonomy): Eukaryota > Metazoa > Nematoda > Chromadorea > Rhabditida > Rhabditidae > Caenorhabditis > Caenorhabditis tribulationis. The sequence goes on along the minus strand of LR545332.1, from coordinate 215,834 downwards.
CTCTGAAAGAACAAAGGGAAGCTATCATCCCAATTGGAAATTTTCGAAGGACCAAAGTTCGTGATTTTTGCCAACATCATATCAAATTTCCATCTCATTAACCGAAACATGCATGACGACTAGGCTTTTCGTTTTTGTTCATTTCACTTCTTTTTCCTCCTCACCAATACATGAAAACTGAGCACTCACAGACGATAGTTGTTTGGTTGAATCTCTGATAGTCTCTCGACAATAACAACTTGAGAATCAGAAACTTTTGATGTATATATACCCATGAAAGAAGTTTATCACTTTCTCAGTTTTCTTCTTTATGTTTCATGAGTTTCTTTTTACCCCATTTTTGGGAACTTTAAAATCTGCATTTCAAAGATCAAACATTGTAGCGAACAACTCAGTTTTGAAAAGTTTCCGCCTTTTTTTGTCACTTTATTAAGTGGGTGGCAACTGAAAAGACCGCAGACAATCAAACAACTTTGTCCCCTCCCCCCTTCCTTGCTCTGGAAACCATGCCTCCCAAGTATTGATGCACTTTTGCCGGAATGTTGACATTCTTCAATTTTTTGAGCCCATGTTCCTTTTCTTTTTTTCGCTTTCCGCCAGACGGTGGAAATCTTAGAAAAAAATAATTTTTCTCAACATGAAATAATTTCGATGCGTTTCCCCATCATAATTCTCTTTTCTCCCATTAGCTTCCGTCGCAGACGACTCACAGACTTCCGTTTGGGACAGACGCAGACTGAGGCAAAAAAAAACTTGGCTCTTTTCAAAAAGCCACAAAATTTGAAACTTGGATGTGAAACTTGTTTTTTGTGATGTGATCATTTCCATGTAAAAAAAGCTAAACCTAAACAAAAAGAAGAGAGTGCGAAAGAAGCCGAACAAAAATGACTCTTTGGGTCCCCCAAAAAAAGAACAACAATGTGTCATTTTTCTCGTTTCTAAATCGGGTGAAACCTTTCGCCCCAACCAACTTCAGTCATATCTTTCTGATTTCTATATTATTGTATTTCTCTGATTTCATTCTTTGTATTTGTTTGGCGCTCTCCTCACATGGGCCCAAACAGGCAAAGATGTCTGATTAACTCACTCCTCCACTCATTTTTCATCTCTTCCCTCTACTACGACTTGACGAGTGATATCAATGCTCGTGCTAATTCGTGTCCCACTCACATTTTCCATATTTTCAGGCAGAGAGACGATGCTCAAATTCTTCCAAAAGAACCGTCGCCGGAACAGCGAGCCAGCTGCCCACGTTCCACCCAGATTCGTTGTAAGTTGTGGAAATCAAAAAGATTATCTTTTATTATCGTGTATCAGACCTAAACTATTCCGGTGTCAAAACATATCTATTTTGGACACTTTCACAGTAAACAACCTGTTTTCGGCAACCTAGTTTCTTTTGTCTATCTGCTGAGTGTGATAAAAATATCCAATCAAAAGTTCAGAACTGCTGGAAAAAACTGTTTTTGTGTTTTTCATAGGCCCATTCAAATGCAATTGTCTAACAGGTGTTGTCATTTCTGTTTTGGTTTTCAAATAGACTTTCACGTGAGTCAGAAGTCTATTGAAGGACCGGAAAACTAGAAAATGTACATATAAAGTGAATGATGTCCAGAAACGGACGATTCTAGCAATCAAATATCCGGTTGATACGACATGATAGTTTCATGATTTAAGAGCGGCGTTTTAAAATTTGTCTTGTATATCATACTAGCTGAAATTCTGTCCTACCATTTTCTGATCGCAATATATTTGCGCGTTTAACGTTAGATTGTCATTCTCTAAAACGGCCGCCTGTTTTAAAAATTTGTCTTGAATCAAAAACTGAACAATGCTTAACCAAATTTAGACTATTGAATTCTAATCCATGACTGTGATTTCTTGTGCAAGTTCAATTAATCCATTCTCAAAATGAAATCCTATAAAAAACTGTCAGACTTAATTTTTTTGAGTACCGAAAAAATTGGATAAAGTATATTCAAACTACCGTTCTTCTGTTCAATTTCAAGCTCCATTTTCCATGAAATCGTTTCCGAGTTCGAAAATGATTTCTCATCTGTTGTTGAAAAACACCTTTCTTCTCGATGCCATCTTTTCCATCTTATTTGCCACATGTCTCGATAACTGGTGTAACAATTTGGAAAAGGGGCGGCGTCAGAAGAGCAATGTGTGATGGGGACACTCGCAAAAATAGACCACGTGTGTGTGCGTATGTGTCGTCGGAAGAAAAACACACATAGAAACTGAAACGAACGCAACACAGCCCCATACAAATAGTTGTTTGTGCGGGTAGTGTCGGTCGGCCGTGGAGGGCGCAATGGGTTCCATCTTCTTGCAGTCCTTTTCTACTTGCAATCTCTGCCACACTCTGTTATTGTGTTGCCGGACTGGTGACTTTCCCTGAATCATTTCACCACCTATCAAAACATCGATTCTATTTTTGACCACCGTCGTTGGAAAACCATCCGAAGCTTCAATTTTCATACTTCGTTCCTCAAATTCAAACTGAAACTGAGTTATGATAGTTTAACAAATCCTCAGAATCCAGAGTCGGAAATTTAGAATCTTACTGAGTTTCCCTTTGAATTTTCGCCATCCTGTATTACCATTCCGTTCTCTTCTTTTTTGTTGATTACGTGCCTTTGAGTGGTCTTCGTCGTCATAGGAAAACGTGCATGCTGCTATGGTTCTTGTTCGCATTCGCCATTCTCGGCATTCTTCTCTTTTTTTTCGGAATAGACAATTGGATTCAAAAGTGCTGTGTGTTGGTGGTGCCAGTATATATTCATCTTCCCGTTTAGCACGTGCTTATTTCACTCTTAGTCTAGTCCTAAAATCATAGAGGCTCTTCTTCTGAAAAGTAAATGGTGAAAAAATTGTGTGCTCACAGAAATCGGTGCTCCGATTGTAATTTTTGACAGCTGGTGTGGTGAATAATCAGTTAAGTGAAATGATGTTTCATTTTTGTTCATTTACACAAACATTCTTATCAGTTCTCGGAATAGATTTCGTCGAACACATCACCCTAATAATAGTGCAAAGTACGGTAAAGCAAATATGCTTTTCCATTGAAACTGTGTAAATGTTTTATTGGCTGAAAACAAACTTGTTTTCAATATTCGTAAGATCGTGAAGGAAAACTCGAGAATTTCCGATTTTCATGTGAAGCAAAAACATCGAAAATTTCTCCGAATAATTTCCTGACTCTGTGAGAACATAAATTTAAAAACTGAGAACATAAACATTTTTTTCAGCCACTTTCTAATCACTGAACATTCCAATGATTGAACTTTTGACTTCCGGAACAGCCACCCTCACTAATTTTCGGAAAGTTTTTGATTTCAATCCAACTGTTAAAAACAAGGGACGAAATGTCTCGGCTCCTCTAGAAGCCCAATCTCTCGTGTTTTGATCTACCCTGCGACAGTCTCCGCCCTCTTTGATCTTTGCCACTACCGACACCACATAGACCCGCATACCTCCCCCCAATGTCTTCTCAGCCCCCTTTACTCTTCCGTTACCTCTTCTCTTCCCTCTGTGTTTTCAGTTGTTATCAATTTCAGTTTTTCTCCCCATCAGGATTTTTTCTCGTCTTCCCGCCCCACTATCTCAACGTGTATTAATTGCAATCAGAGGAGGCGGTTGATAACAAAAACGAGTACAATAACAAAAAACGACTCCTGATCGATTATTGGTTGCCCTATCCTTCTTCGTGGGGACTACCCTATTCCCTTCTGACTATTTTTTCATTCCTCTTTTTTACTTTTGTCTTTATCAAAAACAAACCCGAAGGTTGAAGATGTTTTGAGATCTAAAAAACTTCAACCTGGGAATTGGAACTTTCTACTCGAAAACTTCTGGATGTGGCTGAAAACAATGATGTCGTTGAAAACAAAATGGAACGCCCTTAGATTGGTCTTCCGTGCCAAATTATAAACATCTCGCTTTACATAGGATTATAAGAGTTTTCGAGACGGATTTGTAACAGTTGATGTTTTCCGGATACGAGATTAAATATTCATACTGGAAAATCTGCTCGAAAATAGAATCCATCACAACAGCCATTGAAGGACTCTTCTTGTAGATCAATTCAATTAGTCAGTAATAGGTTTCATCTTGTACTTTGAACCCTTGCCTAGGCGACCAACGCCTCTCAAAACCGACGGCGCAGTTGATGTTTTTCACATTTGTCGCACTTCTAAAATGCTAGCTGCTTCGTCCGGTCTTGAGAGAATCGCAAAATTCAAGTCACGCGCTGTCATCTTCTCGGCCATGCTCGATTATTTCTTCTTCTGGTTTTTTTTCTCTTTAGGCGTTCACAGATTACTTAGCTTGATTGACTTGTCATACGGTTTTGGTGCTTTCCAATTTCTTCTTCTTGTTTAGCATTTCCGATTTTGGTCCACCCGTTTCTGGATTTTCATCCAACCCTTCCAGTTTTATTTCTGCCATAAGAGCTCAAATTTTTTCACATCGGGTTCGAAAAGGAAAAGAGAAAAAAAGCATACGAACCAAATATCTCCTCTTTCGTTCTTCTATTTTTAGATATCCAGCCGTCTATCTTGTAAACAACGTGCTTCTCTTTATTCTGTGTTGTTGTGACCAGAGAGTAAGAGTGCAAATTTTTCGCCTATTCTGCGAGCGAGCAAGACGTGTTTACTTCTGAAATCTGAGCGATTCAGAAGTGTGACCTCATTAGATCCCGTTTCTTTGTGAGGAAATACAAAAATAGAAAATATCTGAGGTTCCCGAAACAGGGGCTCTTAGAAATGTTGATATCTACCTATGAATAATATTTTAGTTTCTTCTTGAGCTTCTCATATTCTGATTTTTAATATCTCAGTTTACTGAAATCATTTCAGCAATTCGAATCAACAAACTCAAGGCAACCAGGAAACGGGATGTTGGAAACCACTCCAGTCAACGTATACGGCAACTCGATGGATCATGGGTACGTGCTACCGCGACTAATCTAGGTCTAAACAACCATGAGAACGAGATGGTCGAATTTACCCTCAGGCAGATTTCCGTTTGGGGGCACGACCGGATTAGTGCTGTTCAGGGCCGCACTTTGCATCACCTTGCATCTGAAACATAGTTTTTGTTTCAATTCTCTATGAAAAATAGAAAGACTGGCAATTGTATTGGAAGCCAACCCAAACATTCACTTCCTCATATGAGCACTTTCTGTTTCTGTGTGCTATGCCATTCTCTTTTCCACACTTTCCACCTAGAAATTATAATCCGCCCAACGATAATTATACTTCTAGCTACGAGTCGGGACCCAGTATCGACCACTCGCGTCGGAGTTCTTTTGGCATCCGCGAGATTTCACTTCCTTCCCGTCGTCGCTACACAATGCAGTCACGAATCCAGTGTCAGCGGGGCAATGGCGAGACTGGAAACCGGAAGACGTCGTATCAGTATGGAATGAACGCGCCTGGAGCAGCAAGCACGATGGATACTGACGATGACAATCTCAAACCGATGCCAATGACTCGCAGACGGATGAGTGTTCCGGAGAATGTTTTCAGAAGAGCGGTAACATTTTCAAGTTATTCACAAGATCGTCCAATCATATTTTCAGGATTTCGCAATCATGCGACCATGCAGAATTTTCAGCAACGAAGGCGCCTATGAGGTTCTTTCAGCATTCGGTATGAATAATTGTTGGCAACTCAAGTTTGTTTATTTCTCTCTTATCTCAGATCGACATGCGGACCCATACCACAAATTCATGAAGTCGATCACATGCTACGACTTGCAGCCAACTCACAGCTCTCTGGTTGTTTTTGACGGCAAAACAAAGGTATTCGTTTTCAACTTCCTCTTGCTAAAAACACTTGCTCATCTGAAATTCCAGGTCAAAGCTGCAGTTCATGCACTTTCTCAACACGGACACATTGCTGCCGTTGTCACAAACACGGATAAGTACAATGCAGAGTGTGTGTTCAACATGGGAGACTGCCTCACAGCCATTCTGTTGGTTGCTGCTGGAAACCGTGAGGTCAGTTGGGAATAAAAAATTGAAGCAGTTTCTAAGGTTTTGAGATGGGGAACTAGGTAGAAGTAACGTTTTCTTGAGAACAACAAAAACTTCAGAATTTCTGTGGATGACAGTGAAATTCACGTGTTTCAGGTGGCTACAATGACATTGGTGGACTTCTTGAAAGAGATCGGATCAGGAAACATCATCTGCAGTGGAGTCCAAAACAGGTAAATCGACTTTTCAACTTTGAATAAGATTACTGTCAGCGATGGAAGTTCTCATTTTGACCTAACGGGTGCATGTTTATGTGACTCAACAGATGAAGAGAGGTGAATAATTGAGTGGTGTTTACGTTTATGTTTCTGCTGTCAAATGATGCAAGGTGCGAGAGAGAAAAAAACGAGAGGTATCGATAAAAACAATGTCTCCCGCAAAACGAAGAAAAATGGTAAACAAGAATCATATGAGAATACGGTTCTTTGTTCGTAGGACGTTGCCTGAGTTTATTATGAAACAAAGTAAGAAGAAACCAGAGATCAGATAAACAACTAGAACCTCCCTGTTTCCTATCTTCTTTTCACGACTGGACACCCATCAGTTGGAATTGAACCAGAACAAAGGGACCAGATAATTTATGTGTTTTTGCAGCGTTTGGGAGGCTGCCAATATCATTTCACACAACAAAGTCAGCTTCGTTCCGATTTTCGATACGGTACACAAAGAAAGAGAGCAACACAATAAAATTCCGGATTTTCAGATCATTCCAAAGCCAGCAACTCCATTGTTCTTCTTGACTACTCGTATGATCTTGCAGGAAACGGTCCTCAAACTGGTAATCAAAAAACAGTTTTCCGAACAAATTATATATTCTCCTCTGCAGAGTGACTTCGGAGATGCCATCCTTCTTCACGTGCGTCAGGCCACTTTGGACCAAAAGAAAATTGGCACGTGGAATGGCGACGTCTTGAAGGTTTGTTTGTGTTGAAAAGAAAGAAGGAAAAAATCCGGATTCTGAACGACCGAAAATCACCTTTACCTTTTGGTTCAAACAATATCAAAAATTGACCGTCGATCTTTTTTCCTCAATAACAAGGTCTGCCGGTTGGTGTACGCTCGATTGGCTCTCTCCGCTGACTGTGGTATCTCTAGCAAGTGCCGAGTTTTGCAAAGGTCACATGAATCTTCCTCTCGCACGCTCTCTCTTTCAGTCGAGTTGCCCTTTTTGTTATTGTGTTTCTGGCGAGGGAGAGTTATCATAGAGACCCAATGTCTCTACATCTGGTTCTGTGCCTCGTTTTTCGTCTCTGGTCAGGTAGAAGACTCGAGTTTACAAAAGATTCTGGCACTTGGGCAATTCTGCAAACACAGCAGAACAAAAGATAAGAGGGGCATCACGAAACTGAAAAAAGACGAAATGGGACCAAAAAACATTTCCAATTGATGTGATAGTTGTCTCAGAAAATGTGACGATACAAGTTGAAGAAAACCAAAGTTCACAGTATAATTTCAGATCGGGCTGAACACCACGATTGAGGAGACAATCAAGCTCATGGCGGATAAGAAGATGTCTACGATTCCAGTCGTCAATGACTTCAATCAGATTGTCAACATGCTCGCGAGAAAGGACATCATTCTGGAAGTCATGAGCCATCAAGGCGGAAACTTCCACGAGATGCTCAAAGAACCGGTGAAAGTTCTTCGGTCACTTCAGAACCGACTTGTCTACGGACGCACCAACTTCACAGTGTTCGAGACTGTCGCCAAGCTTATGACTTCAGACAAGTGTTGCCTGGTAATTTTAATGGGAATTGTTTCAAAATGACTATCAACTTCTTCCAGCCAATCATCGACGAGGGAAAGAGAATCCTTGCTGTTGTCTCTTGCAGAGATATCCTCAGCTATATCCAGACCGCCGAGAGAACTCCAACCGAAGATCGTTCATCGTCGAGCAACTCGTCGACGTCGAGCATGCCAAAAACTGCTAAGTAAAGTGTAAATATTCAAGACATATCGTAAGAATGTTTCATTTTCTTGAACACATACTTCACTTACTTTTCTCATCATTCTTACCAGACTTTTGCCCCAAAACATTCCTTGAAATCATGGAATCGAAATTTCGTCAAAACGTTTTGCTTTAACTTGAAGCGATCTTTTTCATTGTTTCATCCTTGACAGTGACCCGTTTGTCAGAAACATATTTTGTGTGTTTGCCTTTTTCATCTTTTTTCACTCCTATTTGACACCCTAATCGTTAAGGTAATATTCGTGTATTTTGAGTCTGGACCTTCTCTAACAAAAAAAAAAGAAAAAAATTCGGAAAAAATCCAAAAAAAAAAATGCTGACTAGCGGTCATTCATAATTTATTAGTTTTGCTTCGCCCATATTTTTCATGCTCCGTGATTTTCTGCTTCTCCGGTTTCCTTCCTTAGTGTTTTGGTTAGTGTAATAGAAAGAATTGTAGTGTTTCGAAATGTCTCTCCAATTTCTTTCAAACTTGTATGAATGATTTATGAAAAATAATTAACTGCAATCACAATGAAATAATGTCATCAATACAGTGGAGGAGGTGGGGGTTACATACATCAAGTAGTTTTGTGAAGAAAAGGAGAAAGAAAATACTTTGAAAAATGAAAAGAGGGGATAATAAAGGATAATAAAATAATTGAATATTCGTTTTCAGACAATAGTGGGGAGAATGAGCAAGACGACCAGCATTTTGAAAGAAGAAAGGAAAAAAATTTTATCGTTTTTGGGAGATGGACACGTTTTTAATAGGTGGTATAGGTATACAATGTAACTTGTTATAGAATCTATAGAGCAACTTCTCTGTGTTTTGATGGATGGTTGTTTTGATTTGATATCAACAGAGAGATATAAGAAGTAAGCAAGTCGTCCATTTTGTAACCCTGAAATAAAAATTAAAGACTCAACTTTGAAATTTTCAACGTACCACAGTGGTGTCCAGAAGAAGTTTCTTTCCTTCGTTACCCTTCAACATGTTACCAACTGTCATGTTGAAGTAGGTATTTCCACTAGTCCAGTTGCAGATAACATTGAATGGATACTGCAAAAGTCACTTGTTTTCAAAACATCAACGTATTTATCTCTCACCTGAACAAGAAGATTTTTAGTCTCCAAGTGATAAATGTTCACTCCGGTTTGATTGATGGCAAGTAAAAGTCTATCCGGAAGACTCAAGTCGGAGTATTGAGACACCGGGAAAAACGCGGAACCGAACGTGGGCCACCGACAAATATAATTGAGAAACTCAATCTTCGCTTGGTCGGATTTCAAGTGCTCAAATCTCGCATAAGCGTTTCCGATGGTTTTCCTCCATTCACTGGCAGAGAACATTTTAAGTGAATCCTTGGGGACCATGTCGTCAAGAAGTTGAGGGATTTGAGCAAGTGGAGCATTCTTCCCATCCTTAGTCATAGCTCGAAGGATGAGAGCAGCTAGTTCAATGACGTCGTTCTTGGTAGTCTTGTGGTAACCGAGCAAGTACTTTTGGGACTCCTAAGACGAGTGATTACAGAATTTTTGACACCCTAGAGTTTTACCTGGTGATAATGGAAGATGATGTCTGCTTGAGGATCGGCACCAGGGACAAAGTTATACCAAAGCTTTCTCATAAAGTAAACTTGATAGTTAATCGGGATCATTGTCGCGTCTTTCTGCATTGCATGGTTTGTGTGAACCCAATCAGACAACGAGCGAACGTAATCGAAGAAGAACTCTGTTTCAGGCACAGCCAGTACTTTGTCCTTGATTTTGACAAACAAACTGAACCCGTCTGACGCTTTCAAACCGAGTCTATAGCCGATCTTGTGACAGAAGTCGCGGGCTCGTGTGGCTGAGTCTACTTCTATTGCCTCATCCGTGTTGTCCGGGAAGAAAACCTATAGAGAAACAGGATGAAACGAGAAAGAGGGATTGGAACTGACCTTATGGAAGATTTGTGTAGTCTTGTGTTGGATAGCTTCGACCTCCACAAGATGTGGTGGGTACTTTCTACTTCCGCCTCTGAAAATTATGTGTTCAAATACAGATATGTACTGAAATTTAGACTGACTTGGCAAGTTTCTGCATACGATTTTGGCAATCCAATGCAATCGGGTGTGGTCGTGATTTCAAGAAATGACTGATTTCTTTTGCAAGAGCAGCGCTTGGAGCAAAAAGACCGGTAGCCATCCACAAAAGTTCCCATCCTCGTTCTTCAGACATGATCGATGGATTCAGAGTCAATTGTTTCACGAGTTGGCAGTAGAGTTCATCTCTCAAAGCTTCCATTGAAATAGGAAGTTTGAAGATGTGATCAGTAAGGTGAGTTCCGAGCCGACTTCTCTTCGATGGTTCATCTCCCATGTACTTCATGATGGCTGCGAATATTTCTACGGCTCCACGACAAGCATCATCTCTGAACGATCAAAATGCATTTCTGTTACATGTTCAATTGATACCTTCCGTTGAGTTTCTTGAGAAGAGGGTGTTCGATATGATCTCTCGAGAATCTCCAACTCTCAATCTGGGATTCCTTTTTTCTTAAAGTCATTAATGAAATCTGAGATCCAACACGCTTGACTTGTGAGCTAAAAAATCTACAATTGAAAGCATGATTTTTGTTTTTTTACAAACTTGAAATTATCCTCGGCAAAAATCTCAAGTGTATAAGGTTCCGCGTTGTAGTCGATTACAGTAACCTGCTTGTTGTTGTTGAACAAATCCAGACTCATATCCATATCTTTCGGGAAAATTTGCTGAAAATAGACAGATTCAATCAAATATGAAATCATATTATTCGCTTACCAGTGTGTTTTTGGATGGCTTCACCAAAGTGGGCAGCACGTACACGTTTTCAGCACGGATTAAGCCGAATAAACATGTTCTCGAGTTCTCTCCCTTTACTACACTCTCGGTGAGCAATGTATTTCCGGTGAATTCATTAACAAGGATTAGCAAATCTCCTTTCTCAAACTCGAGGAAGTTGTTCTTCTCTGAAAAATCACATGTTGAATTGTGAAGCGTCTACGATGTTGCTCACCATCTCCCTTCTGAGATTTGATAGCGATCAAATATCTACTCCTCTTCTTCAATCCTTCCAAGAACAACACTATCAAGTTTGTGATATCATCTGCGTTTGGGGATTGGAATGTGTACTCGTCACCAACAACAGAGCGGATAGTGCAAGTATCCGTGGTACTACGCTTTCCTCTGAAAACAAAGTTTGGAAAATCAGGTAACAGAGAGAACATTTTCGAAGAACTCACTTTCCATAGTACGCAGTCGAAATTTCCGGGAAACTGAACTCAAGCATTACATGTTCTCTGTCATCAACAACATAAACACCGGTCCAGTTTACGGCAATGATCACTTCATTCTTGGGCAAGGGTGGACCAGCAAACTTGAGCGCTTCGTAGAATCTGGAGAAGAGAAGGGGCCACTTGGTTTTGGCGATGGATACCACATCTTCTTTGACTTCAATCTGTGACGGCAGTCGTCCAGTGAATTTCTGAAAATGTGGATATAGAGATGATGTTGGTTTTAAATTATAGGGTACCTTTCTGTATTGATGCATAATCGTTTGAGTCCATTTCTCAAGTGCCATCTCTTTTCCAGCCATTTCGAAATCAGGCAGATATGAAGATAGATTGTTTTCCAACTTATTCACATCCATGGTACCCTCATCAATGTAATATTGTTGAGCGCAGATAGCAGCCAACTCTTCATCCTTGTCACATCTGTACTCCCCATACTTGATTCCACGGATGACTTGTTGGTAGATCAAATTTGTGCTCACTGCGTCGTCTCTGAAGAAGTATGGATTTTACAGGATCAGTTCCCTCGAAAGTAGTACTAACTTTGGATCATGCCAAGGACTGAAGATTTCCTTTCTGAAGAACAACCTCCATGGAGCGTTTCTTTCTTGTCTTCCTTGTTCTTTAGCGTATTGTTCACATTGAGAAATAGCATCCATGACATGATCAGTGCCACTGCCAAGCGATGAAACCTAAGATAATTATGTAGACAAACAATTGAATTCGAGAAACTCACTTTATCAAACAGAGCAATGTACAAACTGAAACCGAATGAGTTTGTCAGACCGACTTTTTCTGCAAGTTGCTTGCACAGTTCGGAAGCTGTTGTCGCAGAATCAGCACACAAAGTCTTGACGCTTCCATCCATGAAAGTGACCGCTAAGACGACTGGCTTTTGAGATTTGTTGGCTTGCAACTCGACGTAACTTGGTGGCTGGTGTCTGGTGCCATTCACTTGAGTTCTTCGTAACCTGTCCTCAATGTATGTGGAGTATCCAGTTCCAGCAGGACCTCTTTCTCGAATGAAACAGAAGAGGTACTTGATGAATCTTTCACTCGGAGCAAAGCATCCAACACAGAGCGAAAGAAGGATCCAACCTCTAGCTGCCGAGAGTTTCGATGGGTTGTTGCTCAACTGCTTGCACAATTGACAATAAATCTCGTCTCTGCAACAAATAATGCCGATAAGTATTTCTGATATTGCGAACATCATACCTCAAATCTTCTCTCAGAATACCCAATCCAATGATGTAATGCAGTTTGTCCAAACTGGTCATTGGCTTGCTCTCCAACATTGCATTGAAACCAGAATAAGCGCTATCAGATGAGATTGAAGATGTATCGGAACCATTCAGTTTTCCTTTTCTTTTCAACGTCATGCTGATCAGTTTTTTGCCCATTCCTTTTTTCAAGGTTTTGTTACCTCCATACTCGCTGGACAAAAGTGCTTCTTCGACGTCTCGGGAACTGAACTTTTTTCCAAGAGTTGCATACAATCGACTCATCACCGGAGTTTTATCCTGCAACGTACAACTACTTGATTATTTGTCACAACATTCGAAACTTACATAAACTTCAGATCCATTGTTGGATCCAGCTTTGATATCTGGCAAGTCTCCCATAAATCGCAGAATAGTTGTCCATGAGGCAAGAGCTGCAAGTTGAGCACTTGGCTCTGTATGGGTTAACAATGCAGTTTTGATCGGCTTCTTGATATGGGTTGCTGTGGCTTGAGCTTGGAAGAATGTCGCAGCATACTTTCCGAATTGGAACTTGCTCAGGTCTTCATCAACGAAAGAATCCACTCGTGGAATGCTGGTTGGTGGCATTACGGGGGATGGCTGAAACACAGACTGTTGTTGTTGTTTGCTACATTTGGCAACTCACATGAAGCCTAGAATATGACCCTCGCCTGCTGCTATCAGTACTGTCATTCTCATTTCCAGAATCTTTTCCTTCAGATGGCAAGAAGTCGAACAAGACGCTGACCTGAAAAACAAAGAAAAATTAACAAAAGTCAGAACACCCATTCCCGAAAAGTAGTGAATAGAATAGAGACTACAAAACGATAGATAACACACAACCATCACAACATTCTCAACAATACCTTCGAGTTTCTTCCATCCAGCAACTCGAACTGAATATTTATGATTAAATATGTTATTTTATGAGGATGAAAAACAATTATTACTTACAAGTTCTTCTTCATGGGTGTCAGACATCACAGAAGCAGTAGAGGAAACTTCAGTGAGTGGTGCTTTCTCTCCGCGCCTTCTCATCTCACCAACTTGTCGACGGAGAAGTGTACCACGGCAAATAGCCTGAAATTATCATCTTCATTCCCATTTTTAATTGTGAAAACTTACTTGGAACTGGATAATTGTCTTACGCAGAGACTGATAGTGGGACACTAACTGTCTCGAACGAAGAACAGCTTGAAGACGTGAGAATCCGGAAATGATTTGGCGGTACCGTTTTCTCTGGTCATATCCTCTCCAAGCAGTTTGAATAATGACTGCTGCGTGTCTCTGTTTCTCGAAATCTTTCCTGACCAACCATCTTCTAACATTCTTCTGTATGATGACTGCTTTGTCTTTCAGGATTCGGTAGTATTCCTGCTCCAACACCAGATCATGTTTGTCTTTTAAGAAGACTTTCGTTTTTCCCAATTGGTAATCCGCATTGGGTCCAAGAACTTTGTGGCAAATCTTTTTGGCTGCATCATGTAGGTTGATTCTGTTTACTGGTCCGCGTATGGAAGGGACGAGCACACGGTAGCGGAAGACGAATGGATAGTAGTCATGGCGGATTGGATATCCACTTCTTCTGATCTTGATTGTTTCCATCATTCCAGAATAGCGAAGCTGTCTGAGGACCAAGTCTCTGTCCATAACCAGCGCTCTCTTCAATTCGTTCGGTTTGATACATCTGATGAAGAACGGATGAGTTTGGGTCAGCTGAGCCATGAGTTGCTCCAATGATCTACGGAACTGATTTCCCACGGTTATCTTCTTTCTGAAAACAATTATCATAATTTGTGGCACTCTACGAACTCTCCGAACCTCGAAGAAGTATCATATTCCAAATCGTCAAATAGTCTTGCCAAAAATGGCATCTTCGATGATGAAATGAGAGCAGACAAGTCTCCAGAAAATGAGTCACGGTTCTTTTCAAGGAATCCGCGGGTGTTGTAGAAAACGTTTCCAGCAAAGTGAGTGACTCCAAAAGCTCTTTGAAGTTCAGATTTTGGCTGTAGATAGAGTTCATTTCTTCCGTGTGTGGAATGAAGCTTCAACAGCATTGTCTTGTCAGTTCCCTTTGGGAAAATACTTTCCTCATCGATGAGTGACAGAATGTTCATTGGTCTCTGCGCAATGAGGTCAACTGTAGCTTGATTATCCACGAATTTGATATGTCTCCAATTGATGTTTTCCTGAAACGAATAAAGTTGTCTACAGAATAGCTTAAATCTTCACACCTCGTCATACTCTTTCTGTTCCATCTTGAACACATGTTGTACAAAGAACTGTTGAAGGGTCTCATTCGCAAAATTGATGCAGAGTTGCTCGAAACTGTTGCTTTCAAAGTTTTCAAACCCGAAAATATCCAAAATTCCAATTGATGTTCTTTTCGACTGGGAAGGCCTGGCATAAATAATTGTTAGTTTATGGTGTAAATAATTTTTCTCACTTGTAAATAGCATCATTAATTCTTCTAACGATGTGAATGAACAGCTTTCCGTAGATCGCCTTTGCAAGGGCATCTCTTGCATCTATCGCCTGCTGACCATTCAATCTTGAAATGACGCGTTCTTCACGAGTGACCAGACTCTTAGTGGTTATGGCATCTAGAAGGTTCTGTTCGTGTATTTGCAGCAGTTTAGCAATTCGAACGAGAGTTGATGGATCAGCAACATCTACAGAGTCCATGTTGTCAGTGGTGCTCTGTCGGAATCTGATGTTTCCGATGTGGAGGAGAGATGCTAAGAGTTTGAAGATACTTCCGATCTCTTGTTCATTTATCATCAGAACTCTCATGGCAGACCGGATTTCAGCAAGATCCGCAGCATCATCTCTTCCTTCAGCAGTCAGAGTTTTACCCTATAATATTTCCTGTTTCATAGTTTTCCTGAAACATGTGATTACCTGTATCAGGTAATAGTAGTCCGCAGCAGTTCCCAACTCTAACTCCGCCTTCTCCTCCTTGGATAGTCCAGCCAGCAAACAGTAGAAAATGTGATAGTTTCTCTCATTTTCTGATTGGGTCACAATCCTTGATTTTTCCAGAAGATACTGTTCAATTTTCGCACCTGAAATATTGAACCCCTCAAAATAATCGCAAGATCTCTTCCCAAACCTTCGATGGATCCACTCTCATTGAAATGTACATCAATATACTTGCCAAACCGGGACGAGTTATCATTGCGGATTGTCTTTGCATTACCAAATGCTTCGAGAACTGGATTCGCTTCAAGGACTTGTTGTTCAATCCAACTGTGTTGTCCACTAATTGTTGCCAAAAACTGTAGGACAAGTTTTGTGGATTCCGTCTTTCCGGCACCCGATTCACCACTGGAACAAATCAAGTGAGATCCAAATTGCAGAACTTAACTTACCTGATAATAACGGATTGGTTTTTCCGTTCTCTTCTCATGTTTGTGTAAGCATTATCAGCGATGGCAAAAATGTGTGGAGGAAGCTCTCCGATTCGTTTTCTTTTGTACATTCTGATTTCGTCTGCTGTATAAATGGCAATGTCCATGTATGGGTTCACCGCTATCAAAATTGATCCCGTGTATGCCTGAAACTCTCTTTTCGTTCTCTTTCTTTTCCAACTCTTCCCTTTTCCACTCACGTAGATCAACTTTTCTCTGTATCTGATGAACAAGTTTCTCAAAATCGCACTTTCATGGAAATCTCCCAATTGACACATATCTTCCACACCTTGGACGGAAGTCGGATGCATCAGTCTCACCCTTCGATCCGCCGACAGCCATTGTTCCTGAAATGCACTTTTGTTCCTTCATTCCAATGCCGTCTCAAAGTTGCAACAGGATATCGGAACTTATCAAACGCGTAAACCCGTGATAACATGTTAACGCTGAGACATTTGGTTGCCCCCGCAGTGAAGCGAAAGTAAGAAACGGATTGAGGTCAAGACCAGCAGGACGGTATCAGTGAAAATACGACTAGAGAGATAAACGTTCGAAACAGTCGAAACATTCAGAACGTACGTTTCCAAGATCGTCAATCACTTTCAATCGACCATGGTCCTGGTCGATGACACGGGCTCCAATGGGAATAGATCCCTCGGCTTTGCCGGGCTCTATCCAGATGAAATCACCCTGAAAACAAAAGTTAAGCAATACAAGCACCTGAATAAATATACAGAAGAACGATTACCTTGCTTACTAATACCATTGTTATTTCACAGGTGCACACTCATTGAGAATCGGAAGGGCGCTCTAAAAATTGAATTCATTATCATAAAAAAACAACGAATATGCTTCAAGGTGGGTAATGAAAGATAAATTCAAAGAAGTGATGAGTTTTCTACCACAATTCCCCATAACGTCTTGATATGAAACGGAGGTATTTTGATTAGCGATATAGTTTGTGGTAAAAACGATAGAAGCAAAATTGAAATGATGTGAAATCTACCAGATGTTTGAATAGATAAGAATAGTCTCAATTGGAACGGGAAGTGTATGAAAAAACGGATCATGTCAACATATGGTGGATGGGATAGAATAGGCGCCGCAAGGTGGACGTTGAATATGGCTAACATGATTTTCTGATCTACATGGCATGCGAGCAGTCAAAACAAGTGTTGTCAAAAGTCATGAGCTCAACTAGGAACACAAAATATGCATAGGTTCAATAAGCCAAAAGTACACAGAAACCCGCAAACGTTCGGTTTTCCCGAATAAAGACGACGGTGGCTGTGTAGAGAGACTCTCTTTATTCGATTTTCTCTCTCTTACACCATCATTTGTTGACCAATGTATTGGGGGTCCGACCGGCAAGTGATGAGTTCAAGAAAAGAAGAAAGAGAGAGAGAGAGAAACACTGTGATATTTGACCACGGTTAATCCGAAATGCGCGGACTATCTCTCCGTCATCTTCCGTACTGTTTCTTACCGCCGCTCCTCCGGCCGCAATTGTCTTCGATCACATTAACTAGCCACTACTATTTTCTCTTCATGTTTCTATCGGCCTAAATGAATGAGGTCATCTTCGCATAAGATTGAAGAAAATTCAAAATAGTCGTTTCATTAGTTTCGAAGCTTATCAATACAATCTAACTTTTAAAAGTGTGGAAGATTGGGGATGATATAAAGTTTAGGAAAGTGCTCTAAGTTAGTATCAGATACAGTGAACAAAAGAGACCAAATGATTTTTTCGAAGTTTTTTTAAATTGTCACCGATAGTTTTTCAAGAGGGAAAGATGAGAGCAAAATTCAAAAGATTGAGAGGGGAAAAAAGAGAACAAAGAACAAGAGAGGAAGAAGAAATAAACAACAAATATTTGCATTTCTTATGTAGATGATCAGTCAAAATTGAGGTCAATCAAAGAAACGAGATAAGCCTGGACGACTCACAACTAGTATCCCCAATATGAAACGCTTGGAGAACCGACACTACTCAACTACTTGTTCGGATGCAAATTACATATCCGCGCGACGTTTTCTCATCTTCTGCATTCCAGCTATCAGGAATAGAATGATTGTGTTGATGATGATGATGGAATTGGTTTTGATGGAGAGGAAGAGGGATAATCGGATGAACGAAAGTGATCTGAGAAAAGTGAATTTGGAGAGGAAATCATGTAAGAATGCAATTGAAATGTATTCAGATGACACCCACTTATAACGCTTAATGATTACAACTTCAACTTTCTGAATTGAAAAGTGTGTAGCAATAACCGTGAGTACACCAGAATTTGGCTAAATGCTCCAGACAAAATGGAACTGCGAATGATTCTGAGTGAAAAGGACAATTCTTTTCCACCTGAGCAATAACTCTCTGAAAGACACTTGAATTCTTTCAAAAGATTCCTTAAATTGGATATCTATATTTGCTAGTGTCACGCCAACCACTTTATAATTAAAACTAATACTGATAATGAGAAACAATGCACTGATATTATTGAGAAAAACTGTGTGACGATTCATCCGCATTCCGGGTCTAGACGTACAAGATGTATGACATAACGATCCTCGAAAAAAAACGTGTTATCTCCACTTGAGTTCTTGGAGAAAAAAGTGAAAACATTGATGAAGAGTAGGAGGAAGAGACAAATATTGTTTGAGATAGAAGCAGAAGAAGCGAAAACAGTTGTTCAGCACCATAAGTGGACAATACGGGAGGAGGCTAAAAGACAACGGGTTGAACGATGGAAGAAGAGCTAGCCGATCCATTGTTTCGACACCGGTGCGCGGCTTTGTGCACTCGGTTGGCGCTGGATTTTGACAAAAAGCAACAAGATGATCGATCATGGAGTGGGGGAGGGAATGGAGAAAGAGAAGTGAATGTAGTTGGAATAGGCTTTCTGGCTGTAGTCGGAAGAGTAATTGGATAGGTAATCGGATATGGGTATTTATTATTAGTGTTTGTCGCTTAAGAAGACCTCGTGCAAAGTGAAATTTCTTAAAGGAGTAACACACAGGTAGGTGGGAAACAGCTTCAAATTTTATTGAGAACATATAAATGAAGCCAACACAATTGAGAATAGCTTCAGCTCTATGTCTCAAAGTTTTGAAACTATTAGAATCACAAAATCAAACATCGATTGAATGATATAAACTAAAACAAATGTCATCAAAAAACTTGAAAAACAGAAGCTCTGAAAATTATATCATAATCGAAGCTAATCGGTGCAAATCTAGATTTCATTTTCTTGAAAACCATAAAAATTTCGTCAATTCGAACGCTTTGCGCACAGGAGCAAAACGACGAAAACGGAAGCCGGTCAGTGCGATACAGACATCATGCGGATCGTCTGCGTGTCCGCGCCTCGGTTGCTCACTCATCATCCACGGCTTTCCGGACAGCTTGGAAAACCGCACAGAGAGTGAAAAACCAAGACGGCAAGCGAATGAGAAAAGAGCCAACCCGAGGAGAATTGATGACAAAAATAGCTTGAGGTGGATGACGACCTTTATGAGAGAAAACCGTGTTTGCTTGGGAGTCTTGTCATTTCGGACCAGTCAAACTTTGATAAACAAAAAACGACTAGCAGGGGAGAAGTGTTCCAGGTGAACTCATTTTTTATGTTCTTTAAATCACAAAGATCAAAAGCGATTTACGGTCAAACTATAGACTTCTTGAAATTAAACATTCTGATAAATTGGACTGATTAAAATGATCAGTAAATTTTTTTTGTGCAAGTGATTGTTGGATTATGATCTACGATATCCTTCGCGAGATCAAAAATTATTAAATGAAAGAAACGAATTTTTCTGCTATTTCTGAGAAATGTCTCTTTTTTTGTAATCTGAAAATTCAGTCTCAAAAAGTGTGTGAGTTTAAGAAAAAAAAGTGATACTTTCAGTGAGTACACACATAAAAAAGAAGTGAAAACGCCCTGATGGCAGTCTTCATTCTTATCACCTCAATTTAAGTTTTCCTCAAAATTTTTTTATGCAAATAGAAGTCAGAATTTATATATTAGGTGGACAGAAATACATTCATTCTGGAATAAATAATTATGGCAAGATGATAAATGCATATTTGAAAAGAAGACAAAAAATATAAGGAGAATTAATGTTTTGAAGAAGAACATAATGTCTATGCGGAGGGACCTCCTGGAATATGTTATGCTGGAGAGATGGACGGAAGGTAGCCAATTGTTGAGAACGGAATGGGAGAGAATGGAGAATGATCTAAGATTTGATGAGGGTGGAGTTATTGAATGGACGAATTCTAGAGTAGTAGTCGATGAGGAAGGGTTGTGTATCGTCTTCATTCAAGAATCCCTTGGTGTTGCAGTCTGGGCACAAAAACTTGGCTGGAAACTGGTACTTGGGGAACTTTGGATCTTCCGTTTCTCTTCCGTGAAGTCTAGCATTCACTTTATTGTGAGCCTTCCACAGGTACAAGTAGACATCTTCCGGGCGACGGACCTGGAACATAATTTTGAATAATGAAGGAATTCACATTATTTCGTACGTTAGCTTCCATTTTGAATGTATCAGTGGTCATCTTCAGGAAGTGATCTCTGCAGTGATTGCATCCAAAGAAGGATCCGACCCAGTCGCGGATGGATTGAAGTGGTGGGAGTGGAAGAGTAATATCTGAAAGCATTGGTTAATTGTTCTGTTTTTTGTTTTTTCTTACCATTAGTCTTATTTTGCCAGTTTTTGAAGGCTGAAACAGTCAGAGCATGGAATGTAGTCCACAATCCGCAAGTGTAGCCCCTGTATTGAGTCGAAGACCCAGCACAGTGTTCCCAATTGGTGTTCAATGGGAATGGGTGTCCTGCTTCTTCCTCAGCTGCTAAAAACTCTTTCTGCCAATCTTCAACACTGATTGGAGCCTCCAATCCTCTCTCAGCAATGTAGTCGCGGAGTCTAGAGAATACACGAACAGCACGACTAGATCTATCAAGATGAAGAACGGTCTGAAATATTGGACGCTTGGATAAAAAATGTATTTTCATTGTATCTACCGAATTGTCAGAAGCTCCCTCAACTGTAGTTGTTGGGAAGTTGTCAGCAAGAAGAGATGTGAACTCGTAAAGAGCTGAGAGGTTTGCTGCTTGGAGTGGGGCACCAGTTCTGGCAGATTCACGGAAGAGTGCATAACGCATAGCCTTGAGCATGTCAACCTCGGAAACGAAGTAGTTTGGTTTGCATCTGTAATCAAGAAGTTCGAAATGCAGGAATGAAATTGTCTTACAGTTCTGGGTTGTTGTTGCAGTCAATAGTCTTATTCTTACGGCTGCTGAAATGAATCGTTTGGAGATGATTGTCACTTGGTTTTCCGAGGAATTGATCAATTTCGCGGAGCAGAAGACGACGGAGCCTGAAAACCACAGAAGTTATTATATTCGGTAATTCCTCACTTACTCAGCAATCAACACTGGCTTGCGTTCTCCTCTTTTAAAAATAGCCAGAGATGGGAAGTCGGTTATTTTCAAAGCTTCGGCAAGTGGGTGGCTTTTGAGACATCTGCGAGCGACAAGACGGTCACGGTTACCGCTGAGGTCAAGAAGTAACTGAAAATATTTGAATTCATACGAAAACACGAAACCTGAAACATACCTGAGCGCCGGTGAGACTAGCTTGGTTGGTTTCGAAAATTATAGCAATATGATTGGCGGAAGAGGAAGATTCATTCCAGAGTTCTCCATAGGTCACAACGCTGGATTTTCTCGGTAAAAATTGACGGTAACTTTATGGCTGTACTCACTCTTTCAAAAAGTCAAAAGTTGGCCACTCCTTGTATCGGTTCAAAGCGTAGTCGTCCATGACAGCTTTTGTCAATTGCCCTCTCATTTCAGATACAGTTGCGTATGGTTTGATTTGAGATCCCTCTGTGGAGTTGATGGAGTCGCGTGGGAAATACTAAACAAAATTTGTTATTGAACCACCGAACATATCGAATTACCTTAATCAATGGGAAGAATCGGACTCCATTCGATCGACAGACGTGCTCATTGACCGGATCCGCACAGTTGATCGCGGCGATCTTCACGATATTTTGCCATCCATCGACATCTTTGGCCAAGTTTTTGTAGGTTGGAGCGAATGCACGACAATGACCACACCAATCGGAATAGAACTGAAATTCAAACATCAATCATTGTCTTAGAATAGACCGATACCTCTACAAGATATCCTGCATCTCCAGTTTGAGGGCCAAAAATAGTGTCGTTGAAAGTGACTTCGTCTAATTGGAGAACACTGAAATATGAAATCATGGTTATCATATACTCAAAATAGTTAGCTACCTGTCTTCTGGCGAATACAATGTAGGATTAGCACCTTTGGGATGATATCCGTATGTGGCTATATCCGCCCACGCCGGTGCTGTTAGAAGGAGTAGCAGGAACATCTGAAAATAACATCAAAAGGAAAACAAAAAATGAGGATAGAATGAAATCATTTGACACAAAGGTGAGAGTTCGCTGGAAGAGAAGAGATGAACGAGATTTATCGATAAAAACACAAAGAGACGCTGGAATTCGAGTGCACACAAAAGAGCACAACAAGCGATCTTTCTTTGTTATTTTCTGCAAAGGATCAGAGATTTTTCGATTGTCTGGCAACGTGATTGTTGATGTAGGGATTTACCACTCGTTCACGTCACAATGTTATACGTGAGGATGAGGCGGGAAAATGTAAATCGCGGCAAGAAACGTCTGATTTGAATATGTTTGAATTTAACGGGTAGTTTGGGGCACCGAAAAAATGATGCAGCTGCAGGCACTTTGTTAACAAACATGGTTGGACAACTGGAACAGTGCAAACAAAAACACAAGTGGATAGGGGGGAGTGAGAGAACGAAGAAGGAAGGAACTGTGAAATGAAGCGAAAAGTGAAACGGATCAGTGAATATATTAAGAGTGGAACTAGTCAGAAGAATAAAGAAAGAGAGTGGATTAAAGAGAATTTTATGTAGAATTCTCATCAGTGAAACTACAGAATTCTGACAGTGATTTTCATATCTGTGAGAAAAGTTAGATTCATTACTGAAAATCACAAAAATTAGTTGCTAAAAGTAAAAGAATGATAACTTTTGTCTCGCCCACATGTTAGAAGATCACTGTTGATGGCGGCGACGAAAAAAGTGTATACTGAAATAGGAGGCGTTATAGAATATCGTTGAACTTTACAGTGATAGGTTCATTTCCGTCATCTGACAAAAAATGCATGTAGAGAAGATAGATAAGGGGCATAGAACGATCAAAACGAAAAAAAGCAATGGACACAGAAGATCAAACGGTAGCAATGACGGTTTCTGACTATGAGAGAAATAGAAGGAACCCTATCGAGAAGCAGGATAAGGAAAAATGAAGAAGAAGAAGAAGGAATATAATTGTTGGAAAGTGAGAAAAAGGGCATTTGACGGGCAAGAGTGAAAACTCGAAAAAAACTTGCGACTTTCCTAGCATATCCCATAACAATTTTTATGCATTCGAAATTGGCGGGAAAGAAGGAAGCAGGAGGAGGGCAGTCTTGAGATGTCAAATCGGTCAAGAACCGGAATTGATTATTTTGCCGGGATGGAAACCCTAAACCAATCGAATTGGCAAACATTCCAATTAATTGGAGCAAAGTGAAAAAAAAAGCGAAAGCATAAAAAACGAAGGAAGAAAGAAACCAGGGTTTAGTTTCAACGAGCAACAATGCAAAGAGGGAGGAAGAGGAAGAGGTTCTATGCTTTTTTGTTGATTGGAAATATCAACAATTTCAAGAGGATACTAAAATATATAAACATTTCTCTGTCTTTGGCACATCAACGAAGCGGGAAGGAGACTGCCTGACCTTAGAGTCCAGAGCACACGAACTTTTCCAGGCACGCTCTGACACGACAACTCAAAAATCAAGACTCATCTTTTTGAAGAGGTCCAAAGACGGCATTTCATGTGTACATGAATACTGAAGAGGTGGGAAGAAAAAGACTGAGGAGAACAAAAAAGAAGAAAACTTCTGGAGTGGGTGTGAACTTTTTTGGTGGGAAAAGACGTATTCTATTGTCAGAAATGTATTTCCTTTAGAAGAAAGAATAGTTAAAGATGGTATGGGTTACAGCGCATCTTATCTGGAAAAAAATGTTTCCTTTGTTGTTTTGACTGTCTTCCCAAAACACAGTTGAAATTAATATATCTGACCGGAAAAAACTTTGAATTTTAAATGCTCATTGAATAGAAATTGATGTCAGAATGTCTTTTAAAAGTGCTTTTAAAAGAACATAAATGGAAACACCGGGGTCAAGTTCTGACTATGAAAATGTGATGAAACACACATTTTTAGGAACGAGTGCAAATAGGGAGATGCCGAACGATAAACGATGTCTCTTGACTTGCGCACGCTTCATTCTTTTCGTTTTCCAATTGATACCATTGCCCCCAAAACACAAACAGAACAATATCGAATGAGTGGGTCAACCTTTCTGCAAATGGCGGCGGGCCTGAACAAGCCAAATTTGCGTTCAGACTTGTTTGGTGTGACAAATTCCCCATCACTTCAAGTCAATCCCGAAATAGGGTCTTTGCATAGAGACTTGTGTTGAGTCGGTCATTGAAGACCAACTCGAAGCGAGCACAGACAGTAAATACACATACACAGTTGGTGCACAAAAGGTGGCCGGAAGAACGGTAATCTCCTATTTTCCTGGAGGAGATTCGGAAAGGTCAACTCAACAAGAAAAGGGTGTGACTCATTGAACAAAAACCCGACGACACAACAAGACAGAATAAGCAGCTTCCGATAAAGATTAACGCATGTTAAACTTGGTCAAGGTTGAAAACAATGACGAATTCATGTTTTTACGCGAAACCGTATGTGAGATTGTGTGAGGTATCGGCAATTTATCACATCTAATTGACTTTTTTTCGCATAGATTCCCGTCTGTGATATTGCATTGTTAACCGGATCACCCTGCAGACTGCGATAAATTTATGGAGGAAGTCATTATTACTGGTAAGTGTTTGTGTTAATGGTGTTTCGGATATCCAATTATATACATGTTGTTTTCTATAGATTTTTTATGTTTTATTTGCTTTGCTATTGAGAAAAAAAACAGTTGTTGTGAATAACTCAAGTTTTTGGAGCAATCGTGTATCATACCACAATCATATACAGTAAAATATACAATTTGACCGTTTATAGCCCAAAATAGTCAGATATGAGCGATTGAAAAAGTATGTTCCAATCTCCGATTTTTCGGAAATTTTTATGTGTTTTATGTGTGTATTGAGCTACCCTAAATCTTCATTTTAGTGGTAGTTGGCAACTAAAAAAATCAAGTTTCAAGTCAAAAATATCACGTATAGAGAGACGATCTCGAATTTCTACGTATTTCTGTGCTAAATTTGACAGAGTTTGCTGCGATTCTCATAAGAAGTTGTTAGAGTACGCTAAATTTTACATTTTTGAAAGATTTTAATATAAAAAGATGTAGCTTGAAAACCTAGAAAGAACATTTTCCAACACCAGGCCCTGAAAATCGCTCTGTCGAAAGATATAGGCCGCAAATAATTCGAAAAAATGAAAGTACACCGATCGAATGTTAATTTTCAATCGAAATGTTCTTTATGTTGGTGATTCTGGGAGAACTTTTGAATCATTTTTGATGAAAAGATCTCTTCCTATGAAAATCATGTCAAAAATTTTCAATTTTTACCTAGCGTACTCGCCCTTTGACTGTAAAATAAAAATCCAGACTTGCCACACTCTAGTTTTGGTTACAATTGGGTGATAGTTATACTTTTTCAACTGCTCAATGTTGACCATTTTCCAGAAAAAACTGGTGAAATGAATATCTTACTGCACGGAACTGTGTGATTCAAAACGGCTGATGTTTAGCTGGTCACATTGAAACTGTACAATTTTCAAAATCTTGAATCCTATTCTAATGTCGATTAAAGTTATGAGGATTATGACTGAATTCTGCAGCTTTCTTAGACAAAAGTTCAACTACAATTAAGCTTATGGAAGGACTGAGTCCTTGTGAAAAAACCGATCGAAGTCAGAAAATCTCCATAACTCTATCAGTGTTTCATCTGTGAAATAAAAAACCATAAATAAATGGTGAGATCATCTGAAAGATTCTTGACCATCAACTCTTGCCAACTAACCACTTTTTATATCCTCCTACTGTTACAAATGCGGAATTCCTTTTCGGCCATTTTGAAAGTCTTCCCACCTTTTCTCTCATTCCAATCAAATCCTCTTCTCCAAACTTTTTTTGGTAAGTATTTCCGATGAATTTGCAACAAATTGCCCACCACTCGGACAGTTTCGAGGGCGGATGTAGAAACATAAAGATAGGATCCTAATGATGTTCGTCATGCGTTCTTCCACCAGCAACCAGCAGCACCTTGACGCCTACTTTTAAATGTATTCATTCAAACAGTATGCAAATTCTTCGAATAGAGAGACCAAAATAGTGTCAGGCGGTAGATAGATGAGATAGAGACGGAGGAGGAAGAGATGTTTATATTGTATACGGTGTTCATCTCGCACATTCTTCTTCTCATTTGGGGTTGGTCTCAGAGATTAAGAAAATATTTTCAATTATCTCTTACTTGCCCCGGCGGCTGTGGTTGATAATAGAATTGTTTGAAGATTGTAAGTATTTTTAAGTTTTCGCTTTTCAAATCTAAGAATAGTTAAACAAATTTTACCATAATACTGAAACATTCGAAAATTCTTATCAAGACTGTTCTAGAGCAAACAATTCATTATGATTCATTGAACCGGAATGTGGAATACAGGTTGCAACATTTCCAATCATCATTCTGATTTTTGATGACATTACTATTTTACCATGAGAGATTCTCCATGCTCTAGTGTAGTTAATGACTTGTTCTTCCACTTCTTCTCAGAACTTGCCCTGCGCAAACATTTATTCCCGCAGGCAGAACAAGAAAAAATCACGTCGAAAACTTAGGCTCCATCACCAAAACACAACTACTACGAAGAAAAATGCATCACTGTACGCAAAAGCATGTTGTACATATTGTTTGTAAAAAAGTTTCCCTCGTGTCGCCATGTTTCCTCATTTCCCGCCTTTCGCATTGTTCCACTTCTCTAATTAGTTTTCGTTGATTGTTTTTGCATAACATGTAAATAAAACATTACATTACATACCACCTCCGCCATTTCCTCCCACTCTTCCACCTCTTCCTTCGTTGATTCTGCGCATTCCAAACGCATTTCCTCCTCTTTCATTGTCAATCCATCTATGCCTAGGCACGCACCTTTTACCTTACCCAGATTATGGTAGACATTGAACGGAGGAAGAGACAGTAGACGACCTGATGGAAACATAGACCGTACTGTACTACTACTCATCGTCGTTTCTGCGTCTCCAATCTATTTACTCCTTCATCCCTATGTCGCTCTTGTTCGGTTCTCATCACGTCTTAGAACGCCGAGTTGGTTGACACCGGCACACAGACACACACACACACAGACACACTCACATACGCACAGTGAAATACGTCGTTGGCTAGTAACACATGTTGCTGTTTTGACTCTCCGGAATCACTCCACTATTCTCGTCGCTCCGAGACACACGCGGGTTTTTCCTCATCAACTTGCCGACGTTGAGCTTTTCGTCGACATAGGCTCTTCCTGGAATCCGTGGCGAAAAGATACTTTTAGTTTTGTTACATTCTTGGGTTGTGGGTTGTCCGTCTCGGTGTGCTTGGCAGAAATACTTATTATAATGTTTGCCGATTTGTCACGTTCTTCATTCTTTCTGTGCCAATCGCACAGTTTTGGTTGGAATCAAATGGCAACAATTTTTGATTGGTGTCGTGTCCTGAAACCCGTATCGGGGTTTTATGGCTTCATTCGGGTCACAAGAGTCGTTAAAAAAACGCCGTTGTCCTCTTGTTTTATTACCACAGACACTGTGAAAAGTATCGTCATTTTCAGATAATCTATAGAAAAGTGCGAAAAAGACTATCTTTCCGGTTCTCCCTTTTTTCAAAGATTTTGACCCGAATCTGTCAACAAATTGTACCTTTTTGGATCTAGCCACTTCATATTCATTATGCGTACACCCATTAACAAGTGACCTCACTTTTTGATCTAGATCTTAATCTAATACGCAAGTTGCTACACCTCCCTTCATTCTAAAATCAATATTCAGATTTTTTCTAAATTTTTCAACCTCATTACTATTGCAGTATGCTATTCACCCGACGAAAACAAATGACATCAGTAGAAGGAACGCAAGGAAAATACGTCAAGCGAGAGAGTCCACCAACTGTGCCATCACTAGCAGGTACAGTAACTTCTACTTATCATAAAATTTTGAAATTTTCCAGCCACTGCTGTGAGCAGAACAAGAAGGAATCCGATATCTTCATCGACATCAACACTGACATTATCAGAAGATCCACCACAACCTTCGAGTTCTCCGCCGTCAGAATTCGAGATGTATCATTCAGAGAATCCGAGCATAGGAGAAACCGATGATTTGGATGATCTGGAGCACCAAGAAGACTCGTTCGATATCAACGACCTAAAGGAAATGGAGTTTGAAAGACTTCATTCTAGGTCTACAGCTAGGTAACAGTTTCTTTCAAGAACCAAATTCGTATACATAAGCAAAACGGATTCGTCATATTTTCAAAAAGTGAATCATATTCAAATTCAGTGTTGGTTTTGATGTTAGAGATACATCAAAAACGCTACTGTGGCCGACAGAAAGTTCTCGACAAAGTTCTGTGCAAACCTGTGATAGGTGATAGTACACAATACAATGCCGATAAATCAGTAGAAGAAAAATTATACTGATCGTCTACCATCACAGGAATACTCAATTGAAAACTACTGTAGTGATAACAAATCAGTTTCCTATTATTTTCGTTACGTATTCTTAGTTGCAGTGAAAACGATGTCTACACGGAGCCATCAGACGAACCATCAACCTCATTTGGAGTTCGAAACAACAACGTTCTATCATCGCGGAGTTTCAACAGGTACGGTTTTTCGAAAACTTGTCTCCGATAATAAATTCATATTCGGATACACATTTGTTTCGTATTGCAACCGGGTATCAAAGTTTATTGAAAAACTTTTCGGAATGTAGCAACTCGTGATCCCCGAAAAACTGTTTTTTCGATATTATTTTTTATTCTATATCTTCACACACAAAACTCGCCGAAAACTGTTTTTTTTTTCTTTTTCAAGAATACACGAGAAGCATGGAGGACGCCACTGTCAACTTTACTTTAGATTGCCGTGTTGTGCCGTTTAATCGGTTTTCGATGAAACGACGGTGATAACTTATTGATATTTATGATAATGTAAGCGTTTTTCAGAGGAGCACTTCGCTACGTGCCAAGAAAGTCACTAACTGCCTCGCACTCGATTGGCAATGTGGAACAAGGAATGAGGGAGCTCAGTGTCAGGTGAGTTGAAATTCGATCTGCTTACGTGAAGCGGCAAAGTGCAAAAGCTTCTTGATCTCGGCGTAAGAGAGTCGAATTAAATTGAACATTTGTTTTCAGCGAAAAAGGCCTAGCGTCTCCTCAACCTCCCAGATTCCAATCCCTTCAAACTCTTCCAAGCGAACACTTGATGGCAATTCAGCAGTATCGTTCCTCTTGTGACTGCTCTAGTGATCTACCTCTCCCTGAAAACTGGGCCGTTGAGTTTACAACTGAAAATCAACCATACTACGTGGATCATACCAACAGGAGAACACATTGGGTGCATCCGCTGGTACATGAAAGTCTTAAACCTGGATGGAAGAAATTTTTCGACCCACTGAAGGGAGTATTCTATTATAAGTGAGTACTTTAGATGATTTTTTGAAAGCAAATATGTTATTTTAGTGAGGAGATGAAGAGGACGCAATACGAGCATCCTGGAATTTCGAACCCGATCTTCCGCACAGAGTCCGTGAATGTCGCCAGTCGGTCGCAGGTTGATCTGAATGCAAATTTACACATAATCGAAGAAAAAGAACTGCCACCGTGGCTGCTGATGTACGCTCAATCCGACTCGTCTTTGGACCACCTGCTTGAGGTATTCCGTGAATGACAAGAGATATAAAAACAAAAATAAAAAATCATTGCAGTGGGATCTCTTCAATTTCGAACAGCTGACGGAGTACGAGCATTTGATGATGAAGCTTTACAAACAGGAAGTGTTCGATATTGTCAAAAAGTGAGTCCACCTGGGAGAAGGGAGAAAAACTTGTGATATGATCAATGAGGTTTTCAGATATGAAAAGAAGCGAAATGTTTTGAACCGCGAAATTCACCGGCGAGACGTCTCGAGACCGCCTCCACCAAGAATTAATGAAAATTGAAAATATTCACATGTCGATTCGCGGCTGGTTGCTTTGTGTTCATTGGGAGCTCAACTGTACATTTTTCTTGCCTTTTTTATGACATGTTTTGTGCAATAGAATGCTTAGGGTTCGGTTGGACCGCTCTCTCAATTGTTTCCGTTTCTGAGTTTTTATTTGGCTTGTATATTTGAAACTATAAAAGTCTTAAATGAATGAAACTGATTGCAGAAAAAAAATTTCAAATGTTCCGGCGAGTTTGTGATAAATGGAAACATAATTTGTTTTCCGGAAAATCGACGGTTTTTTGATCGTTGAGCATGTTCATTCAACTATGAGTGCAACTACAATATCTATTACTATAAAAAGGCAGAACTCATTCTAACCTCATCTTCTCCCTCTCCCCTTGCTCTTCATCTCAAACGTTTGACATGTGACATTTACAATTTTTCCACATATTCTTCAAACGCATTGTCCTAGTTTTCATTAGCGCCTTCTCACGATCATTGACCCTTACTTGAGCTAACCTTCATTCTTCTTCGAAATATCATTGTTGTCATCCTGGGATGACGTGCTACCACCCTCAGCGACTTCCAAACATTTGCTCCTTTTTCTCTGAATTCAATCTTCCTAGTAGGACGAAAAGTGTGTGCCATCGTATTATCACGCACACTCAACTTGAACCTAATCAAGCTAATTTTCGAGTAGCTGACGAGAAAACCGAGGGCAGAAGGAATAGCGAATTTCGGAGTAGACTGCCTTATTCTACATTCTTCTATTTCTTTTTATTTTATGGCAATGATTCATCAAGTCTGAAAAGGGTAACTATTTCGTAGATATCGGATCTTGTAGTCTCCAGGTGAAGTTTTCAATGATGTTAGAAAAATTATCCCACCTAGAAATGACACGAAACTTGGGTATCTATGAATTAATAAAGTCTGAATTTGAGTGGTTTCATTGATTCATGATCTTCTAAATAGTATCAGTGTTATAGAAACTGAATATTTCAAGAGCTGATGAGAATTCAGAATGATACAAAACGCTCGACTTATTTTTATATTCAGTGACGCTACCATTGATACCACCCTCTTCCCTTTCTTCTGATTTCTCAATGTAAGCTTCATTGCGTCCTCTTGCTCCTTAAACTCTGAAACAAGAAAATGAATTCTTTGTTCTCAAATCCTACCAACCCAGTGAAATGCGATTGAAATGAAGCTGCTGACAAACGCCTTCTTTTTCTTCTATTTCTATCGGAAACCAATTATTTTCAGCCCTAATCCCACCCATACATTCTCCCCGCCTTGTCATTTCTTATTTCCAATAGTTGCCGTGACCTCAAGTGAGCTCTTCGCAGTACACTGGTCAATTCCTCTTGCGTTATTTTTTTTTTGCAGAGGAAGTAGGAAGCAAGGGGACATTTTGTCAAGCATCGTTGCATCTATTATTGATATTTCATTGTTTCACTTTTCGACCCAATGAACTTTATTCTGAACACCACAAAATGACGTCGCAACCGTCTACCATTCTGAATTTTCCAGAGACGTCTGGTGTCATTTTTCAGGCACCCTTGTTATTACAACACATATCTGATATCAGGTTTTTGAGAAAAGTCATATTCTGATTCGAGAAGGTTCCTGTGAATAACAGTTATTCCAAAATGCTTGTATGCTATAATTTGTGTCAACTGACTTGAAAGAACTTGTTTTCTAAAAATACATCCGCTTTTTCATAATCTCATGTTTTCACTTGTCTGAACTTTCTTTCCAAATTTTATTGTTATGAATATGACTACCGATCAGTCCATGAACTATTGATAGTGTATTTGGAAATTTCAAGTGCTTTGTCTGAGAGAATTGTTAGATGTGCTCTCGGCAAATCTAATAATAATAATCGCATTCTATCTTTTTCTGACCTTTTTTGTATGATGGCTCGAGGATAAACTTGTAGAGTTATTTTTTTATATTTTCCAAGGCTCAAAAATTTTTAGTCAAATCCGTCTTCATAAAAAATATCATCATTTTTCAATTTTTTTTTCTTTTTAAACATTTCGAGAAACTTTTCAAAAACAACCATTAAAATTTTCATCTCCGTACATTCTTGTGATTTTCAAAAAAAAAACGTCGTAGACTTTTTTGTGGACCACACGTTTTCAACTTTTTTGTTTTGTTTAAGAACTGGTGTCACGTACTAGCACACTTCAGAATATATTATCATCTGACGATTTTTGGATTTTCTGAACACTGATGTATTCATTGACGATAGGCACGCGAATTTGCTTCAGTGAATTTTGATATGAAAGTTAAGGAGCCAAAGAGGTCAAAGAGAAGATGCCTGCTTCAATGATTTTGTCAGAAAAGGAAGATATTCATTAGAAATCGTTTCTCAGTTTTCTTTCCGACGTCTTCATCTTTTTCTTTGTTCCAAACCCCAAAATGTATTTGTTTGTCCTGTCCCACGATGATTTTCGTTTTTCGATGTCTTCGACATCCTTTCCCCTGAAAACATTCAAAGCTTAAGCTAAGAATCTAGTTGATCTGATCGTGCAAAACATGTTTCCACAATTGTACGAGCACACCTAGGCTAATCTAGCTTATTTCAGTGGTTCATTCCACACAACAAGCTCAATGTTTCTTTCTGGGAAGAAACGCGAAAGCATCGCTCAAAAATAGTAAATACATGTATCCCTATTTTAAACATGAATGCGGTAACGAATTCAAACTCGACCACTCGACCGACACCGATGCTGTTGGAAGCGTTGCTCAACAAACGCATATTGTTAACAAAAAAGAGAAGAGATAGAGAACTTACACTCTTGTTCATCCACCCACCCGCTCGTCTACCTTTACGAATTCAATTCCAGGAATGGAAAGTTCCATTAAAAACGGCAACACTTCCTGTCGTTTTGTTATCCATGTCTGGTCTATTGTTATTTATTGAAACATGTTTCATTCTAGTTTCCAATCATGTTAGGTCAACATTCTGAATAATGCCTCGCAACCTTTCATCTGTCCTCACACGTGCTAAAAGTATCTTTTTACACTTACGTATCCTAAAACATGCTCCCGAGAAGTTCTCTCCGACAAACTTTCAAAGTCTGAAAATAATTCATTTATCAAATCTCCAATTCTATTCCAATTGAACCAGAATTAATGGGCGTGACAATTTTAGAAAATCTAAGCGCATCACGATGCTCTGACAGCTACAAAGACTCAGATTCCCAAGATTCAGCCATTCAAAATAGCGTGTTTTTCCATAAAAACAGAAGAGTTTTGAGTGCTTCAAACAAGTCTGAATTGCCCTCTAAGAAAGCGAGCTCTCGTCAATCTTTTCGGTTTTGAATCGGAACGTTTCCGTATATTTTCATTTTTACCCTCTTATATTATTTCTCCTTCTCTTTCGTTACATGCTTTTTCGAAAAATCTATTCCTCTCTCGCTTGTTCAAGAACATTTTTGGGTGTTGTTTCCGCGTGGTTACGAAAATAAGGGAACCAAGATTTTTTTCCTTCCTGAGAACAGAGGGAAAGCATGATAATAAGCCATTCTTATTAGATGGATAGTTTTGGAAGAATTAAACTCGATTTCCAGTAATGAGATGCTGATAAAACGTTCTTGGGAGGTCTATTGCCAGTCCGAAATCTCGGATTCCAGACACTATTCACTCAAATCGCTCTATTTTTGAAAACAACTATTGTTTTTTTCTAGTTTAGGTTCTGAGCTTTCATTGTGTCGTTTGACGTACCAACCATCAAAGTTCTGAAATTCTGAAATACATTCTGAAAAAAGGAAATGAAAACGATTTGACTGCGCGTCCATCTACATTGTGTCAAATTGAATTCTAGAAATAACTCAAAATGATGGTGCCGCCAGAGCCCTTCTCTCTATTCTTAATTCAAGTCTTGCATTTGCATTCATTCTCTATCCACTGCTGCCCGGGCGAAAAAACCCGGAACTTCGATGAAACGCTTCATCTTATTCCATTGGCCCACGCTTCCATATCTTTCCTTCCATTCTAATTAGTTGAGGAGTGCGTGCCTCGAACTTCTTCGTCTTCTTCCTCTTCTTATCCCTGTGCTTCTTCTTTGATACATCTTCAGATACACCCCCTTCTTTATGGTCTACTTGTTTCTGAGGATCTTTTTAGTTAAGTGTTATGTTTTTTGCAGCACTTCGAAAGTAGGTTGGAATATAGAATAGTCGCGTTTTTGGCAGTCATCCCACGTGAAATTGCTAAGCAAGGATGAATATTTGAAGACGTCGTGAGTTGAGTGTGGGATGGAAACTAAGCTGAACTTTGGGTCACATTTGCTTCCCAGCCCAGACCTCCTCGAAACGTCAGTTGGTTTTGGAAAAAATGACCAGTGTTTCAATAATTTGAAATTTATGGAATTTCCATTTGAGTCTCAGTTCAATAAGATCTCTCAATATGCAAATACTTCCTCTCTGTTTCCTGGGACCAACGATCGCTATCATCTCATTTTACAAAATATGCAAAACATCACTATTGTCACGTAGAGAGTTTTTCAATTGTGTTTGTTTTATATCGATGAGCTTGAATTTGTTTTTGTCATTCAGGAAATCTCCGACTGTCACTGTCTGGATGAGTTATCCGTTGTAGGAGGGTTGCGAGAAATGTTTGATATGCGCATTTCTGATGTCCCGCCCTTCTAATGAATATTCGTGCACCAATCTACATACTATCTATGCCATCATCACTTTTCGCGCTACTGGAACTTTTCTGTTCCGATTGTTTTCTAGTAAGTATCCCATCGTACCGTCGTTTCGGTTTTTGCTTTTCCCATGCGTTCCGTCTGAATTTTTTTTTCATTTCACAGTTTTCGAAATTTTGTGGAATTAAAATTTCCATTTTCTAAAAGTATTGTCTATTGTAGTTCAAATTTGCTGCTGCAAACAAATTTGTATTCCATATCTCAACGGAAAAAAGCGATATTTGATCCTCTGACTTCCAGAAACCCCATATCAATACAATTCCTGTATAGTGAGTGGGAAGGATTCTCACTTGTTGACACACCCTAGTTCTCGGCACTATTTTACATAATTCATATTCCATTCAGCGTTTTCGCGACACTGACTTGAGACATGTACCAAGAAGTGTTTGACGATGAGTGATTCATACACCGTTTTTGATTAATGATGATAGTTTGGAAGACTGGAATAAGCTTAATTGTTTGCACGCAAAGACACCTCCGTATTTGGATAATCATTAATCAAGTATTGAACTCTGGATAGAACTAAAAATGAGCAGAACTTGATATATGAATCAAAGAAAACCATGTATTTTTATTTTTCTAGTATTTTTAGCGATGCGCTTTTGATTCGGCTGTCACTGAAAACACTTGAGTTTCTGCTGAACACCCTGCCAAACTGCTGAGAGTTGCGCAAAAAAAACGTTTGGTCTGATATTAGAAGAGCTTATTATATTAACCGACCGGTTTGACGGCACAAGACCAGATGATCCGAAGTTTAAATCGAGACGTTTGGTTTGTCAGGGGGCGCGAAATCAGGGTTCATGCGTCGACTCGCCTGACTCCGAACAGGTTTGGTTTTCTGACGTGAGAAACTGGAAATCCTTGTTTTTTCCCGTTTCGAAAATCCTTGTCCGTTTTTCTTGGCTGTTTTCTTTTCTTATTCTCGAATGCTTTTTTTTGTTCCAAGTTTCCAATGAATCCTAATTTTAAAGTTCCTCATTAGAAAATACGAGAAGAGTCACATTTTGAGGGGCTCACTCATTGTTTGACTGCATTATGTATTTATTTGTCTTCCAATAGGAACTTTTAAAGTTGCAAAATTACTGTCAACATTCCCAGTTTGACTGTACTATCAAGAGAAAACCAACACAGGTCGTTTCTTTATAGGGTAGAAAATTTTTATTCTGGAATTTAAGTGGAAACTCCATAGGAAATGTTTGCGTCGAGTTGGAAAGTAATCACCTTGTAATTGTTAAGGTTTCGCGCCCAAATGTGCACCAATATTGAGAATATGCTCTCTTGATATTCTTCGACCTCTACTTTTTTCTTGACGTTTCACATAGGAAATTGTAACAAACTCGATTTCATTTCAGTTCAACATCACATTCTTTGTTTCCATTTTGATAGTTGCGCATCAAAATGGCTTTTCTGCAAAGTGCTTACATGGTGATGGTTTTCACTGTTCCGATAGCAGGAGTGATTCTGAACACATACGTCCTACGGAAGCTGATACGACTTGCAAGGTGAGTGTTTGATTTTTTCTATTGCCACAAAAAGTTATTTTGCTTTCTTGCTACTTTTCACATCCACTCCTGATTTTAATCTGTTTGTCGATGATCTCTGATTTTTGCTTTGTTTTTCAGAAAAAGCGTCGTCCGCTTCGAAACCACGTCGGGATTACCGCTGGCAGCCATGTCGGTGAGTTTGGGTGACATAGAGTAAAACACGGAACGAGACAAACAACTTTATGTGAATACTCCACAAAACCAACTTCGAGCAAAGTTTGATGATGAGCAATGTGTAATTAGGGTAGCCGAGGAAAATTTCGGAATAAAGGAAGTGTGAGACAGCTCCGGGACCGCGGTGCTGCGTGCCTCGAACGTGGGAATTTTGAAAAGATGAAAAATCACGGGTGAATATAAAAATAGGGATGGACTGAATATAGTCGGGGATCCAAGAGAAAACAGGAAATCTCGTCGCTGTGCCTAATATCAAAACTGGGGATCAATCAGAAATATCCATTTCAGATTGGAGACTCCATTACATTGTTTGCTCTTCTCATGCAAGCCATATTCCATATCACTCCAAAAGGGGAAGTCCCAACTATGGTCTTGAGCACCACTTGCAAGGTATTCCATAATTACTTCGATATAGTTTTTGACCTCGGATTCCAGTTCGGAATCTATCTCATCCACTCTACATCGGCTTTCTCTGTTTGGTGCTGGTTCTTTCTCTCTGTTCTCCGATACATTGCAGTTTTCCATCCCTTCAAGTATCGAACAATTTGGAGACAGCCAAGAAATGCTCTCAAGTGAGATAATCAGATCCGATAGGAATATTACTGTATTTGTGTTTCAGATTCCTGGCTTGTGGAGTTAGTGTGTTTCAAATTTATACACTGGCTATTGTGACCTACCGAGATAAGGAGAAAATGTGCGGGGAGTATGATATATTCCACGAGAGTGCTTGGAAGGTAGGAAAATGAATATGTTGATAAGCAACCAATTCATCATTTTCAGCATATCCATCTTGTTGACATATTCTTGTTTTATGCGGTACCTTCTCTACTCCGGATCACTCTCGATTTTTTGGTTTTGATTCACTGCTACTCTCCGTTTTCAGTTGAAGGGTTGGATCGGGTTACGGTTGATAGGCGATATGCTATTAGTGGACCAGCTACCAAACGGTACAAACTTTTCATCCAATCTTTTTAGTATTATTTTTTATTCCAGGTTCTCTCAATCCGGTGAAACCGAGACTTTGGATAACAAGGCTCATGTTGCTCTTGCTATTTCAATCACTGCCAACACCCCGGTGAGCTTCATAGCTTATACACTCATATACAATCTACGTTTTTAGAGTGTCAAGCGCGTTCATTACGGAAATCCAAAAAAGAAGACTGCCATGGTGATGCGATCAATTCTTATCTCTGTACTTAACCTTTTCCTCAATCTCCCATCCCACATACTCCGAGCTTGGGCCTCTTACGACGAACGCAGTCTGGAGCATGAAATCGTGCAAGTATTAGAACGTGAGTTTTGTGTGCTTGGTGCCTCACAACACATTTCCGGGTTCCCACCGAGAAAAAAAGGAGAACCAAAAAAGAAGCAAAATTTTTCATCTTTGTGTGAAAACTCAATTTTGAAACTTCTCCCCCCGAACCCATTTTCCACATAATCCATTTTTGGCTGTCTTCGTTTTCTCTCGTTTGGCCATGTTGTCTGACGGGTAAAGCCGTTGGGTCAGAATCATAAGACTCCCTGGGACGTTATTGATAATCCGTTTTAACCCCTCAATACTCGCTCTGTTTTTTTTTCAGCAATCGCCCAGATGATGTATTTTTCCCAGTTTGCCTGCAATGCTTTCTACTTGGCCACGTCAATTTATGAGACGAATGGATCACCCAGAAATACAGTAATTTCGAGCAGCAATCGCCACGTTTCGAGATGTATTTCCGAGGATGAAGCTTAATTACTTTTTTCAATATATTTTCTAACCTCCTTTTGTAGTTTACTAGGTACTGATACGTATCCCCAACACCTTCCTATTAACTGTTTTTTTTTCAACTTCTACTTGTATTCCTTACTGCATTTCTTGCGTTACCTTCTCTGTCATAGTTTTTTTGTTGTATTTGAAAATTTTTCCGATCTCTCTCACTTCAAAAGCATCCCTAACTAACATTCCGAACCAATAACGTGTAAGGATGGTGTGCACAAATTTTATATGGATAAGAATAAATTAAAACGGTATGACTTGTCTGAACAGGCTCATTTACATTCAAGTTATGCATCATTTAATGTTCTGAAAGAAAACTCTCATCCATCATCACTTTTCAGACGTGCAATTCAGAGAATCATCCGATGAATAAGCGATGGGCACCAAAAAACCAATAAAAACTTGGTGCGGGTCAAATTGTCAAGTAGGTGAACCCAGAAAGAAGACCAGGCGAGATAAAAAAGGTGGAATCGACTTGATAGAAATGAAAAAGAAAAAAAATCAGCGGTCGGAAATTTGATAGAAATTCGATTTTTTCTAAAAAAGACTACCGTATTTACTGTATTATAACGGCACCTTTAATAGAACGGCACCTCTAATACAGCGGCAACCCCAGCCCATTTCTGAAGAATAGAACGGCACTCTCTAATAGAACGGCACCTGTAATATACCGGCATCCCTAGACACCTTCCGAAAAATAGAACGGCATGCCGTTGTAATACAGTAAATACGGTATTCCCAGTTCACTAATTTTGTGATTTTGATAAGACTGTAACAGAAAGCGTTAAGAACGAAATTTGAGGAGCAGTAACTTGTTTTCTAGAAACCTTTCAATTTCAAGTAGTTTAAATCTTTTTGTTCATAACCACTTGAAACATTCAACCAGTCGAACTCACAAAAAACAAGTTCGCTTCTTATGGTGTTTTTAATTTACTGAAAAACTCTTCCAGAAATTGACGTTCTCGGGTACACAACAGGTTTCTGTTTCCCTTGATGCTATTTTATGTCTTTATGGGATGAAGGAATACAATTGAATCTGAAAGTGATTCTGCTTCGTTTGCAACCATAGACGAGGCTGAACGTCGACTGTGCAGAACAAAGTGTATGAAAGTCCTCACCAGTTTTCATCATATCGTTTCAGATTTTCCCACGCTACTAGAGTGTGGTGCACTGCATTATGAGAAAGAAAACCCCTCATGACCAGGTTTTCTGATGAAAAATGTAGATCCCTTTGTTTCTTTCACTCGCTTTGCCAAAAAGATTTATGTCAGCCAATTGAGAAAGTTTTGACAACTCCCTCCTTGTTAACTCATTTTCCATCTCAAAATTGCAGGCGAATGGCGTCAATGAGCCTTTCTAGCAAACTATTCTTTTTGAACCGAATTCGAGAATGTGTTATCGTCGAGTTAGCGTCACTTGGCAGGCAGTTACAAAAGCAATAAATGGTTCGGTTCATCGTGAATGTGGCTTCTATTTTTTTCCCTCCTTGAAGAAAATTGCTTCCTTTCTTTTGGTAGCGCCGACTCTCCCCTTAACCGAAATTATTTTTCGGGTTCCTTTCTTTTCAATAGCTCTCATAGACCCCATCAGCTGGAAGTAACTGGAAAAAAACGGAGAGGCCTTTATAGGAATTGTCGGAGTTTAAGAAAACCCCAAACAAGCAGTGTGGGATGGAATTGAGATGAGATTGTAGTTTTTCTACTACAACCAGACCGCCTGTAGTTTTCCGTCATAGTGAATACAAATTTCACTTCCGAGTGCTATTCAATTTCATTGTTGCTTTGTGGTTTGTAGTGAGTGCACGAAGAGGGGGAAGAGTGCTTTGAAATGACATGGAGAACTTTTACCTCCTAGATGGGATTGAATTACACTTCAGAATAAAGGCAACACCATTCTCCAGGGACCAGAAATGGACCTAATCATATTTGCTCTCTAGAAGCACCATGAAACCCTCTTAAGAAAAGAGTGACCTGACTATTCAAAGTTCACCACAAAAAGAATTGCAATATTTTTGAAAGCACTCCCTTTCTTTGAGGTCTCCCGAGGGAAGACTAGGCAACCCCGTCTCGAGGAAATCTTCAGATGAGATGACGTATAGTGTTGCCAAGTGAGATTTCTCATGACCCTCTGAAATAAATGATGCGCAGAAGAACCCAATAAAAGTTGATTGCTTCAATATTCATGAAGGATTTTGCAGAGAAGTTTCTGAAATGTGGAGACCGAAAAGGAAAGGGGGAAATAAGTTTGAGTACACACTGGTGAATTATTCAAAATGCACCACATCCACGAAATTTGAGTGAATATTTCAAGTACCTTTCTCATGTTGAAATTTCTACTCTTTCAAGAGCAAGGGACCAAAAGTTAGGCTACTGTATTCAAATTTACAATTTTTAAATCTGAAGCAGATCCCTTGGTGCTAGTTGGGAATAAGCTGCCTTATGAACTCACCAAAAACTCGGTTATATGCTAATTACAAAATCATTGCGAAGTTTCGTCTTACTAAATATTCATGAGCACACTCAAAACTACTCAGGATTCTAGAAACTTGGTCTCTATCTATGAAAAAAGTACGAAGTTTGGCCGAAGAAACTCATTCCGGAGACAACCGAATTAGACTTGTCCTGGAGTCGTCCCATGGAACAAAGAGTATTGAAAATGACGGAAAAATGTGAGTAAGATGCTTGTAGGTTAGCAAGTGTGTATGTGTGTGTGTGTGTGTGTGTTGCAGTGAATTCTCTTAGTGTGTGGCCCCTTGGGGAAATGTTTTCAAGTCCAGTGTTCACTACTATAATCCCCGTTTTTCTTATTGCCCAATGTCTCCTACGGGCAGCCGTCGCGCCAAAGTGGGCGGAGCGCGTTGGCGCGCCCCACGGACTCGATCGTCGACGGAGCACAGAAGAAGAGAGTGAGAGGCAACTCGGTTTTGGTGAATCAGTCGACGACGACGTTTTTGGCAGCATATTATTGTGACACAATGTCCTAACTTTGGCAATATGATGCTCCTCAAGCTGCTCGCCATCTGCTTTCTGACCAGCTATACCCAAGGGGGTCAGATTCCTGTGCCTCCCATTTTTTCTCCGTGCAACTTCCCTTCACCGATCACCGAGCCGAGTTTTGTAAGTTCCGTATTTCACTTTCTGTGTGATTGATTTGAGTTTGAGGGTACCAGAAAATAAAACAACTACATATACTAGGTAGAATCATTTGCAACGAAGATACTAATTCTGTTCTAAAAAAATGTCGCGGCGAAGTCGAATTATATATTCTCTTTGTTTTGCTGGATAGCTGCAGGTCTTTTTTCCTTCTCCTTCTTCTTTGTCTCACAAGTCACTCAAGCGTTCTTGAACCCGCAATTAGAAACCCAATTATTTCAAACTCACCGTTGTTGTTTTTTCGTTCCACCCAACTTCCTTCTTTCTACCAATCGTTTTCCATTTATCTTCAAACCCATTCCTCTTTTCCCCTCCTATATACTTTGCCAAAAGTTGAACGGCCCATCAAAAAGTCAACGTCGGGAAGGAAGAAGAATGAGAAAGGAAAGCCTCGTGGAAAAAAGACGAAAACGCCGTGCTTTTTCTGTTTGCATATTTAGCGTTTGCTCATCCTTATGAAACCAATCAAGTGAAAGACAATCGTAGTCTTCTTTGTTTTTGCAGAACTTTCTTTTCAGTCCAATAGGTTTCCTATCTTCCAAGATATCTCATGACAAATTTTTCTCGGGATTAGCACGAAATTTCAAACGAAATTTGCACTTGAGGAAGTGAATGAGAAATATTGGAGGAGGAAACCCCACTAGTCGAACTTTGAAAATTTATTTGATCTGAACTGACGCGAGTGATCTAAAACCCTGAAATCTGGAATTCTGGCATGTGAGAAAAAGGCATTAGTCATTCCTCAGGGTCTCCTGTGGAAACCGCAAGGTGAACGACATTGTTGTCGGGGAGGGCCCCGTGCCGTAAACGCAATTTGTGCTCGCCCAAAAACCGCAACCCTTTTTTTCCTATTGTACTGAAAACGAGGATGAGAGAATTCTTCGGCGACAACAAAGAAAAATCTCTTTTTTTTCTCCTTATGCTTCCTTCCTCTTTTGGTAGGTTTCTTAAGGACCCTTGAAGTGTCACAAAGAAGTTCAAAATGTTTTTGAAAGAGGGAAATTTTTTCTCCAAATTTTCGATGAGAATCGTTGGAAAACGGACAGGAAAGCAAAGATCCAGGAGGAAGTGTATGGAAAAAATAGAACATTCTCTCACACTTGCTTGCCTTTTCTAAACACAAAAATCTGGTATTAGAATTCCCCCCTTAGCCATGCACACAATAAACAAAAGCTTCACACCAGCTCTAGATCATTCATTTTTCGCAGCACATCACTTCTTTGCAAGAGCCTTGGGATCCGGAAGAACATCACTAGTGCAGAATGATCTATATCCAAACGCATAAATTTCATACAAGAATACAAGAAGCGGAAATGAAAATTGCACAGAGAAAAGTTTTTGTTAGTTGTTGGTTGCACATCTCAATGTCAGCACATTCATCAATTTCCTATGCGTTTTTGTTTTCTCATATCCTTCCATTTTCCGGATCATAGCATAGGTTGTAAACAAAAACAGTGAATGAATGCATCTCAACGAGTCAAGACATATGGGTAATATTTTCGCTTCAGATGGAATTCCCCGCACATCCATGGGACCACAATGACAGCAAGACAAAAAGCCACATGTGGAGAGCCACACGCAACTTGCAAAAATGATACATAGATGTATTCAGTTGATGTCTTTCATTTTTTTCCTGTTCCATACAAGAAAAAGGAGCAGTGACACGAAAAAAAACCAAGCCACCAAATCAACAGAGTGATGTGTGGCTCACGACACACGTGTGAAACACTTGTTAAAAATATATATGCATGAGAAAAAGTCACTATGGTGTACTCGAAAACCCGACCGACGAGTTGAATATGTTATGCATATGAAATAGTGAAAGAGCCTGGGAGCCGTCGAATTTGGATGGGTCGGCGTTAGAAAAAAGAGATGGGCAGGAAAAAACCGAAACTCATAGCTAATTAGAAACAGAAACATAATACCTCTTGGAACAAGAATGAAATTGCAATTTGAAGAGTTTTTTTCCGTATTGCAATAACTAAAAGGCAGGGACAATAACCATTACGCAACTTGAAAAGAGTTTCAGCATAGATCAGTGTGCTACACAATTCCACGCCTTCCGTTTGTCTGTGATCTTCATCACCAACTAGCTTATACCAATGTTCATGGAATCGAGAAAGCGTACAACAAGTAATCTCTCCAGTTTCTATTCCGCGTATCTCAAATTCAATTTCCAGATACCGATCGTTGTTCACCAACGGAAATGCGTCCACTTTAGCCGTGATAATCAGTAAGAAGCTCGCGCACACCTGGACCAGACCCCCCGGGATAACGAAACCTAATTTCAGCAAAACAACTTGAGCAACCAGCTTCAGCTAATGATGTCATGAAGAAATCCGAGTACGCGTGTCTTTTCGATAATGAATGCGACCAGATTGATGGAGACATGATCACAGGCATCGTCGGAAATGTGCGGAAGTTCTTGAAGGTTGGTCATGGGGGTACTTGGAAAAGGGGAAATGGTTGCATTGGAGAAAGAGAAAGAACCAAAAAGTGGAATAGGAAGAGGAACTCGATTATTATGAATTCCTATGCGATTCATTTTTTGTGAGCAAGGTTTCTCCAGATTTGAAGTATGTATGGGACAAATACTGGGATCAAATGTATGGAGACATAAAAACCCTAAGAACTGAGATATTTTGAATTCATACAAAAATTTATGCCGATAAATAAAACTGTTCAACTGTTTTACTTTCGAAGTTATCTAGGTTTCAA
Organism: Caenorhabditis sp. 40 LS-2015; assembly: GCA_900536305.3. Lineage (NCBI taxonomy): Eukaryota > Metazoa > Nematoda > Chromadorea > Rhabditida > Rhabditidae > Caenorhabditis > Caenorhabditis tribulationis. The sequence goes on along the minus strand of LR545332.1, from coordinate 171,477 downwards.
TGTTCTGATTCATCACTACATTTTGGCATAAGTTTAAACTTGGAATATGGAGCCTTTTTGTGAAGAGGGGGGCTACCAAATTGGTATCAATTTTTGAAGATGTCTTTTTAAGATTATCGGAATCAGATTGACGGATGAAACCTAAACGAATCGAATAGAAATGTCATCAATATGATTTAGTCCTAAAGTTAAAATTGAAAAATCCTTTTCACGTTCACTTGTATTTTTGGAAATCAGAACTATCATGGGAACGCAACCGATATATCTTGCTCGGCAAACATCCATAACGAATAAGCTACGGCTCGGAAGCAAGACTGATCCATTCTCATATTCGGTCGATAAAATGCTGTGTTTGATTCGAGTGCTTGAAACATAACGATACATGATGATTTCACAGTCCAGATTGCGCGTATTCCAATTTCAGGTCTACTCCTGGAAAGTCTACGAACGTTGGTTTGGCGCATCCGAGTCTTGCACAAAAACCAATCTATTGGCGGTAAGCACCTCTTGCCTTTCCCCCATTCTCGGAATTTAATTTATCCTGTTTTTCAGCTCGTTGTTATTGACGGAGTTGTGAACGACGCGAGAAAAATTCCTTACGTGAGACTGCACACAGGTACACATCTGCTGAAAGCAAAACATAACAAGCTGGTCAGCTCAAAAATTCCAGGTTCTCCACGTCTTCGAGTTTTACTGCCAAATATACAAAGCGAGGTGAACAATGCGTTGGTGCAAGGTGCGTGAATGAATTAGTCGGGAATAAGAAAACAACGTGTTGTTTTAGGGTGGCCACTGGCGAAAGTGATTGAGGATCTTGTCGACGACGTCGGGTACGCTTTGAAAGAATACTACGAATTGAACGGAGAGCAGAGAGATCACTCCGTACCACTGTAAGAACGCACCACAATTACATCTTTCCTACAAAACGTTGTTTTCAGATGGGCGAGAAATCTATTCCTGATTTGCTTGGCACTTGTTGTAACAGCGCTTCTCGTTGAGTGGTATGTAGTGAGAAGGAAGATTGGAGTGCAAAAAAGTGGATCCATCAAGATTGCATCCGGAAAGAGCAAAACACATCTCATGTTTTGATCAAAGCCTTGATAATCTCCATATCAACAGGCAATCTGTACATTTCTACATTTTCTGCAATTTTCCTCAATGATCCGTCTTAGTTTTTTTCCGGGTTCGCAGTATACTTCTCAAAAGTTTCTATAGAGATTCATCAAACCGGTCAACTATCTGGAAAGATCTGTAGTTGACTTTTTTGTAAATGTTTTAAGCCTATTTTGTATAAAAATAAAACGATTATTGTATTCACTTCTGTGCAATTTGAAGATCACTAAAACCTTTTTTTTTCGAAGTTCATAAAACGTATCAAATTTCACTCATCGGCAACTTGGCAATGTGTCGTCATCTCTTCCGATTAAAGTTGCTAACTTGACGATTCAACCCAGGGTCTAACGATTCGCCCTCAAGGTCCCCTCGAAGTATTGCCTGGCTTTTGTGTCACCAATTTCCTTCATTATTTTTGTTATCGTGTCCAGACCAGCCCATATGATTACGCTCGCGGAGTAATCGTACCGAAAAGGTTTTTTAGACCAGACGAGTTTAAGATGGTTCGATGCGTCACGGATCGAACCAATGCCACCTAGATGAATTCCACTTCTTCTTTTTCTTTTATGAACTCCTCATATAATAGTATCTACTCAAGTTCTGGCAACCATCAGTGATCGGCGACTTGATTTCGACGGAGTTATCAAGGCGCAAATCGAGGCATTCAGCAAATCAAAAAACACACACTGTTTCCATGTTTAATTCCTCTTAGGTAATAACGTCGTAGCTGTTGGACACGAGACCATCTTTATCTTATCATTCCGTTGCATCATCGTCTTTTAAATGCTCGGAGACAGACACCACCAGGCAGCCGGTTGGGATGATAAAAACAGGCCATCGCCTCTCTTCCCACTATCACTTCTCGAGTAAGAGAGCGCAAAGCTTCAAATTCTATAGAGTAATTATTTCTCCAACTTTTATTTCGAGGTTTGGGTTCACGGTTAGCGCTATCCAAGCGGTGTATTCCAACAATCATTGCGAGTACACGTGCACGGATTTCGCTCACCGGGATCATCATTCCAATTTTTTAACCGGTAAGGTGGTTTTCTTGGTGTTTTTCAAAATGTAGTCAGCGGAGTATAGAGAAGTACAAATTTTGCTTAAAATTGAGCAGTACGGAAAGTTTGACATGCGTACTCGTCTTGAGTAAATCGAAAGATATTATACATCTGGATGGAAATTGTTTGTTTTGAGTAGACAATTCAAAATTCTCATCAGCCAGAAGAGAAATAACCAATCAACTAGCAAAACGTGAGAATACTGTTATGCAAAATTGAAAACACTCAAATTACTGGAACGAATTATTTTAAACAATTTTATATTGATCACACTTATCAAAACTGGACATTTCATGCTTCATACAATTTAACCGCACAAGTTTGGTTGATGCTCAGCGGAAGGAAATTCACTTTTTTCCGTTATCTAAAAATCAACACAATTCAATGAGTGTTACGATTGTTCTTGCACATTAGTAGAACTGAAGATATAATTTTCAATCACCAGGGAATCAAAATTATTTGTTCAGTTTCAAAGAGACTCTGAGAGTTTTCTCTTTATTTGCACATGTATAGAATAATACCTGTCCTTTGAATGTGCTATGTGGCTCTTTGAGGTCACTCCTAGAAGGCGAGTTGTTATCTTCGAAAGCATTTTTTATATTTTTGTATTTAAAAAGCCTCCACCGTTCGAAGCAAGCTGCTCGAAAAGATAACATGTTTGCAATATTAGCTTTTCAGCAATGCGCGCTCTCATGAGCTGTTTAACACCTTCTCATGCTGTTATATCTGTCGATAGAATCGGGAGGTAGAATGTCGCTTGAGCAGTGTATAATTGTCCACCATCTTCTAATCCAATCCGTCAATTGACCGTTTTTCTTGTCTCTCTTTCTCTTTCTTGACACCATCTGCTTTCCAAGGACAGTACAACAGACACACAGTAAAAGTACACACAATGAGAGAGACAAACAGACAGCCAGGACCAGTACCAGGCAATCGTGACACATGCACCATTTGCCTTCCCACACCCACTCTTCTCCTTTTGCCCTTACAACCTTCTTCTTCCCCCGTCCTTCTCTCCGTTCTTATAACACACGGCCCTCTTCTCCGTCTGTGTTGTCCCTCCAGTACTCCTCGTTCGGCGAAAAAGCGTCCCGTTTGATCGATTTTGCACTGCCTCACCTAGGGCTCGCAGGCCACAGTCAATGCCATTGTCCACGGTGTGCATTGCATGCCTTTCTGCGTCTCTGCTATCACTTTGCTTCATTCCACCATCACTCGATGTTTTCTACCGGTTGAGAGATTTTTCCTGTCTGTTTGATATGCGTTTCGCAGTTGAACATATTTTCTTTCACTTCTTTGATGAAAGATACGATCTGCTAATAGATGGCAGTAGTTGGCCCAATGACGCTGTATCAATGACCTTTCTCTAAGAAAACCTCAGTCTTTTCTCTTTTTTTCCATTGTGTTCAAACTTTTAAAATAAGAAATCTTCAAATACATCTAGGTTCTCCAAAGCGTTCTATGTATGTCAGCTTCCGACGTTACAATATCGAACACACCTTCTGAGACTGAAAAAAAAAACAACTTCGGACACCGTCATTCCACCGAACAATAGACGTTTGGCATTCTTCAGTCTTTAGTTGAATGTTTAGTTCTTGTTAATTCAAGCGGTTGTTTCTTAGATTTTGAAGCTGGCGACAAAATGCTGATTTTTGACTTAAATGCGGCACTCAATGATGTGCGTTTTTGTTTCACATCGTGTCAACGTTCATTTTCATCATCAATCTCAGAAGGCGAAAACGAAAACCCATGAGCGTGCAGGGTCTGGGCTCTCCACGAAGGAGCATAAGACTAATCTCCATCTGGTTGCTCTCATTCGATATACTCTTTCTCCGCTGCTTCTCCATCTGCTACCACACGCGTTCTGTCTCTTTCATCCCTGCTTAAAAATCCCATTCTTGTTTTGTCGTACCAGTCACTTCTTGATATCTGCGTGTCTCTCTTCTCATTCATCAGAATTCGGGTTTTATCTCTCCTATTTCAAACGCTCACCGGTCCTCTAAATCACTTATTGCTCCTATTTCTTCTGTGGAAAATTCATGTTTTCATTCAAGCAGTGCAATACCAAAATCGAATATTTATTTTTCAGGTGAAATGGATTCTCCGCTGGATGAAGTGTCCTCAACAACCGACGTCACCGTGCCACAGCCGGTGGAAGCGTCTCCAGAACCTTCTCCAGAACGCTCTCCATTCCCAGTTGAAGAGAGTGAATCGGATCTCAGCGATAAAGAAAGTGATATTGAAGAGAACGTGTCCAGCTCCGGAGTTGTTGCAAAAAACGAGTCCAACGACGAAGAGGCTGTCGATGTGACTAAGAACGCGGCCGATAGTAGCGGAGCAGTGGAGAATTCTGACGGAAATGGGAGTGTTAAGACTGAGGACAGTGCTGAAACTGCCGACAGTGTGGACACCGGCGAAAGTTCCGACACATCGGACAACAATGATGAAGACGATGCTGAGAAGGTTGGCAGCCCTGACCAAGCAGAAACTGCTGGCTCAGTGGAAACTGAAGCAGCAAAGGCAGAGGAATCAGGAGCTGATAAAAAGACAACTGATGAAAATCCGACTGAAGCAAAAGAAACTGAGGAGAAGAAGGTTGGTGATGTGAAGGAAACTGAAGCGAAGGAGGCCGAAGAAGCAAAAGTAACTGATGAAAAGAAGGCTACTGGTGAAAAAACCTCGGATGAAATGAAAGACGAAGGCAAGCCATCCAAAGACGGAAAAACTGACAGTAAGCAGCCAAAATCAATGGGAACACCAAGCTCGGGCGAAGTGAATCAAGAAGAAAAAAATACGAAAGAGGTTGATGCCGAGACCAAGAAGGGAGACGGCAAGCCTGATGAAGCTGTCGAAACTACTGCTGAATCGAAGAAGGAGGATTCTGAAAAAGGGGCAAAGATTGATCAGGAGACGCCAATGGAGCTCGATGAAACGAAGACGGATAAGAAAGAAGTTGACGCTGTGAAAACTGCTAGTGTAGCTGATGGAGTCGAGGAAACCAAGGAAGAGGAGGACAAGGATGCTGACAAAGAAGCGAAAAAAGACACTGACGCTGATAAAAACAAGGAAAAGGATATTATTGATGTTAAAGAGGAACAGAAAGATACTGACGAGAAGAAAAATGATGGCTCCAAAAAAGAGGACTCTGAAGAAGGTTCCAGCAAAGTTAAGGAAACGGAGGAGCCAATGGAGGTTGACAGTGATCAACCAGGAACATCTGATGCTCCACCAGCAAAGAAAGCGAAACCAGAGGTCATTGAACCACCCACTGTTCTACTCAGAAAGGAAGTCGCTGTAAGGATAAATTGTGAAACTAGAGAATGATGATGACATTTTCAGGGTGCCATGACTGCTTGCCGAAAGTTCTTCGACGACCAAAATCTCGTCGGAAAAGCCATGCAACCAAACCTGTCCAACTATGTCCGTGCTGTGATTCTCAAAAGACTGAACGCAGTAACAGCTCATATGGATGGGATCCAGGCTAAAATCGACGCTGCGGAGTCAAAACAGGAGTTTGAGGTACCTTTTTTCGGACACCCCGATCGTTTTTATTGATTTCGCGAACGTGGACCTATGTGAAAGCTCGGGTTATAATCGACGACTGAAGACAGATGGGTCAATCATGAAGTCGTCTTTATTACAAGATCCGTGGTTGATCCAATTACTAAAAAAGAATGAGAAAAGAATCACAAATGACTCTTCCAAATGCATCATTATAATTTTTGATATCACCATTCCATTTTCAGGCGTTGTACCTTGAAATCACCACCTACATTCGCAAAGTTCGCCAGTCAAAGGAAATTGCTGACATGCTAGGATGCCCGTTCTGAAAATCCATTCGCAATCAATGTCTTCACGTTCCTGAAACGTTTAACTTATTTTTCTCTTCTCAGCTAAATATTTATTTTTCATGCGTTTTCAAAAGTTTCATGGATAATTCAGAATCTCATTCTTACTCAAATAAATTATATGATTTATTACTTAAATAGGAACAAAAAAAAAAGAAAAAGTGAAACAAAAGCGAAAAATCGGAGAAACAAAAAATACATAGACGAGATAGATGAATTATAAGTTCCGCCACGGCAATCGTCGATGTCATATTGTTTCTTTCATAATTTGATGTACTGTATAAATAACAGATGGATTCATAAATTTCGAAAACCGTGACTAGATTTGCAATAACTGAAACTACAATATGAATAATACTATATGAATAATATCGTCGTAGTACTTTGTCCAACGAATTTGAAAATGGTACATTCGTTTTTGGTAATTTAGACTTGAAAAATGCGCTGATTCTTTCGGAAAAAACTGGCTCTACTGGTTCAGAACCAGTTCTGAATCCTCTCTTATGTAACAAGAAAACCTCATATTTGAAAATCCATCAGAATTAAATGGATAAAAAATGACAAAGTAGATAAAGTATATATCTTATCATCTAAAGAATCGCCAAGTTTTTATTGCTGTTTTTTTCCACATTTTTTCTTGTTCTAGTTCTCTTGTTCATGTGAACACTTCACGTGATTTGACATCATTCTCAATGTTACAATTATAGCGTCAGATGTAACATTCTATTAATGAGAGCGCTTATTAGGTCATTCCTAGATCTTATCTGCACTCATTCTCACGAGATAATTGTTTTGCACCCGATCGAGTGCCCCACTCGCAATGTCTGTGTGTGATTCAGATGGTGGCCTCCCGGCCGTGGCCGAGGTTTCTCCTATTTGTTTCTGCGCCTACCTCCTTTTTTCGGACACCCCGATCGTTTTTATTGATTTCGCGAACGTTGTTTTTAGCTCGATAGATTTTTTTCTGTTATATTTAATAACGTATATCATTTTCAGAATGCCTTTCCCAACAATTTGCGCCGAGGCTATTGTGAACAATTTCAGTTTAGAGTGGCGGTGAGCTTTTCACCAATAATATTTGAAAATAAAACCCAATTTTCAGATTGGAATTGACGAAGTCGATTCCTTATCTCAAAGAACTGTCTCTCACCTTGAATTCAGTAGAGTTTGGAGAAAATCAAGTTGAGATCAATGGCACTGTGCACAAATTGGGAGTTTATCGCCAATATCCTGAGGGTCAACCGATTCCGAGAGAGCATCAACAGGATAATGAACGCGGAGGTTTTTCGAAAGACTTGGATTCCAATGGAGCTATCGTTCGAAATAGCAAATTGTTAGATGGCGACGTACAACTGATTCCAAGAAACATGTGGGTTGAAGGATCGAGTTTATCGACAGAAACCAATCCTCCATTCAAACGTCTGCTACAATACACAATCAAAGAACCAAATGGGACTACCACTATCAAACGATTCGAGTACAACAGGCCATTGCATGAAGCTTTCAAGAGCCTCAACACAAGTGAGTATTTCATCCAAACAAACCTTCCAAAAGAGTTTGATTAATATTTTTCACTTGGAACTCTTTTCATTCTTTCTTGCAGAGATGTTCGGAGGCTATGCATTTTCCATAATAGTGAAAGACTTTTCGATCAAATGGGGACTGCACGTGATCCCTCTACCTGTTGGCGTCACATTCACTGTTCAAAACTTGACTATTGGCTCAAGCACCTACCTCGGATCCCCTTCATTGCGCGAAATGCTCACCAAAAACAAGAAAATCCGTGTGCTGGACGTGGACTATGGACGGGGGAACGATGGATTTCGAGACGACTTTTCACTTTTCGAAACATGTCACACTGCGCTGTTTCGAGATTTTCAAGCTGACAGAGCAGATCGTCTGGAGAAAATTACAAACATGAAGAATCACGAAATCGTCATCGCCAGTCCAGCAAGACGTTTCACAAACCAATTCATCGAGATCATCCGCACTAGAATTAGAAACTGCCCACCAACAGGGCAAAAATTTACTGTGGAATTTTATGATGTGCCATCAGTTCAATACCTTCTACAAAACATCGAAACGGAATTCCAAGACAGACCTGCTGTGAACTGGTTAGTTGCTTAGATACTCCAATAGCTAGACACTTTCTAGAAACACGAAAGTAATATTCTACATTCAATACATTTCAGCCCTCTTCTTCTGGAAATTGACAACCAGCCAAATCTTCAACTCGAAGTTTCATATACCAGCGAAGCCTGGGGAGGATGGAGACGAAGGGAACGAGTCGTCATCGAAGCTAAAAGGAAATCCTTCAAAAGAAAGCTCGTTTGAGAAGAAATATTGGACCTTTTCAATTGTTGACAGTGCTTATTTTCATTAATTTATATTGGTTTTTACTTCATTTTAAGATTTCTATTTCGTTGATCTCAGTTGTGAAACATTCGAGAAATCACATAAATGTACTGCTGTGATGCAAGGAAACACATCAAAAAATAGGTTTTTTGACAGGAATATCAGCCAGGGAAGAGAACCTTTTTGAAATTTTAATCTGGAAAATTTTGTTAACTTCCGGTATCCATATGGCCTGCCAGGTTTTTTTCTAGAGATGCTACAACTCCAACAATTTCTTTCTCAACAAACGCTTAATTATCGAACTTTGCGATACGTACAGTGCTTCAAGATAAATAATATAAGCTGACAAAAGATTGCGTTGCCTGGCGGATCTGACAACATTCGTATTCAAATATTGAGAGAAATGGAATAGTTCAATGGTGATGTCTGCGTCTCCTCCTTTGCCAACGCTCTCTCGGCGCACAGCAACTACGCTCCACCGCACTACTACATTCAGTCTAAACGAACGGCGGCAAAACCGAGCGTCTCGCACTCTCTCACCACCGTGAAACTCGTTGTTCTAACCTTTTGCATTTGCCCGTTGACCCTGTGCTCTTGGCCTATTATCCATGCACTTTCCTGTTTTGTAATAGTTTTGATAGACTTATAGACCCGTCTCTAATATTCAAACCCGCAATACATTACTATGTGTTGACTAAACATTTATTCCTTTTAGTGTATCAGATGCAATAATGCTCGAAATAATATGTTTACCGTTTGTTAAAATTTTCGGTCGAAATTAGGTAATTCCTGGTTTGTACGAAGTGAAATTATGTTTCAAGTTTACTCGTCAAGTTCTGTCACCCAAAAAAAATTTCCTCGGATTACCATCGGTTTACCAACACCGCCAGTAACCGAGGATGAGACAAAGATGAAATCGAGAGCTACCACCAACTGTACTCTGTTTTTCATTAAGATCTGTAATCATGCTCAGATGAGACGAAAATCTACGTCATTCCAACAAAATGTGTGTAGATTTGTAACAGAGTACAATCCGTTGAAAATCGCAGATTGCTATGTGAGCGCAATCGCGGTTGTCCATCCCTCCCCCCGGGAAACATCAAATCAATGAAATAGTGACAACGGATTTGACTACCCGTCCACGTCCCCTTCCCGCACTCCCCCACACCTTACCATTCAATAAAGATAGTTGTCGTGAGATTGTGCGCATGACGCGTGTGTTTGCGGATTTTTGTACACTGCGGACCTCCTGGCCGCGCGCGCATCTCGATTTCTTGCTCGTGTTCTGCCTCATTTTGTCGTCTGCACGAGTTCCTTGTTTTCTAGCTTCTATATTATTGGGAAACTAGTTACACGTCGTTTTTTCAGGTAAAATGGTCGCGTACCAATGCAAATTTGACAACCTTTTGATCATCGATTTTGCGACCACCTCACAAGAGAGCACGTTGGACTTTACACCAGAAATTATCAAGTTCAGTGTGTCCGTATTGGATGTTAAACACCAGAGAATTGTGAGTTTCCCAGAAGTCTTCAATTGAATGAAACCGTGTTTGCAGAGGGAAGACATTTTCTTCAATGAATACTGCCAGCCTGAATATCATCCATTTCTCTCGGAATTGTGCATTAGAACTACTGGTGAGTTGTTAAAGTTTTCTTCTTTCTCAAAGATCCTATTTTCAGGAGTTCAACAAGAAAACGTGAATTACGCTCTTCCTTTCAGAGAAGTCTACAATCACTTTGTTGCCTGGCTTAGAGAGCATAACTTTGATGAAGATAAGTTTGCATTTGCCTGCCATACTGTAGACACTCTGTGGAAGAACGCACAGTGTCAGTTCATCTTAATGCAAACACCACTTCCCAGCATGTTCAGACAGTGGTTCAATATTTCTTACTTCTTCCTGAAGACCACAGGACGGCTGACGACGCTACCTCCTCAGGTGATTTTTTCTTCTGAATGTACCTCATGAGATTCGTATCACAAGTCAGAAGTTCAAATACTATTCAACCGTTTGCAGAACTACTTGTCTCAAATGGCCAGTCACTATGGAGTTCAGCTTCAAGGAGAAGTCTTCGACTCGCGTAACCACTCCATCAACCTTGCTCACATTGTCAAGAGGTTGTTGGACAATGGAATCAATGTTGATGTCAATTTTCGTCTTACGTGCGTTCATGTGGTAAGTTGTATATTCACACTTTGAATAAAAACCCGATTGTTTTAGAATCGTCATGAGCCGTTTCATGTGAACGAAGCAATCGAATGGGACAAGGACCCTCTGATGTTTTTCGACATGACGAAACGAATTTTGCCCTTGATGTACTTGCCAGTCTATCGCCCTTTAAATGTGAACGAGTTTGGAAAATGTCCACATTGCCGCAAGAGAATGGGAAGCTGCACAGGATTGGAGCATGAGCAGTACCCGGAATCCATCTTCAAAAGTCTCCGATTGACTTCTCGCCCATTCAGCTTGTTTGCTTCACATCTGGCACTCGTGCCCAGCTTCCACAGCTTCTGGCACCCGGATGATTAAAACGATTTTTACCGCACCATCATTTTCTCAGTTAAATTTGTGTTGGCATCCATGTGATTCTTAGCTTCAAGCGTTTAGTCAAAAAGTTTTTATTCCAATAAACAATATTGTAACACAATTGCTTTTTTTTTCAATCACAGGAGAATGGGTTATGAAGACGCAGAAACGTAAAAATCTGTGCAGTTTGAAAAATTTGTATCTCGTTTCTTACCGAGAACGTTCAATCGCGATTTTGTAGAGTGCGAATTGTGTGGAACGTGGGAGCATAAGTCATATCATTTGAAAGTTCATATTCCTAAAAGTCACGTTCGTATACACCAAGAATTTTGCCTGTAAAAGTGCAATTCACAATGAACAACCACATGACAAGTGTCTCTACAGCAGAGTTGTGCGGGGTACGAAAACGTTCGGGTAGATTGTTTCTCGGTCTAAAAATCGGAAAAACCGGGAATTTAGAAGAACTTCGGGAAAGAATTCTTGGCATGTTTTCAAGAGATTTTTTTTGGTAAATCTGACTGTTTCAGGCTCAAATAATAAGAGATATATTTTTGGAATTTGTTTCTGGAATTTTTCCGCTGATTTCACGGAAAGCAAAAACTTGGTTTGCTCACACTGGCAAAAACTGAGAGGAGTTCGGTTAATGTTTTCGAAATTTTTTTGAGAATCTACAAAAACTATTCTACGAAATTTCCTGGTACCGCTAAAAAATATGTTTCTTCTAAAAACAATGCACGATTTTCATTCTCATGCACTCTTTGCTGTAATTATGTTTTCTGTAGTTTTGGTCAAACGTTTCATTCATAAAATAGACATTCACAAATTCAGAAAGTAATGATAATAATAACAATACGAATACTTAATAGTACTGGGCAGTTTTTGCAAATACGCTCGGCTTTGTGAGACCTTGATAAAACTCCTTCGGGTTCTGTTTGTGACGATCACCGCAAACCGATGGACCTTTTTTGCAGTACGGACAAACACCATAGTTGTTGACATTGTAGCCGCGAACTGTTTTCATGACCAGAGGCAAGATTCTTTCGTACACTCTAGTAGCCATTATGAAGTCGGATCTCCAATCAGGACACGTTGCGATATTCAGTGGTTGTTTGCGCCACTGAAACAAAAGGAACATGAACAATTCAAACTGATGTATTCAAAACTCACCATTGCAGAACAACACAACATCTCGTTGATAGTGACAGGGCATCCCGTTCCGAGAATGTTTTGGGTGATGCGAGCAAGAGTGAGACAGTCTGAGAGCGAATCATGAGCTTTTCCGACGGCTTTTATTCCCAAATAATTACACATTCTCTCGATGTTGGTCTGAAACAGTAGCCATACAAAATCAGTATTTGGTGCGTCGAACAAACATTTCCTGTGAGTTTCTCACGTTCGCCATCATCGAGACCAGCATCGAAAGATCTCTTAATGTTGATCCATTGACGGAACATTGCCGGCATTGCCCCTCTGATCAAACGGAACTGATACTGTGCAATTCTCCACATGTCCTGACGGCTGTCACACACAATTGCAAAAGTTCTCTCTCTGAATCCATTCTTGGCAAGCCAGGCGAGAAACTGATTGTAGACAACGTCGAAAGTGTCCGCAGCATCTAGAGATGATTGTTTGATACCTGGAAGAAACATTTTTTAGAATACAATCAATTTTGACTGCTACCGGTGAAATCAGAGCAGTACTTGGAGAGGATGGGGTTATGCACTGGGCGAACATATTTATTGAACACCACGTCATCGAGCTGAAAAATTCAATTTAGCTCGGTTTTCCAACAACTTTACTTACAATAGTGTTCGTTTGCACATTAAGAACAACAACACTGAACTGAATCACTTCAAACGGATAATCTTGTTCGTTCCCATCAGAAGTTGTCTCGAAATCCAAAATCAATAGATGTTTGAAAGGGCAGTCATATTGAGACATAATTACCTGAAAAAAATGCTCTTTACTTCTTCGTTTTCAAGACAACGCAGAAAAATAAGGAACGAACATAAGAACAGAGATAGAAAAAATAAGGGAAGATATAAAAGTTTTGGTGAAGCAAAACATTTGCATGGTGACAGGAACGAGGGCAAACAAACAATTCTCTCTGTACGATCTGAACGATTGAATGCAGACGAGACACCGAAACATAGAACTGATCTAGAGAAAAGAAAAAGAAGACTAAAAGCAAGAAAGAGAGAAGGAAAATGTGACAATACACGTATCTCGGCACCTTATACTTATCGAATGTCTGTAAAACGTCTCTCATCCTTTCACTTAGAATGAGCAAGGACAGATTGGATTAAAACAGTTGCTCGGGGTTGTGTAGCCTTCTCTTCATATCTCTCGGCCGGATTTACTTGATTGCATTCCAAACTGAAGAATCAGTCGGAGGAAAATAGGAAACAACGGATATGAAGAATGCATTAGAATATGATACAGGTACAATGGGATCGATATTCAGGCTAGTGCCTACGTTTTGAACATCGACACTGTTATTGTGACCGGTTGTTTTTACTCCTGACTTTATCTTTTCTCTCCCGATCTCTGATACCTTCCGAATCCTTCAGAATGTTATTATCATCCGGTTGTCACTTTCTGTACCGCCCGGTGGCTTCTTCTCTTGCAAACTGCTCGCCAGGCATAATCTTACTCATTCTTTTTTCAAACTTCGATACTCTCTAAACAGCCAGACTGTTATTGCCACCAGGTGGCTTCTTCTCCTGCGAACTGCTCACCAGGGATAGACTTACTCGTTACTTCCTCAAAATTCAACAATTACAGGTAGAATGAAGGGATGATGACATACCGTAAAACTGTATTAGAGTGTCATGGCGCTCAATTGTTCGGAGGTGGGGTGGGACTATATTAGGGGCTGGCATTCGAATAGAGGCTGGCACTTTATTGTTTGGCGCCAATTTCCTACTTGAACTCATCACAAAAATCAATCAACTCTTTTATCAACAAAACATTGATTTCGATAATTTCTACCACAGTGAGATCAAATCAGAAGTGGGATCATTTCAGGGGGTGGCTATCCAATGAAGTTTTCAGGGTACGTGCAAGAAAAACTAAGCAATAGGAAGGATCGAGTAGTTTATGTGTCCAACGGAATAATCACAAATTATGTTCCAGTAGACATCGGATACTGCATCACAAAAACCACTATGTGAAGAATCCGATCGGATGAGAAAATAGTTTAGAGTGTTGTATTGGCAAAGGATCGGGTTAGTAAGATAAGTGCCTTTCTTTCAAGCTCAAGTTTCGGTGAAATGGTTTTGCAAGTCAACGCAATTAGAGGATTCTGGCCTCAGCGCTAAGCATCGCTCATTCTCATCAATGTACTTTACTAAAAGGATATTCAAGAAACAGCAAATTTGTTGCTGCTCTGCTTGATATTGATTATTGATCGTCGTTCACGAAAGCAATCGACTATTTACATCAACGGCCAGAAAATTTTTTCAGAAAAAAGGGAAAAACCCCATAAAAAAAAAACGTGTCCACTTTCCATCAGCAAAAACGAACTGAGAGCCCTACGAACCGCAAATTGGAAAAATGATGACAATGCACTGAATGCGCGCAAATGATAGACCGGACCACGGCCTCTCCCGCACTCACTCACACCCCCACCACACAAGGAGATGTTGTTGTTGTGTTTTCGATTGAGCGCGATTGCGGACGATCAAACTCGTCCCGCCCTCTCTTGCACACCCCACACACCGTACTAGGGAATGATGTGAAGGTGACGTTCAGAGGCCAATACGTGATGGATATTATTGGAGAGAGGAGGTTCTGACAAACGTTCTCATGTATTCGTAGAAACGGCTGACGACCTTCAGAGTTATGAGCTTCTGACCTTTGTTGTTCAGAAGTGAACAATTTCGAAAGCTCACAACTCAACTGATGACAGCGAACAGAAGTTTTTGAAATGTTGCAATCTATGAGAGATTTGCATTTTTAGAGATAGTGCAGAGATAAGAGAATGACTGCTTTGTTAATTAACTTGCCACACATTCCAATGGTTTTTCTAAATCAGTTCATATGTATCGTGAAGCGATGCTTCTCAAAGTGGTTCCAATCGGAGTTGCAACGAATTGTAGTTCAACGAATGTGTTCGTCTAACTATCAACTCTCCACTCTGTTTTGACCAACTTTTTCTTCGAATTCCAGTTCGGTTTTTCTCATCAATAACGTGTATTTGTGTCAGGAATCACTCAAGAGCAGGTGGATGCTGCGAATCGTTCTCCAGTTGTTCACGAATGGGCTTTTCCCAACGTCTCGACAAGTAAAGGGAGACATGTGTTTTTGCTGTAGACGTTAGGTTCTGATGACTTGAGAAGACGAAGAAGACGATTTCATTGACTTTTATTAAAAAGATCGTACTGGGTTTGAATCGTGATATTTTAATCTAAGACGAAGCTTTATCAAGTTTTTATTTAATTGCTTAGGTTTCGCTTCAATATGTGCAGATGATTTCATCAATTTTAATTCATAAAAAATAAAAGTTTATGCTTGTAACAAATTGATAGTCTAAGAAGTTCACTTTTTTCCACTGGAAGGAAAGTCCGGAAATAGAAGTGCCAAATTCTGCTCGGAAAGCGTCAGCACCATATTGTCTTTCATCATTCCAATATCTTCTTTCACTTCCAGTGCAGGTCTGTCTCTTTTTATATCCACACAATGTTTGCATTTTCATCTCCAAAACAGTTCAGTTTCAGTATCTTCGGTCTACATTGTCCTCTTTGCGGAAGCAGATTTTAAGCCGATTTGGCTTGGTTGCCCTATTTGAAATCATACTGAAGATGATAAGCGGTTGGAAATTTAGAAACTTTTTTCTCCCGTCTTCGCACTCTTGCTGACCCGCGGTGTGTTTGAACAAGTCATTTAGCGAGCCTACGGCACCGATATCTCTGTTTATGTTGGCTCATTCACCCCACCAAAAAAAATTATCTGTTTGTTTTTTGGAATTTTTTTCTGCAGAGCTGTCTGCACTTTTTAATGTTGCAAATACAAGTGAGGCAGTTTATCTTTTTTTGTGACGATTTCAAATATCATAAGCCGAAAACAAAATTAGACTGTAGGCCTCAAAGTAACAGCCAACATCCAGAAAATATTCCTATTAGTTGGATGCAGTTGTTAGTGTCTAGTTTTCAATTGAGTGAACAACAACTTGTTGCTTTCTAGTAATTGGTCAAATAGATTAATCGACAACTTTCTCATCGCATTCCTCTTTTGTGAGCTGTGAGCATCGAGTTTCGAGTTACAAGCTTGGCTCCAGCACTGCATCTTGTCACAAACTTTTTATTTTTCTCCCATCCCCAGAAACAAGATTTCTCATTAATTCGTTAGGTCTCGTCATCCCATCTCTGTGATGTTTTCTCAAAACTATATACTAATGAATGTTTAGCATAGTCATGACTCGGTCTGAAAAACGTGACTGTTGAACGTGATAATTATCAATTTTCAAACAAAAAACAATTGGTTTATTCGGTCCGTATAAAGTTTGTTGTCCCTTTTTCCTCCTGCTCTGGAATTCAATTAAACAGAAATTGAGCAAGTTCTTTAGTCCTTGAGCCAACATACAAAAAGAAAGAAAAAAGAAACAACTCCAGTACAACAGCACAATTTCCCACCGGTTTCCACTTTCATCGTCTAGCTTCTTAAACTTCAACTTGAGAGGATGTTTCTTGACCATCAAATGTTTCGCCAACCCTCCTCATGCAAATCGGCTATACTTTTGATTCCTTTTACACCATAGACCTTCATCAGGAAGATATCAATCCCTAAATCATTCATTCAGACATCTGAGTCCTCCTTCTTTGCCCTTCGCCTCCTTTAATTTTCTAAATGTGTCTTCTTCTGCTTTGTGTCTACACCACCCCTCCATCCATTTGTACCCATTCTTCTGTGCTCAGATCAAAACAGACATACTAGGTTTTTGATGAATTATGAATAGAAGAATATTGGCAGAGTGCAATCCGAGCATTCTCAGACTCCCAAGACGGCGCCTGTCGCCAGAAGGGGAAACAAATTGGGTTTGTTGGTCTTTTATTCTTTTTTTTTTCACCTAGACGTCTTGTAGAACCAGTTTGATTTATATTCAAATCTCAGAAGTGTTGATACTCCAACTAATGGAGATTAATATTGATGGTTCCTGGTTGACATGTTTTGAGAGGGCAAGAGCACAGATCGAGAGAAAGTTTAGAGATGATTTTAATTCACTAATTCGCTCGACTCTCCTTGACACATGTTTCTTTTTCTATCTCTCAGAAGATCTTCGAGTTGCAAATGAAAAGAAGATATCCGGGAATGTAGACATTCTTGAAGTGATGAAAGCACAAGTGATACATTGATTTGTGGAATAGCATTTGTTTCTAGTAAGTTTTGAACTTTTGTTCTCGATAGTCTTTGATCGGAACTAGTGTTCTTTGAATCTGCAAACTGCTAATTTAAAAAATCATCATGTCATTATCTGACTGAATGAAATCATGTGTTTCCTCCATACCCTTTTATTTTCCTTTTTAAAGTTTAGAAGTTTTTGAAATTACCGTTAATCTTCTTGAGTTTCATTCTCGACACCCAGACTTACTCAATCCCTCTCTGTTTCTTTCTGTTTTACTCTCAAAATACTCTCACTTTAAAAGTGACTTTTCTAAACAAGCCGTCGCCTGAGAAGTCTCAAGATGAGCTGCGGTCTTGAATTATTCCACAACAGCGGGGAAGGAAGAGCTATCTAATCTGCTGCCAACCGTGCATGTCCTTCACACTCACACGACACACTTCATTGTGCTTCACTACCCGAAACCTCGTACTTTTTGCTTCTGAATTTCAAATCAGCAGTTTTTCTCGTGGTTTTTTTCCTCCTCGATATTTTGTTTTCCTTCACTTTTTTCGTTTCATGACTGTGCGTTGGGGACCCAGTTTGGTTTGATAATCACTTCAAAATCCCTTCAAATCTGATCTGATCAAGCATAAAACAAACATCTAAGAAAGTTCCTGATAAATAGTTGACGATGTCACATTGTTTCTTTGTTTTCCACTTGTGCCACTAATCCTTGATTTTGCAGGTGCATTCAATACGCGTCGTTTCACATAAACAAACAGTTCAGATTGTTTATAGTGGCACAAGTTGGAAATAAGCAAGAACAAATTGATGTGCTCGATTGCCGGAAGTTTAGAAACTCCCCGTCTTTCCTTCGTTCTTCCTACTCTCAGAATTTCTTATTTTGAATCTAATTAGTGTCTTCGGGAGTTTGATATGTTTCTTGCTCAATCTGTACCCGGTGGTTGTTTTCTAGAAACAAACAAAAAGATCAAGTTTCTTTCTCAATACGAGCTGACGACGTTGACCAGTCTGATCGTTAAAAAACTTTCACACCAACTTGCGTCAGGCTACTTTTAATTCCTGGTATATATTTGTCTACTAGAAAATTCCTTATCACTTCTAAGAACAATGAACATTTTTGTTAGACATGAATCAGTTATTCTTGTGAGTGTGAGAAACTCAACGAGATCATATCTGAAATCAAGAGACCCTCAACTAAGATCTGAAGTCAGCCTCGTAACTCCTAAAATGCCACGACTATCATCTGAAACCTGCCTTGATGTTCGTTTCGTTGTTTTTCCATTTCTACTCTCTGATGCAGTCACTAAAGATTAACACTTTTTACTCTTTTGAAAATCGAGAGTTACTCATAGTTCAAACAATCAACTGGTTTTGCTATCCGGGACCAATTTGCATTTTGAGTGACCAGACGGCAGTTTTCCAAAAGCGAATTTCCTAAATTTGTCGAAAAATGTGACGACTAGACACAATTTGCAGGACGAGCGTCCTTCAATTGTGTCCGTGTAGGCATATGAAAAATGGGACTCGAGTTTCTATTTCGATTTCATGAATTGTTATGAGATTGAATGAGAGATCCAAAAATCGGCTGATGCTGTCAGAACAAATACTACGTAAATTTCGTCTTTTGATCTTTTACTATCAGTGAGAAGGGTCTTATCAGTCGAATATTCAATACTCAAATCAACGAAAACTCGCCACCACTCTTCGGGTATTCTTCCATTCAGAGTTTCTTTGTTTTTCCTCTCATCATAATTTTTTTCAGACCAAGCTAGTCCAAAGACGTGAATAAACCGATTTCAAACATTTGTCACATTTCTCTTTTTCCTCTCTTCTTTTCTTCAAAAGAAAAGAGATGTCTCTTTGCACAGCGAATTTTGAAACTTTGTTAAGGCTAACATCCTCAAAACTTTGCTCAGCATCTTCAAAAACCTCGCATCATCATTTTCATCATCACGGAGTCCACCTTCTTTTTCTTTCGACCTCCTCAATGACTTCTTCATCTCTTTTCAACTTTCTGATTTTTGCAGTCTTCAACTATTTTGGACGGACACCCACTCGTCGTCATTTTCCTTTCATTTGTGGTTGGCTCCCAGGAAAGGACCACCCAAAAGAGTACTCTCTCGAAATAGCTGTGAAGAATCGGAATGCTGCAAGAGAACAGCGGAATGAGGTGAGCCAAACATTTCAGATTTTGGTTGTTCAATTTTGAAATGTTGAATTATAACTTGTTTATCCTAGAACATCTGAAATTGGTAAGTGAAGAATGAGTTAATTATGGGGGTTTTCGTAGAGATTCTCCACCATTCGAACAATTCAATATGGGGTGTTGTCAAGTAAAAATGTTGTCATTTTGATATTTACAAAAACGTCCAGCCTACTGAAACTCTAGGCTTCTCATATGTCCTACCCTTGTTGTTGACGTATTCTTTTTTTATTTCAACACATGAACTTTCGAAGCTCATTCAGGTGTAGTCAAATGATTATCTGCTTCATCGAAGCACAACTTGTAGTGATTAAGCATCTCATAGTTCTGGTAAACTCTAGTCAAGTGTTTTGAGACCCAAAGTTTGAGGGATACTTGTTTTTAAAGCGCCTACGCAATAACTAAGCCACTTAATTGAGCATCTGACTGACCTCTGTCATTGTTTTGTTGCATGCTTAATGTTCTCTAGATTGGCTGGATTCCTTCTTCTCGGATTTGAATATGACATACTAGCATTAACGTCATCTACTGTATCCTTTATTGACACCATTTGAATGTGAAAGTTCGAAAATAACTACTTTGGTTGTAGTTTTAGTATCGTATGAAGATCAGAAAAAATACAAAACCACTAGTCTGAGTAATCCGAGACAGGATTATGCATAGTTTTCTAGAAGTAACGTAGGAGATCACGACGCCAATCTATCTGTCAAATTGTCCTTTTGAAAATTCAAAAGTCTTGTAGGAGCCTAAAAATCACTTCTGACTTTTTTCCGATTTTCAAAGAAAACACCATTTTGAGTTTCTCAAGAGGAACTTTCGTTCTTAGTCAGAGTGCCGGAGTCACTAATCTTTTGTAGAGTGCTTTAAAATGTGAGATTCACCAACGTGACAGTGAACCCTGAAGTGAGATAAGTAAGTATTCGGTGTCATTTAAAGTTTTCGCATTTTCAATTATTTTCTTTTGTCAGTTTCCGATGCATAGTAAATCATCTCTGTATTTGTGGAAAACGATTATTCCCCCGATAGTGTTTCGTAATTGCCTGCGATTTGGCGTATACTACAGGAGTTTTTCAAGACACAGTTTGTGTACATTTCATGCATCGAAAAACCAATTGGATCACGCAGTGACCCCTTTGATGACAGATTGAGTACGCTCTTTTTTGCCACCGAATTCACTCCATCAAAAACTTTTATGATGGTCCTCTCTCAGATGACGTCGCGCACAAGTCTTCTACATTGATTTCCTCTGCTGTAGAACCACCATTTCCAGCCCATTTTCTCACCCTCTTGGTTTCTAATTCGGAGTGTTTGTCTAGTGATGATGTGAGAGTAGCGATGTAGCAGCACAAAAACTTTTTGGGGCCTATTATGGCATTTTGTTGCAAGCAAGAAGACCTCGGCTAACCGCCGAAATTTGATTTCCAAGGGCATCCAGTAGTTTTGGTTTTGGTTTCGGCCAATGGTCCGATCCTGTAAACAAAAACGCTTGAGAATAGCTTTGCAGTTTTTCTGATCATTTGACGTTATTATGTTGAATTTTTTCACCCTCAAATTTCATTTTGAAAATATTTTTTGAGGTCTAACACATTTTCTGAGAAATCAATGCAGCAACCTAATCGTTTGAGTAGTAATATCTCATCTTCGTTTTTTCACTAAAAACTGAAATTTAATTCCATTCGCTTTCGTAAATAACAATTTTTGAATGAAAGGTGCTAGGTACCGCCTTTTCCGGCCGTCCCTGCGTACCCCTAGGGTCAATCAACAAGCATGAGTTCTGACTCGAGTACTCTTCATTTCTCACATTTCAATTCTTCTATCTTCTCTTTTTTTTGTTCTTCGTATTTTGTTTTTGGTATTGTTTCTCTGCAAGTGTTTGCTCTTCATCACATCATCCGTGGGCAATGTGTTCCCAGAATTGAGCAGTCTTGATTCCCAGAATTAATGGGAAAAATTAAAATCGTCTTTTTCCGTTGGGGCATCCCGAGATTTCATATGGCAGTTTCAATTAACTTTTTGGCTTGCCCTTTCTTGGAATCATGAAGCTTGGTGTCAAAATTGGACACGCCCCTTTCACGAACGCACTCTTTTCTTCTCACTCCGACACACTCTGTTCCTTTCACTCCTAGCTCTTCTTGTCCTTCATTCATAATTTCAAGTACTCCGTATTTTTAGGAGCGGGCACATAGTTGTCAATGATTCTGATTTTACTACGTAAGATCAGTGACAACAAATACAAATTCATCATCAAAGCACTTGTACTATTCCTGACAATCGTTTATAACCTGGGATTGGTGCACTTTTTGTAAGTGAATGATAACAAGGTGGATGCGTGTTTGATCGTAAATTTAGAAATTGTGGAAAATGAGCCATGGATTTATTCCATAGACATCCCGAATGATAGATTCGCAAAAAGGTCGGAAAACTTACCCTATCACCTCCTCTGATTAAAATCCTGAATTTTTCAAGGATCTTTATTTTTTAACACATGTCGAGCCCATATCCAAAAAATTCTGGAAACAAAGTCCCTTGGGTCGTTGACTGATTAAAAAATTTAACGTTCAAGTCGGTTTCGTTTTGAATTCAAAAAGCTAGATGGTTTTCGAAAACGAGGTTGCACCGGATTTCCACCTTCTGAAAGGAACCAGAATAGTTGTCTAGTCCATTTTACGAAGATTGAAATGACTCGATCTGTCATTGACCTGCCTTCAACCAAAAATAATCCTTCTTTTTTTTTGCTTTCATTGGTTTTCAAGCCACCACCTTCTGAGAGGAATTTGGGGAACGCGGTTGAGGAGAAGATTGAGTAATGGCACCAGTGAAGCTTTTCCAGCTTTTTTTGTGTTCAAAAATCTTTAGAACAATCTTTCAAACTTCATTGATTAACAAACAGTTCCACTGAAAACAACAGGTGCAAATAAACCTGACATCCGGGTACATTGCATATGCCAATACATCTGGAGTCATCAACCCAGAAATTTCAAGTTTTCAGTTTCCGCACAACCTCATTGGATGATTCTCCCGAAATGAATCATGTCGATTACGTTGCTCATGTTATCGTCATGCCGATCGTCTTGTCCATAGGTAAGAAATTCATGAAAAGTTGCATCTCATACATCTTAATGATTCAGGAATGATAAACCAATGCCTCAACGTTTGCACTTTGCTTCATATCAAAACAAGTATATTCCTGTACTTGAAAGCATCGGCAATAGCAGATATTTTGAGCATAGTTGCCTTTATTCCATTCCTTTTGCGACACGCCAAATTGATTGATCCTGGGTGGCAGCTTGGAATGTTCTACCACGCTCATATTGAGCTCCCACTCATCAACGCGCTCATCTCAGCAAGGTAATGAAGCGAAGCTATTCTAAATACTCTATATATCCATTTCAGCGCCCTGAACATTGTTGCAATGACAGTAGACCGATATGTTTCTGTCTGTCACCCGATCAAATTCTTCCAAAACAATGAAACGAAACCATCTCGACGACGCACCATGCTGATCATTGTCATGATCTACTTTATCGCACTTTTGATCTACTTCCCGTCGGTTTTCCAGAAAAAACTAGGAGTCGTCACCGACGCTCTGACCAATGTGTAAGTGTAGTGGTCATCATCTGGAAATTTTATCATTTGATTTCAGCACTATCTACACCATCGTCCGAAACGAGGAAATAGAAGCTCTTCAAATTTTCAGGTTCTATCTGATTATCCGAGAGGTAGTTTTTCTCATTGAAATCCATAGAAAAACGAAGATTTTTAGTGCATCTGCCGATGGGGTCCTGTCTTCCTTCTAGTCATCCTCAACATGTGTGTGGTCCGTGGTCTTCGCAAGATTGACAAACGGAATTGGTTCTGGAGACAACCCTCTCAAAACAGCCGTACAGAATCCACCGCTCAACGACAACTCCGTTCTCCCCGCGACGATCGCAGTCGAATTTCTGTTCTTCTTTTTGTTACCTCCGCCACGTTCATAATCTGCAATATTCCGGCGTCTGTTATTTCTTTCTTTGTTGGGTATGTCAGCTGAAAATATGACCCAAGTACGAGCATTCATCAAATTTCAGACGCGTCAGTGGTTCTCTTTTCTGGCAAATTTTCCGTGCGATTGCAAATCTTCTTCAGGTCACTAGGTGAGCACAATTTTTTGACATAATGGTCTTCACTCTCCTTTCTGTCTTCTCAACGTTCCGCTCATATGCATTTTTATACTTCTTTCCAGCTACCTCTACAACTTCTACCTCTACGCTCTTTGCTCATCTGAATATCGTCACGCTTTCCTCCGACTCTTCGGCTGTCGACCAAGCCCATCACCAGTCTCTACGGGCGACTCTCCGACTGTTCGAGTATCTGTTCATGGAAAACGTTGCCAGTAAGTGCTGAAGTTCGCTTACCTCCAACAAAGTTTCGTTTTTCAGAGCCGTCGTCTTATTGGAGAACGAACAAAACGGATATCCTGTCAACGATGTATAATCCATCAATCTTTTCTAGTCGCTTTCTTTATTTCTTCACTGTTTTTTTAGTTATCTTCTCTTTTGACTCGCTTTTCGTTAGATCTCTTCCCGAAACGGTTTCTTAAAACTCTTGTGATCCTCAACTGTCTTGTTCTCCTACTAGATCCCGAATGATTTATCTCTCTTTTTAGGTGTTTTTCAATGACCGGTCTCATTCTTATTCATTTTCATAAAATTTTTCTTGTTTTTGTTACTAAGAATCCCAGTGTTCGTTTCTCCACATTCCTTGTTTTCCTCTACATTCTCCGGCTGTTTGACAGTGGCATATCTCTCATTACTACGCAAAAGACCAATCGTTTCACTTTTATCGTCATTTTTTTTGTTTCCCAAACAAATAAACCTAATCTAGGATTTTTTT
The DNA here is from genome assembly GCA_900536305.3 of Caenorhabditis sp. 40 LS-2015. Classification (NCBI taxonomy): domain Eukaryota; kingdom Metazoa; phylum Nematoda; class Chromadorea; order Rhabditida; family Rhabditidae; genus Caenorhabditis; species Caenorhabditis tribulationis. The sequence goes on along the minus strand of LR545332.1, from coordinate 147,157 downwards.
CGCTTTTCTACTCGTGTCATGAACACTTTCAAATTACTTTTGCAGTGATTCTCCTCAAACGGCTTCCTTCGATCTCCTGAAAAAAAATTCAACCAAAAACTTACCACTTTCTTTCCCAACTCCAAAATCAATACAATCTCTCCGCACCATCGGTCTTATTCGGCCTCCTACACGGAGACCGACCCTATGTGTAAAACAGCGTACAGATTGAAGAGGGTCACGACAGCGGGACGTGTGTTGGCCGCGTGCCAGCAAAGTAAGATGTGCAGGCAAGCGAGACACACAGGAAAACGAGTGTTACCGTACCTATTCTGCGAGGTCTGTTTTCGTGCCGAATTTCCGATCTTTTCTTTTCCGTGTTGAATTTTAGGCCTTTCGTCGAACTTATACTTCAAGGTGTTTGTGAATTGAATCAAATATTGCCAAATTTTGATCCGAAACTGTAATTAAAGTTTTTTTCGCACCCTTTTCTTTTCAAATCTCAATATTTCGTGAGATGTTTTAGGCCGTGACCGAAAATGTTTTGGTTTTGAGATTTTTGTTTACTCCTCAAAAAATCCATTCTCCTTATTATATTTTCAATCGAATTTTCCGTTCATTTCTTCTTATCGTTCCAGTTCACTGAACCATTTCTCATCTTTTTCTTTTTCAGAACATGGGTGACATCGAGAAGCAGACGGAAATCCGCGAAAAGAAGGCCCGCAATGTTATGCGTGAGCTTAAGATCCAAAAGCTCTGCCTCAACATCTGCGTTGGAGAGTCTGGAGATAGACTGACCCGTGCCGCTAAGGTAAGCTCTAATTTACCAGAAAATTTGCACAAAATGTTGTGAATCCCACCAACCGACAAACTCATTTCTCTCTTTCAGGTGCTCGAGCAGCTCACCGGACAAACCCCAGTGTTCTCGAAGGCTCGCTACACCGTCCGTACCTTCGGAATCCGCAGAAACGAGAAGATCGCCGTTCACTGCACCGTCCGTGGACCAAAGGCCGAGGAGATCCTCGAGAAGGGACTCAAGGTCAAGGAATACGAGCTCTACAAGGAGAACTTCTCCGACACCGGAAACTTCGGATTCGGAGTCCAGGTAACCGATTTCAGCGGAACTCAGGCCCTCACAAATGCCGATTCTTTCAGGAGCACATCGACTTGGGAATCAAGTACGATCCATCCATCGGAATCTACGGAATGGACTTCTACGTTGTCCTCGACCGTGCCGGACGCCGTATCGCCAAGAGAAGACGCGCTCCAGGACGTGTCGGACCATCCCACAGAGTCGAGCGTGAGGAGTCGATCAAGTGGTTCCAACAAAAGTACGACGGAATCATCCTTCCACCAAAGCCAAAGGTCAAGCGTACCTTCCACCGTCGCCGCTAAGTACTTTGTTGTTATTTTTTGACATAAACTGTTATATGTTGCGCCGGATTTATTGATCTTGTTTTCTTGAATGTTTCTCTAATGAGAAGAGCATCTGAACTTAAGAGAAATTGAAAAAGTTCGCAGGTTCTCTTGGATTCGACATGCGGTCGGCCAACATCAGACGAGCTGGTTCAACCCGGTGCTGTTGAGAGTTAGTGAATTAGGTACAAACAAAGTGAGATAAGATAAGGTGACCTTATTCTATTAACAATCTTATTGTTTGGCGTTGTGTGGTTGGTTTCGCCGACCTTCTATATGGAGCAACGTTTTTTGCGGATAAAGACTGCCTTCAATTGCTTGATGGCTCCCAGAAACCATTAGCTAATAGACATTTTGCATTGTAAAATGCAAGAAAATAAGGTGAAATTATACTTTTTCGCAATATCGGGCAGTTGGATCATCTGTGAAAGTGTTGAAGGCAAAAAATGGCACCGATGAAATCAAGAAGTTTTCGGGGCCTTAGAACAAAAATGAGGAGCAGTGTTCCAAGATACCTCAAAAAATGTTGAGGGAGGTGTGGGAAAGGAGTGCGGGATCAAGTTCTTGAAAAACTTGTTTGTAGGAAGAAAGAAACCGAGCTTGGAATTCTAGGAACTCAAACTGCTACCAAGGACCCATAGTGAGTGGGAAATTCCACATGCAATTAGCTTATTTTGGTTACTGTCTACATTGTGTCGTTTGCTGGTTATTGGTAGTTTTTTTCTTTTCAAATAAACAACAGCATTCTTTCCTTCTAATGAAAAAAATTTTCCAGTTTCTAATTGGAAAGTTTTTAAGTGTAAAAAACAGGCCAGGAAATTGTTTTGTTTTGTCCGTTGCAAGTATACTTTTTCGCACAAAAAATCCTCAAACTAATACACTTTCAAACGGTACCGCAGATGACCCTCATAATAGTTTTCTCTGAACAGTTTATAAACATCAAAACTAAATAAATCCAAGTTGTCGCGACTTTTTCTGAACTGACCAAAGTCAGATGAAGTTGGTCAGTGGTTATTCACGGAAACTCTGGTGATTAAGAATACATTTTCCCAGATTCTATGAACAGTGAATAAATTAGAAACCGTAGAGACCGCGCGTGTATCTGAGTTGATAAGTAATTTTCACAGTTATGAGATGTGGATTCCAATCGCATACACGTTGTTTCATGCTTCCAGCTGATAGTTTCCCTTTCTAGTTCTGTCTATTGTCGAGGCATGCCTCCGAATTCTCTTCTCCGATCAGAAAACGCGAGCATTTTCGAAACAAATTGTGTCAATCTTTCGAAGATTCTCAGTTTTCATATCAAGAAAGGTCGTTGTCCGGAACAAAAATAAATCCGCCTCCACTCACTAAAATAGCTTTATGATGGGTTCGCTAATCACTGGGGGAAAATACAATAAGTATCACAATTACATAAGTAAGTAATCACATGAATGGAATTAAGGCGTGGCTTGATTGAAACTAAGTGACGAATATTCAATTGAATTCAGAATCGCAATATGAAAAAGAGTTGTCGATGAATACACTGTAAAGAATCAGAATAAAAAGTACAGAATCAGGCAAAGTTGGAAGGAATGTTGATGGATGATTACGGGGGTGCTTGCTAGATTGCTTTATTCATTTACTTGACGGCAACCCCGTCTCCTTGAGCTTCAGTATCCATTTGCTTTCCGAGGTACTCCCAGTTGTGGACCATCAGCTTTTGAACGGCGAGAAGGGCATGGTAGCGGACATTGGGATCTTCAGCGGTCAACAAACGCATGACGGCGGCTTTTCCTTGGTATTGCTCGATTACACTGACAATTAGAAACAGTTGTAGATGTTTGGTAAGAATGAACCCACGTCTTTCCTCTTGGGTAGTGACGGACGTACTCTCCGATGTCATGGGAGGCCACGCAGAGAATAGTTGGATCTTTGCTGGTCTCGAGAAGCTTGATAAGAATCTTGACCACCTCGAATTGTTTCTCGTTGAGCTTGGCGGCATTTTCACGCCAGAACTTCTCCGATTTATGGACTGGAGACCACGTGAGACGTCCAGTGCGGACCTGAAAGTATGTCTTGAATATTTTCGACAGTCTATTGAAAACTTACCTCGCTGTAGTACTCATCATAGGAGCTCAAGTCATGGACGGAGAGGGTCAACTCCTCGGTGAGGAACTTGACATCTTCCTCGAGATCTGGATCGTCGAACTTCTTGGCATCAATGAGCTCCAACGTCTTGAGGGTCTTGCATTGAACCATTTGGAGAGCAGCCTCTCTCTTGGTCTCACTATCGTCAATCTTGCTCAAGATGTTAGCGAATGTAGCGAGGATGATTCTGATAACCTTTTCCTTGGTTGACTCGGAAAGGATGTCTCCCAAGACTTGGATGACTCCGAAGGATGGAGCTTTTTGGGCAATGCTAGCGTTGAAGGTGAGGCACCAGAGAGCGAAGATGAGCTGGTATTGAAGTTGGAAGTTGGTAGATCCGGTGAGAGCAGCAACAATGGCTTGAACACCATCAGCCTTGACGAATTCCTGTCTGTACTTGTCCTCGCGGAGCAACGTTTGGATGCTGCGAACGGTAGTGTTGACGCTGTCGCTTCCCTGAAATTCTCCGATCTCAGATGAGAATTGAAAGAGAAATACTTACGCTGTTCTTCTGAACTTGATCCTTCAAGGTCGCAATCAATTGCCGAATGTCATGTTGCTCCTCGTGTGGTTTTTCGATGATGGAGCTCATCTGAAATGAAAAACGTTGGATTTGAAAGAATTTGTCACGTTTAGACTTTTTGTTGCAAAAACGACGACTTTTTTCAAAAAAGAACCTAACTGAAATATTTTGCAAAGTATGAATTTGGGTGGTAGATTCGCATACCGACATTCTAAAACATGAAAATAACCAGAAAATGTGCTTTTAAACTTGTGAAAACAGAAAAAAAGCGTGAAATTCCTCCATATTCACCAGTTTGAGGCAAAAGTCGGCGAAGACCAAAAACCGATAGTGGCAGTGAGAGACGGAGAATCAAAGATTGAACTGTCGAGAAATAGTGTGATGCTGCGAGAGATTCGCATGGCCGAGGTAGCACTATCTATTTTGAATTTCTCGGCCCCCGGCACTGTTGACTTATTCTCAATAAATGAGAAACGACAAGAGCAGGTTTATGTTGTGATTATAATAATGTCAATCGATATGAAGAGGAAAAGCGGAAAGTTCATCTGTTAACTCAAGCGGATCAAGAAATGCTAAAGAAGCGTGAAGGTTTCGGGGTTGCTTGATGAGGCAGGAAACTCTGCAAAACTATTTACTCATTAATTAGACCTGGATCATTCTTATAAGTACTGTGTAACTGAAATGTTCCAGTGAAACTTTTTCTATCCATGAGACAAGAAATCAAATCCAAATCTACATCTCAAGCGCTTTGATCAGGACAATATCTTCACATCAAGAACAGTTATTTTTTTCAACTGCTCGAAAAGATTTTGTTTTCAACTCCTAACCATGAACATTGAAGGAAACGCATATTTTTTTTAATTGAGGGACGATTTCACTTTGAGCTTCCATTTCAGATAATCTGTTTTTCTCACTGCCCATTGCCTTTGGCCCCGGATCATCATATCACCATGACTAACAAACAGAACTGACGAAAATATACATTGATTCAAACTGGATCACATAGAACAATTGATACCCGGTTGAGAGGAAAGAGGATGTCTCACAGTGGGGATAATATAAAGCCAAAAAAAAACTAAGCTTTGAACATCTGATCACGCGTATTCAATTAAACGATTCAGACTATTGTTTCAACAATGATTTCTACTATGAGATGATACGATAAAACTGTGATTTCAACTATAAGATGGTATACAATCCCTACGTTAAATAAGGAGAAAAAGGTAATAGCAGAATAACTTTCCATTATTTACAAGACAAAGAGATTATTGAAGGAATGGGTGAGATGCAACTTCACTTGCAGATGGACGGTCCGCAGGGTCAAGACTTGTGAGTTGTGGGAGGAAGACACGCTAAAGATAGGTACAAACAGCATAAAACTGGAACAGAATGCTTGAACTCACCGATTCCGGGCAACAGGCCAAAGAATTCATTCATCAAATTCGAATTCACCATCAGAATCGGGTGCTGGCAACAAATCCTAAAGACCAAAATTGTTCACATGAATTATGTGTTAATATTACTTGAATGTTAGCGAGAATGGAATGGATTGCGACAATGCAACAACGGCCTCCAGAAGTAGGTGAAGCCGGTCGTCCTCTCTCATCTTTAGTGTGCAGCACTTAAAAGCCGTTGAACGAGATGAGTGGGAAAAAAACGGTCGATTTGTTGGCAGCAATACAATTGAAAATTGTGGGACAATCCATTTATTGAAACAACAAAAAATTATGATGGAAGTTTGAATAATAAAAACTGAAAAATAATTTGGCAAAGCGACAAGAAGAGGGTTCCGGTTTTGGTCAACCAAAATGTGCGTGTTAACAAGGTAATTTATCCTCTACTTCTTCGAGCTGTCATAAACGAGAAACAGAGTCGGATCAGCCAAAATTAGATAATAATGATCAGTTAAGATCCAATGAATGATTTTGTCAAGAGTCATTCTTTTCGGTAATCTGAATCTCGAATTTCTCCTCAACACGCCTTGTGCGGGTAATTATTAACCACCTATTTGATTGGATATTTTAAAGCCAGGACGAAAACATCCTCTTCACATCAGATGCAGTTGGCAGCACAATCGTGTTCTGCTTGTTCCCTCTTCCAAATTTTTTTTCATTTCATCATTACCAGTTTTGCTCTCGCAATGACATCATCTTGCTTTGTTCGACAGCATCAACATCTGAAAACGGATCGATGGGAACTACATATCAGCGCTGCAACTGATTCTCTCTCTCTTCCAATCCACACTTCTATGCTCAAAAACCATATTTATTCACTAGGGTCATTATGAAATTGCAAAGAGTGAGAACGATGGAAAGAATATTCATCACTAAAACGAATTCGTGGCGTTTAGCGGGTGAAATGGTAACTAGATGACAATAGAATATTAAGGAACTAGAACATAATCATCACTAGAAAAAAGAGAGTGAGGCATTGTATTGAAAAGTGAAGGAATGTGGGGTACTAAAGACACACGGCAAAAAAAGACACTAAAAAGTGAAATTTCATAGAAATAATACACAAAATAGTTTATACAAAGAATGGACCGACAAAGGGTTTTCAGTGAAATAGTGCCAGGTGAAACGTGGAGGATCGGTGACAAAGCACACAATAGAAGATCTCAGCAGCGTTTACTTGCTTGCAATAGATTCTCCCTGAGCATCACTGTCCAATTGCTTCCCGAGGTACTCCCAGTTGTGGACCATCAGCTTCTGCACGGCAAGAAGGGCGTGATACCGGACATTTGGATCCTCGGCGGTCAGCAGACGCATCACTGCTGCTTTTCCTTGGTATTGCTCAACAACTCTGAAATTGGAAACTTGAGAAACTGAACAGGTGTCGTCTTATACTCACGTCTTTCCTCTTGGGTAGTGGCGAACGTACTCTCCAATGTCGTGAGAAGCGACGCAAAGGATCAATGGGTCATGGCTGGATTCAAGAAGTTTGATGAGAATTTTGACAACTTCGAACTGCTTGTCGTTGAACTTCGATGCGTTTTCGCGCCAGAACTTCTCCGACTTGTGCACAGGAGACCACGTGAGACGTCCGGAACGAACCTACAAATCAAATCTAGTAACGGCAACATTTGAGTTAAAACGTACTTCGCTGTAGTACTCATCATAGGAACTCAGATCATGAACGGAAAGAGTCAATTCATCAGTGAGGAATTTGACGTCTTCCTCGAGATCTGGATCATCATACTTCTTCGCATCCATCAGCTCTAACGTCTTAAGCGTCTTGCACTGGACCATCTGGAGGGCAGCTTCTCTCTTGATCTCACGCTCCTCGACCTTGTTGAGAATGTTGACGAATGAGGCGAGAATGATTCTGATGACTTTTTCCTTAGTTGACTCGGAAAGGATATCTCCGAGAGCTGTTATGATACCAAGAGATGGAGCCTTCTTTGCGATGTTTGCGTTGAAAGTGAGGCACCAGACGGCGAAGATCAGTTGGTATTGCAGTTGGAAGTTGGTCTTTCCGTTGAGAGCAGTGACAAGAGTCTGGACACCATCCGAATCGACAAACTCATGTCTGTATTCATCGTGGCGGAGCATCATTTGAAGGCAACGAGCAGTAGTGTTCATGTAGTCGTTCGTCTAAATAATAGATAAGTTTTCAACGCCCCTAAAGACAATTATTCTTACTGAGGAGTTCTTGAGTTGTTCCTTCAAAAAGGAAAAATAGTATTGAAGGTCTTGTCCTTCCATGCGAGTTGTGCCAAAGCAGGCGAGTTTAGCAATGATAGAGCTCATCTGAAACGAATTCCCTCTCAAATCGTTTCTAATACATATTATCTTGAACATACCTGATTAACAATGAAATTGTCTTGTCGTTGCAAGATTCCAAGATACTGCGAGAAAGCGGTGCGCTTCTGGCGATGAGCGGCGCGATGGAATATCTCGACGCGTGATTTGTCCTCCTGGAGCATGTCGTCGAACAAGGTGAGCACGTAACGGACGTTTTGATCCTTGGCGACTTGGGTGATCAGGTTAGCCATGGTCTTGGCAAGTTGTCCATTGGCGTCGTTGGCAGAAATGACCTGGTCGCGTTCATCCTTCGACTGAAACCAAGTTTTCAATTTTTGGGTTCAATCCAGTAAAAAAAACTCACCTTGGCGTTCTCGTAGTTTGTGACGAGAGTGTAGTCGTCCTCTTGAATCATCTTAGAACGGAAGTAAGAACCCCAGTTTGGTTTGTTGCTGCGAACCTGTTAAAATGATAATCTTCAATCTGGAGCGAAAAAAAAAGAAAATCTTACCTCAGCGGCTTCCAATTGCAGACGAGACGTGGCGTTGATCATGTCGACAGCTGGGATGTTGTGATGAGCAACCTCTGCCATATCTGTAATTTTTTATTTGCAATTATCCGGATCTTTTTACGAAAAAACGAATAAAACCGTAAAAAAACGATGGAATTCGATAAATTTTTTTGACTTTCGATAGTTTGGATGATGTAGAATTTGATTCTGAGCAAAATCCCAAGAAAAAACGACGAATTCGTGCTAAAAATCATAATTAAAAATTACAAAACAAATAAATTGCTGCGGACAGAGAACAACAATCACTTGCTGGTCGACTTTCGTGGCGAGACCCGCACACATTGAGGGTGAAGAGAGTGCGTATTTTGTTGTCTGCGTCTCTGTTCCTTTCCTACTGCAGGGAAACGGGGCCAGGACGGGGTGGCCGAGAGGGGCCATTTAGAGGAGGATTGTTGGGAGAACAAGAAGTGAGGAAACGTTGGGTGAGATGAGTTGGACCAAGAACGTTATAGTATTCCTAATTGAAGAAATGGAAAACAAGGTGGATCTTATGGCCGGATTGCGTCGAAAAGTTTGGGCACAATCCGGTTTTTGAATAAAAAAAACATTCAATGAAATTTGAAGTTTTGGTGAAAGGCTGGAAAGAATGAAAACTAAAAATAATTATACACTGAAAAATCTCAATTACTTCGAGACCATGAAGTTTTTTCAGAATTGATCGAGATCATGACGTTTTCAAAATTGACCTCAAATAGATCGACATCTTTTTTTTTCCGTCACTTTGATCCTGTTTCTGTAACAGTTAGAAAAATACCAATTTTGAACACTTGTTAGTTGATTACTTTTGAATATCTCTTACAGACACTGAAATAAATGCAATCAAAGTGACTGGGAGATGGTCGTGGTCTATCAGACGAAACACGATTTTTTCATTCTTTGGTAGTTGTTGGAACTTTGAGAAGATATAATCTCATTTCTCATAAAAGTATCATCTGATGTGTCGTGTCGAATTCGTGCTGCACACTGTTATGTTGCAGTGAATAGAACGTTTGCCGCAGTTCGAATCATCAACTGTTTTTTGATTCCAGATACAGTTCGACGAAATGATGTAAATTCATCTCAGAACATCATCCCGACCTGTCGTGGAGATGCATTAGAAGACGTTTCAGGAGCAATTTTCACATTGAAATAAATCTGAAAATTGCAGCCTGGTCTCGCCTCTCAGTTTCGTATCTAATTCAAGTGTCAAGACGTCAATCCGGACCTCCGCATTTTTCAACATATAATTATTTTTTGGTGGGAGAGTTCTATGTGGAGTCCCAGGCATTCCTGCCTTCGCGCATCGATCGGTCCCGGCGGCTGCATCGACTCAGGACGACAAAATTATTGCCCGAAAATTACCTGTCGTCGAATCTATTATTTCTCCCGTATTCAGCATTTTTGTCTTTTTTCTCTCCATTTTTTTTCATTCGAATTCGACCAACTCACTTTGTTGTTTCTCATGCGCATTTATATAAAATCGAAACCACGATGGTTGGAAGAAAAACCATGGATACGTCAGCCTAGTCGACGTGGATGTCTGAAGCTTTTAGCAACCAGCGCAGCGCAATGAGCCTTCATCCCTGCATTACTTTTTTCCGAACTTACCGCAACATGCAACTAATCAGTTTCAACATTTTCATACAATGAATACTCATCTCTATTTTTATTTCTGTTCCATTAAGGTCAAAACTCCGAAAAAAGTCGTTCTTTCAGTGTTCAGCCGTTTTTCAACCTCCAACTGAACTCTTTTTCAGGTAATTCTTGGTTGGTAGTGAACATCTTGTCTTGTCGACATGAGCTATCCACTAAAGTTTGAAGTAAATCACCAAATGGCTGTGTGTTATCACCGCCAACGTTAGTTTTCGGGAGATGATAATCTAATTGCTAGCACAGTTGATTTCAGTGTTGGCCCAGTTTCCAAATGCTCCTCACACAGAGCATAACAATCTAGACGTGAGTTTGAATTTCTAGGAATGACATTTAGTATCCTTCTCAGTGTAAACTCACCGTGCTTGGAAGAGAATACAGCGTTCCACCATGTTTGATTCCAAACTCCAACAAGCAAATGATCGATACATTCATAGAGATTATTAATCACAAATACCTCATCGAGTAGGTTCACGACAAGGAACTGTGATGTCCAACTATTATTCAGGGATGTCCATGTCTACAAAAGTTGCCTCTTCGATCGACTTTTTCACAACCACTTTGGATTGAAGACATTGAGTGGATGGAATGTATTTTACAACGATTCACAGAGACCATCATCATTATTATTTTCAGTACATCAAGAAATTTTATGAGCTGTTCTCAGCTAACGACTACGCCTTGGTACAGAAGAAAGTTCTCGTCTTCCCAATCCAATACGGATTTGCCTGGTGAACTCTAGTTTACAGCAAGCCGAAGTAATAACAGTGTTTCAGGCATCTAGTTGTTGTTGACCAGCCACTGAATGCTATCAAGGAAGGCAAGAAGGTTAATGTCTACTTCGTGACAACTCATAGTGTCTTGCCCCAGAACTCACTGTCGCTCTACATCTCCAAATACATTGAGATGGCTTTTGCTGTCTTGGATCTGAAAGCGTTCTCGAATAACTTTCATTTCCACCAACGGCTCTTGGAAGATTTTGCAGACCAATCGCATGTTCTTTGTGCTCTGTACATCGAACTGGCATGCAAGATGCAACAGAACCAAAAGGTAACGGAAATGTAGATCAAACACTGATGAAGTTATTTCCAGGATATGGCTCTCTTCTTTTCGGCAATCAAGCCACAGGTTCAGGAATTCAAGTTTGAAAGGTTCATCTATGCGAGTTTCATGCAAACCATGCTCAACCGTTTTGACACTAAGGTTTGAAATAGAAAACAAGTCGACTCTCGAAAAAGTGTTTCAGACCAACCCACATGGTCAGATTTGCAACTTCAACGTCGCCATGATCGAAAAAGAAGATCTTGTCTGGGAGTCAGATTACAGTCTTAAGAGAGATCCCACAGAACAGAATTTGGCTTATCTCATTCAACAGTCTTCCCCGCACGCAAAGTGTCTGTCGATGTCATCATGGATTTCTGAGCTGGAGCTGAAAAAGACGAAGGTCACAGCTGCAGTTGTCGCGGGTGGCGGTTCTGATTCTGAAGAGGAACTGCTCTTGGATGAGCCGTTTGCATCAAAATACAACTCATCGACACCTGTGGCGGAAGGAAGCGCGCTCAAGAATGTGCCATCTTTGTTCTAACTTTCCAGTCCTGCAACATGATAATTTTTGTTTGTGATTCTTCAATAACTTCAGTTGTTTCTAGGTAGAGTTATTTTAGTCCGGGGTATTATATTGCTGCAGTTTCAAGCTCTGGTAGTTTTCTTTTTCAATTTTGCCATTTTGGACTCGGTCCAAAAACCGAGTTTTCTTGTTTGTGGGAATTCCGTTGAAAGACGGAAGGTTTCCTTAGATTTGAATAATTGCGTGGAAGTTATTGAGAGACTTCATGTGAGACAAAAGTTCAAAATAAATCTCACACCCAAAAGGCAAACCGGATGTTGGAGATTGAGAGCATAGTTTGACCACCCCCTTTATTATTATTTTTCCAAAGACCTTACCTTGTTGAATAAAAAACGGTTTTGATTCGTATAAAAAATGCAGAAACGAAAGTGAGTGCTATGGTGCCTGTCAATTATGCCACCTGTTACTCAAAACAATTATTCATTGGTTTATGTCAGATTCAGATTTTTATCTATCCCCATTTTCACTCATCACCATCTCACCTCGAATGGTCATGAGCAAGAAGGTCATTGCGAGGGTGTCTCTCAAAACAGAACATGTGGCGAAGTTTGTCAAGAACTGCAAAGGAAACTTCAAAGAAAATCTACTTGGACATTTGTCTTCAAAAACGGAAGCCTCTCATCAGAACTTCTCTCATGTTGCCGAATGTGTGCTTAACCATACTTTCCATCTGCTACGCCCCTAGTTGTTAACGGATACTCTCTACAATTATACAGTTGCGAGTTTAATGTAGTCGTGCGCCTCGCTTCACTTGAAAAGATGCGCCGCGCCAAGTTCACACCAAACGCCGCCACCCGATTAGAGACTCGTCTTGACAAGATCTCCCCCTTTTATTTGTCGCCAAATTGGCGACAACTTCTATTTCATTGGTGAATCTTGATTTCATCGTCGTCATTTTTTACGACAAAAAACGGAACTGGTGACGGACTTCACCTAGTTCTTTCGATTAATAGCTTTTTGTAGTGTTTTTTTTCTCTTTATGGAATTTTCAATTTTCGAAGTACCAAAAGCTTACAGTAATCCCTGTCAATCTCACTTCTCTCCCGTTTACACCAAAGTCTCATCATCACAGTATAAGTATTATTGTTATTGTAACCTCTTATCTCATCAACAGCAACTATTGCGCCACCGTCTATTCATACCAATAATGAGAACCGTGACGAGCATTGACATGAAGATGATTGCTGGATGGCTTGCGTCACCGGATTGTTATGAACGTTCCCACCTCTGACTTCTAATTAACCTGCTATCTGGGTGTCACCCCCTGCTGTGGAAACTGAACATGTTTTGGCAAGTTTGGTAACAGACTTCGCACTTTATACAAGCACTATTAGCACCGATTCCCCCTCAGAAGTTGTTTTTGATGTTGGACCCAGCTGGACACAGGTGTTCTTGAAACATGGCACATGCTGAGCAAATGTGTGTATCGTTTCTGTAAACTTCTCCGAGGCGATCGGGACGTTGGCGTTTAATGGGGCGTGAATTGTACTACCAAAAATATTATCTTGATTTTAACAGGATTACTGTTTTCTTACATTGATATTTCTTTGACAGAAGAACTTTTTATGGTTTCAGGGAGAAATAAAGTTATCAACAGGTTATGTCTGGAAAAATGAGATGATTTTTCACGAATTGAATAGAGTAGACAATTCATCAAACTTGAACATAATCACAAAATGGTTTTTTTTTGAAATTTTTGGCGTTTGGCGAGTATTAATGATTTTTTGTGATATCTGTATGATTTTGCGTCGATGAGGTTTTTGAAAACTGCCAAAAGTGGATTATGAGCAAATGTTCAAAAAAAAAAGTGTATTCTTTCGAGTAAAGTGAACAGCTTTCTTCTTGTCAAATTTTCTTCTCGCTTTCTTATCACCACTTTCAAGATTTTCGAAAAGCATACTCTAAGAACAATATGACTTCAACAATCCTCCGCATTTTTTTATCAGTCGCCAGTTGTCTTTTAGCGATTTGTCTGAAAGTTAGCACATCTGACTATAATAATCCACCCGTTTACTTCTGGTCAAATCTTCTTCTCGATTCAGTTATAATCATTATTTTCTTATAAAAAAAATTGTTCCACTCTCAAATATGCCTTCTTGATAGCGTAGACTCGGAAAATCTTTCTTTTCCAATCCAAAATACCCGTTAACACATCTTTCTCGAACATGTCTTATTTCTTCAACCTTTTCACTTCAACCAAGTCTGACATTATTCAAAAATACTCTCCATTGAACATCTAAACCGTTTCTCTTCGTTTTTGTAACTCGCTCCTTACACGCTCTTCTCCACCGTGGCAGATAATTAATCACCGTCCCTTTCCTCCCGCCACGCACCTCCCCCTTTTGGGGATTACTGTGGTTGAGGGAAGATGGTGGGCGGAGTCGGTGCGGTATCGTGTCTTGCTTCTCGGACCAGGACATTAGATAGTCAGTCACTCATTTCTGTTTCAGTCGTCGCATCATGAGCTGGGAACAATACCAAATGTACATGCCGCAGTGCCATCCAGCGCTCATGTACCAATCTGTCGGATCTGTTCCGTCTACTATGTCAACCCCTCTCCAAAGCCCCACGTTTTCTATGGATTCCCCAAATTATCCTGAAAGTCTTTCGTAAGTTAAAATAAGTTTGTCAGCTTGCAAATAAAGAAAATTTTACAGGTATTACAGTAACGGTGGAGGGAAGGATGACAAGAAGAAGTGCCGTCGCTACAAGACCCCATCCCCACAATTGCTCCGCCAAAGAAGAAGTGCCGCTAACGAACGTGAGCGCAGAAGAATGAACACGTTGAATGTGGCCTATGATGAGGTTTGTAATAGGGAGCACTCTTGACAATTACTGCTTATTTATAGAAAGAAGATAAAAGGAAAATTTATTTGATTACATGAGCTCATTTTCGAGATAGAACAGCTTCTAGTCATTCGTCATTCATAGTCACTCGAAAATTCGAAATCATAACCAGCATACTGTAGAAGGTGCAAGCCTATGACATGAAGGACATATCTGGTAACAGATGTTAACCCCTTCTCACTATACTAGTCGTTTATGTTTACCTCACTCGCCACCAATTTCACGATGCAATTTATGACGTCTCGCTATTTTGAAATTCATTCCAATTCAATTAATCATTCCAGCTTCGCGAGGTCCTTCCGGAAATCGACTCGGGAAAAAAGTTGTCCAAATTCGAAACGTTGCAAATGGCTCAGAAGTACATCGAATGCCTGGCTCAGATTCTCAAGAAAGATGCGAAGCACGAGAGTGCGAAGAACAAGTCTGGATGATTCCTCTCAAACCCCGTTGATATTTTCTGAGTTCTCGAATATGGGTACTTTGTCACTTTTTATTCCTTATTGTGCTGTGTTCCTGTTTGCCTATAAAATTCAACTTACTTCATATCTCTGTTATTACTCACTTTTTTTCAAATTGAACCATACCGATTCATAGTGTCACTCTTATACTAAACACATTCGAATAAATTTATAGTCCTTTCAATATCCTCTCTTTGATTCTCCGGGAAGAAACGGAACATTGAAAAAAAAAACATGTTTTCCGAACAAAAACTGAGCGAAGCAAAAAAGTCATCCGCTGTTTTTTGTCCTGGATTTATCCGAAAAAGTCCATAAAACTTTTAGTCTTCAGATCTAGGTCTACGGTAAGACAGAAAAAAGAAGAAGAAGAACCATAGACACGTGCCGCGCATCAAGATAACGATCAGAAAAGAAGTGTCGGTTGGTTGGAGGGACAACAAGAGCTTCGTTTCTGGTTTCGCGCAGTTTGCTGTGTTGAAAACTTTTCATTTTCAATATAGATCGTCTTCATGAGAAAGTGGGATAAGATTGCAACGAGTTATGCTTATCTTGAAGATACAAAGATTTAGCACGAATATGATGGATTGGTCGATTCATCGAGATGCAATCCTTTTCAGGTACACCTCTCGGTCATGCCCTACAATCTTCACAAAAATCTCAGATGGCACATAGCCCACAATATTGGTGAACGATTCTTTTAGAGAAATCACCAAACCAGTTTTGCCATTCTTCAGTCCCCTGAAAAATTTTAACCATTTTTTTTGTTCCGGTAACTGGAACATTCGATAAGTTGATGAAACGTATATTGTTCTGTTATCAGAGATGATCACGAGTTCCATCTTAACACCGACAATAGTTATCAAAAAATATGTAGTCATGACTTGGTTCACATGGTGTGGTGGTGAAATTCGCTTTGGTTTCCATTTCATCCCAACGGGCATCACTGATGTCATATGCTAAAAATGTGTTGCTTTTTGGTTTAGAATAATTAGAAATACTTTTCATCGGGAAAACTTTAAAAAATGAATTAGCTTACTCTGTCCTCATCATTCTTCCAACTTTGAATATAAAAATATGTTTTATTCTCTTGCCAATCACGCACACTGCTGCTACACTTTCTATCTCTCTTGCTATCTCTTTTCTGTCTCTCTTTTCACCAGAGTTTGTTCTGCTAGTGAGTGTGTCCTCGGTAGTATAGTGGTGAGTATCCGCGTCTGTCACATGCGAGACCCGGGTTCAATTCCCGGCCGGGGAGAAATCTTTTTGCTTTTTGAAACCCATCTGATGATACCACTCTTTGTTTCTCCACAGAACAAAGAACCATACAACAAGGATGCTTTTGCATAATGATCAGTCAGCCGAGACATGCCGAAAGAGAGTATCGCCCTCCGGAAAATCAGCCGCAAACGGTTATTCATCGGATCGTAAACATTTGATCGTCCAGCGCCCAGATGTTTCGTCGCATCACCTGCCTCAAAGCGCGGCTCTCCGTTAGCAGGGCCAATCGGATTACGCAACTCACTTCTTTGTAGACAGCCCGCGCGCAACAAGATAATTACATCGTGGACCATATTCCCGAGATTCAATTCCAACTAATGACCTTTTGACGTCTGCCTAATAAAACGGGATAGAGGGACAGAAAGGAGAAAGGTGGCGAGAAAATACCTGAGCTGCACCTCTCGGCTTTACGCAACAGAAGCCTTTAATTGGCAACAATCGACTACAGAAGCGCTAGGTGAACTGCCAAATAAGGGTCAAGCTCTCAAAAGAAGCCGAAAACATCTGCTCAAAACACAAGGAAGCAAGGTAAGCCGCTTCCGGATGAGCAACAACGTGATTAGGTAACAGGCAAAGACACGTACTCGTCTCAGGTAATCCAGTTCTCAGGACCAAATGTAGTTTTCCAGTTAACATTAAAACTCATTTATTATTCAATTGTAGCGGTTTTTTTAACGTTCAGAATACAAAAAGTTTCGGCAACAGTGTGTGGCATGGGGTCATTTATTAAAGCTCCGTTTTAGCCGCTGGAGGCTCATCAAACTCAAATGGACAATAGTCGGGGTTGTTGTTCGGCTGAATACGGTACCCCCTGGAGACCAATCTACAACGAAGTTCGTGCATTCGGGGCCACGCGTCTTCGGCTTTTTGGGTCTTCTCGGCTGGCGACCAAAGTCTTTCCGCAGCAGCGGACGCTCTTGGCCTGAAACGTCAAAAATCGAATTACTAGTTGGCACGTCCCGGATGTTAGCTATTCAGAAAAGTGCGAATCGCAAGTTCTTTGAAATAGAATATTTCGAGAAATAGACCAACAGTTCAAAATTTTGCAAAGTGTGAATGAGAGTTTTTTTTGAAAATAGGAAACAAAGGAGACCTTACAAAACGCAAATACTAGTCTTCTGAATTTTCAAATTCAATGCTACTCTTGGACTCACCAAAGTCTCGCTTCAATGTTCGTGTTGTCCACTAACTCTCCCCAGATGGCTGCGATTCCTCCCAAAACCAAATTTTTCTGAGTATCAGTTCCATTGAAGTTCGTCGGGTCACAGTAATAGTATCTGAAAAAATGACTCGGTTTACGATTCTCAATGGTCTCCATATACCTCGAATTGGACGGTGCAGTTCCCGAAATTTCATCTCTCCAATCGGCTCCGTACTTGATATAGTTCAAGTACCAGCACGCGGACACGATAACCGGGAAGTTCTTGGATGTGATTTGCTTTACCTGATCATAGATCTCCTCGTGAGTGTTTCCTTTCCAAATATGGATCACCGAGTTTGGATCGGGAATGTTGTTGTCAAACACTTCTTGCCAGAAAATGGGTTTACGCTTCAATTTCAGTTTCTCCACGATAGCAAATAGTCTGAATAGTTTGGAATAAAACGCTGTCTTAGATTACAATTTACTTTTCAAAGAAGTAGTTTTCCAGAAGGACAGTGTCATTTCCAAATCCTTTGTCTTCCATGAACTTGCGAATTTTTTTGTTTCTCACCCAGCACTCCACAATGTAATCAGACACTTCATCACCACCAAGATGCAAGAATTGATCTGGGAAAGTCTCTGTGACCTCCTCCAGGAACTCCTGGAACTCAAAAGGTGATGTTGAGAATTCTTTTTTGTTTTCTCACCGCGATGAAGTCAAAATTTGCCTCATTCATTGGGTCCACCAGGTTTGGGAGAAAAGTTTCCTCTCCCTTCTCATTGAAACATTCCGTCAAGAAACCTTTTCTTCCCCTCCAGGAAGATGTGTGCCCGGGTAAATCGAATTCCGGAATGACTCGAATGCCCCGAAGTCTCGCGAAAGCAATAACTTCAGCAATATCCTCACGTGAGTAGACGTGACGAGCAGAATATGCTCCCTGAATAATAATAATAATAGGTTCAAGGCTCACTGTAAAGATGACAAACCACTCCATGAAGCTCTGGAAATTTGACAGAAGTGTACGGGAAAGATTCACTGTCTACCAAGTGCCAATGAAGAACGTTCAATTTGTTCATGGACATGATCTCTAATTGACGTTTGATAACGTTGAGAGATAAGAAATGGCGACTGGAGTCGATCATAATTCCACGTACAGGGAATCGAGGTTTATCAAAGATTTCGACGGTTCTGATTTGATACTGGAAATGACTATATGTGACTTTACCAGTAACATGTTGTATCACCTCTTGAGATTTCTGGTCATAGAACACCAGATGACTTAATGATTCCATTGCGCGAAGAGCACCCCACACTGTTTGAGCGTTAATTACGGCCTCCGAGAGACTAACACGCAATAGATCTGTAAACAAGATAAGACAGTTTTCCCACCCCAATCACATTCATCATACACTCTTCACTGGCCCCATGCACAGGTGGACCACTCGGGCATTCCTCCTTTACCGTAACAGTGATAATGAAATCTTCCGTACCACCGGTTTTCATCTCGACCGGATACGGGAACAACCACTTGTTCACTGTAAATTTCGAATTTGATTATAATCAAATGATGAAACTGACTGTAGTTGTCAGCCATCGACAAGAGAACGTCACAATCCTTCTTGTCGCCAAGATCGATTCCGATTTTGTCATAGGTGAGAGTTCTGTTCTTGGACCCATAGATGATTTTTTGTGGTAGAGGCCAGACCTATCAATTGATTAAATGAGAAGTAAATGTTGATTTTAAAGATCATACCCCTCCGACACTCCAACGATCCGGATCATCCCGACCGTAGAACCACGCCAAAGTGGAGGTGAAAAACAGTGATAAAATAAGAAGTCGCATTACCTGGAATTTAAAAACTGTTGTTCCGAAAAAAAGGTTCAAAGTACAAAAAATTAGAAAGAGATTTAACTTTAGGATCAAGTTGAAGGAAGAAAAGTGACCGGCACGATTTAAATGTTTGCCTTTTCACAGCGGCTCGATTCGTGAAAACGCTTTATTTGACTTTCAAAAAGTTTTTATCGCTTTTTTGTTTTTCATCGTCTCAGACCCTACCAACACTGAGAAAATATAACGAGCAGATAGTTTTGAACAAAATGATCCGAACTAAAACACAGACACACAGGAAGTCATTAGACATTCTGAAGTCAGCAACAAAGTGTATTCGGCTATTCCGCCTAGGGCGAGAAGTTGGAAAAAGACGAAGAAGGCAACATTCGGAAATCAAAGCTCAGAGGAGTGAGGGGAAAATTCAAAAGTTTGATGGAAGAGAGGAGTGTGAAAGGGGTCACAATGTTTGCCTGTAAATTAAGAACATCACATAAACAATCGCATCAGCAGAAATAAACAATTGCGGTTTCTCAACCAAACATCCATTAAGTATCCAGCAGATTCATTCTGAGAAGACCACTAACTAAAGATTCCGTTAAAATCAGAAACTTGACAGCAACTGCATTAGTCGCACCGTTCTTTTTGCTCTCTAGAACACGGGTGGGTAGTGAAGAAGAAAAAAACACAAGTGGATTGAAACGGCGGCGAATGGCTAAGCTCTCTTGGGATTTTGACATGACCCCTTTCAAAATGTGCAAACATCACAATTGTTTTCTTCGCCGATAGTCTTGGCCCACAAAACAGAAAGTCTATGTATGTTACATAGTTATATAGTAGTAGGTTAATTACACAAGACGAACACTAACAAGACGTGTCGTGATATCAGTTTTTGTACAATAATCCTCCATTGTTAGGGAAAGTGTGATAAGATTCTTGTGGTTTGATAGCAACGTCTCCAGAAACGTCTTCCAATAGAAGAAAAACTTGTTCTGATTGCCCTTAAGAGCTTTTTCGTTTTGTAGTCTGACCCCTTTTCCTTTCGAAAACGCCAATAAAAATTTAAAACCTAAACCATTTGTTAATCTTTTCCCCTCCCCAACTTTTCTGTTGGACATTTGATCGGGATGATGCAAAATGTGTGTTTTTGCAGAGACGATTTCTAAAAGAGATATAGAGAGATAGACCTTTTCGCAACTATCTTTTTGTCAGGTTATATCTTCTTCTCAAGTTTCGAAGAGATCGGTCAAGAAACAGCTGGTTATCAGCTGGTGGTTCATCTCACGAGAGAGAAGAAACATAGAAATGAGAAAAAATAAGAGAATGGATGAAAAGAAATGAGATTGAAAGCCTTAAGTACGTTTATCAAATTTTCAATTGCACTCAAAATGAGAAAAAAAAAGAAATCTTTTGTGCTCAAAAACTCATTGAAGAATCGTAAACTTTACAATAGTTTAATGAAAAGTTTGTTTACGCTAGAAGCTTCGGCAAGATGAACCAAAGTTTAAGCGGTCAGAAAAAACTTCTCAGTTTTCAGCATGAAAACGAAAACCGAAACCAATTAGAATTGCCAACGCGTGAAACAAAACACTTTGAAGAGATATTGAATAGGAAGAATTCGCATATGAATGATTTTTTTTGAATATAGAATTGGCTTGAATGGAAATGTTTTTTGAACTCCAGAGCATTAGTCAGTTTTCACACCATTCTAAATCTTCGCAGTACAGAGTGTTTGAAGACCACCGCGAATAATCTGAATTTGAAATCTGTATTTCTATCAAAATCCAATTTATTGAGGTTATGGAATAAATGTCCTGAGATCACCCGGTAGATCAATTTTCAAGATTGAAATCTGTCATCGTTCATAATGCAGTAACCTTTCCAAGTTGTGTGGATTTGTTTTTTTTTTCTGTTCCTCTTCTAAAGTAGTTGTTCACCACTTCACTTTCCGTGCCCCATATTTTGAAAAAAATGAAAGTGAATTTCGGCGACTGTCAGTGTCTTGCGCCAGATCAACTATAATAGGCGTCGCCGAAGGAGACGTGGTAAATGGCACAAATCGGATCTCCTGCTGAAAAGTGTTGCCTCCTGGATATTGCATGCGGTGTAAACTGGGTCAAACCTCGACTTCATCATGCTTTTTCATCGGTTTCCGACTGTTTTTGTATCTCGGTTTTTATGTCTAGGTTGCCGATGGGGTTGTGTCTTTTAATTCGCCCTTTTCACATGTTTCCATCCGATCAAATTGCTGATATGAATTGACAGGCTGTCCTGGAAGTGTGGGAAGAGAAAAAAACAGATAATCATGAAACTTTATAAGATCAGACATGTACTGTTTCAAGATTGCACATTGCAATGAGAAACAATGAGAACTGGGCTAATCATAATATTTGGATGAGAAAGTTTGATACAAGCAATGGGTACGACATAGAAGCATTTCACCACAACCCGCTCTAAATGAAAGAATTATTGAGGATAGTGGTCATCCCAAACGTAAAAGCTGTGAATAGAGTTTTTTCATGACTAAATTCGGATATCGACAATTGAGTGGAGGGAGCACCTACCTAAAACGGTTGGAATAAATACCGGTTTTTGAGAGTAAATTATAATTTCAACACTTCGTAATATGAGAGGGGGACAAAAATACAAGCCAAAAAATTGATGAGAGGACGTGAGAGTTCGAGGAGTGACAGAGAACAGCGGGAAAGTGAACGTGACGTTTTGGTGACTGAGGTGAGGATTTGGGGGATCAGGTATCACAATGTTTTCAATGCTGGCCGAATGATGAGAGTTGATCGTTTTCAAGAAACAATGTGCCCGTGGATGAGACTAACAATAATAGAAAAAAATTAATAAGTTAATAAGTTATTTGGCTTGGTGACAACAAACTTGACTAGTTTAACTGGGGTGGAAAGGTAAAAGCGGGTATGACAACCGATGGAGTGGGTAACCAGACCCATGAAAGGCAGTTGGGATTGAGTTGGAGATTCTCGACCAGCGAGATGGAGTGCAAAAGTAGGACATTAGCAGGCAGCCGTTCGCCGGCAGACTCCTTCGTCACAGCAGCAAATTCGGATCACACGGCAACCACAGCCAGAGGTCAGGCATTTGGAGAGCTTGATCTCCTGAAAACAAGAACGGATGATGATGTCACGTGTCGGGTTTTGAGCTACCTCTGAGGTCTGGGTGCTGGCATCTCTCATCATTGATATTGGTCGCATGAGGCTGGCGGCTTGGACGATGGGACTCGTCTGGATGGCGGAGAGTGGTGGAAGTGGTTTTAGATCCTTCAAGTTCACGATCTGTGGTTGAACCGCCATCGAGGCTTCCTTTGGCATCTGTGGAGTGAAACTGTTCACTGAGATGTTGGAGGACAAAGGAGCAGCTGGCGCAGCCGGAGTTGGTCCTTGTCCGTGAAGCTTCGAAAGTGTAGCAAGGGTTTGGAAAAGGTCAAATCCACCGACTGGGTTGAGCACAGCATTTGCCCATAACATTGTGACGGGGTCTTCAACTCCCATCCACGAGCTGTTGAAGCCATTGAGACTTGCTGGTTGAAGGAGGCTGCTGCACTCTTGTGGTTGATGAAGTGGTGGAGGGTTGGATTGAGGGATTTGGATGGTTGGAGTCTGGCTGAAGGGCGACTCAACTTTGACCATTGAGATGGTATTGTTGAGAAGAGGAAGGAATCCAGAAATGTCATTTTCCATCCTTTGCATCTTGAACACATTTTCATCGTCTTCCTGAAACACATAACCGTTCGGACTCTGCTTTAGTTATTGGTGTTCTTACCTCAATTTCAATTTTCATCCTTTTCAGAGGGTTTGAAGAATTTTTTGTTTTTGGCTTCCTAGGTTTTCCTTCCTTATTCCTCGCTGACACAAGACTCTTCTTTAAACTCTCCTTATTATCAAAAGCCACTCCTTCGCTCAAATACATACAGGCTTGATTAACGAGATCTCCAGCATCATGGTCCGGGTTTTCGAATGCGGCATTCAGAAGTTGAGACTGAAAAAAGACTGGTTCGCATTGAGAGACCAAGAGATAGTCAGTGCTAGGTTCCTCTTTTTTCGGAGAAGGTCAAATCTTCTTTCAACTTTCGATGTACTTGTGGCACTCAATTGCGTCAACATTGACCTTTTCCGATGACCTAATTCCTCAGAATTCGCAAAAAGTTCAAACTGTCGCCGATTTCAATGGCATCGGCGCAATAGATCGAGAAAATTGGCGCATCTAGGTTAACGATTCGGGTGGTAGGGCGCGGCCTGGCCCCGACGATGCGCAACGGTGTGCCTGCCATTCTCAGCTTGACCTTGGCAAAACACGGATCGGTGTTTGCGAATTATTCTCGGTTCGACGAAAACGAAACAGCGGATTGCGACACATGGGCGGGAAGGCCACTGTTTCCATTACCACCGTGCCACTCTCAAGTTGTTTTATGCGACCTGACCAAGTTTTACAGCTGATCGAGGGCACCCGGCGCCACCATCCTCCGCGCCGAAAGTCGCGCATCCCACTGCACTTTTAACTTGTACATACACGCGCAAACTGTTTCGCAAGTACTAAAGAGATCATCGTATTCCTTGTCTGGTGCCATGAAGTGACATTCAAAGGTTACGAATGAGTGAATTGTCCCTCAAAATACACGATCTCTTGAACAATCGTAACAATGGATTTAGAGGATCCCCACATGACGTTATGAAATTTGAACTTTTACCCAAGAAACCAATCGGAACAAAAAAGAGAGTCAGCTGGCATTTTCCACCTTATGATATTGCTGCTCTCATCTGGCACCGCGCCAATTGCAAAGGACACTAGCTCTTTTCCTAGACAGTTGTGTCAGATGTGTCATCCCTTTTCTCTTTTCGTACCTTGATAAATTCGATCTCGGCGACTCGGTGCTTAGGCGGGTGATTGTGCTCTCCCTTCTTGGCCGCGTTATTATTTTCCATAGTGGTTTCAGCTCGACATTTACACCATTGTCCATCGTCAGGCATTTTTTTGGCACACACACACCTCCATGATTTAAAGTTCCGTTCTGGAACGACCTGAAGAAAACAACACGTGATGAACAAAACTATTCAGGATGGTCTTTGATACCTGATAAATGTTATACCGGTATCCTTGATACATAAGTTTTTGATATCCTTTGAATGAGGTGACAATTTGAGGGACTTCAGGGTTGTATCGCACAAAGTTAATCTGAAATAATACTCTGTTTGGTATGGCGGGGTGTTTGCCGGTGTCAGGTTGTTTTGAAATTCGTGTAGGAAGCGAGAGTCCTAATAATTTCCGCCTGTACAAACACTGGTCAACTATGCAAACTGTTCTCGATGAATACTGTATTTACCTTTCGGACAGTCCAAACAGTTATCTCGAAGTACTCACCTTTTTCTTTTCCTTGTCTGGTGATAGTGGCATACTGCTCACGCTAATCGGTGAAATGGCGGAGGTATCAGTGGAGGAGGACGAAATGTCCGAGGATCCAGGCTTCTCAAGACCCAGCATTGTCTGCAAAATAGAATCATTATGATTATGACATATGAATGGAAATGAAAAATAAAATACGAAATGAGCAGAAAAAATGGATGACCTCTGATGAATTAGAAATCGAACTTAAGATGACTGGACAGATGATAAGAAAAAAGAGATACGACTGAGGAGTAAATGTAACAAAAAAAAACGAGCGGACCAGTGGTGAAAAGTGAGCGAGGTTCAGACACCTAGAATCAGACGACTTTTTTTCTCATCTTTCTCTCCGCCCCAGGCGCCCTGGCACTATCAGTTGCTTGGGGCGGACGAAATCAGCTGATGGGGCAAGTCGAGAGGCGCGTGCCATTTGAACTGATAACCTATCGTGGCAGGCACCAACCGGCTGCCAACTACCTCTGTGAGAACTGTTATTTGGATGAGGTGCGCAAGAACGAGAGTGGCGAAGAGATAGAGGATGAGTGACCGGTAGGAGGCACAGGACTGACTGTACGGAAATTGACGAGAAACATGCGTCGAAACAAGATTGACACATTCTCAACTTGTTCATTTTGGTAAATGTGATTGGGGTTGGTGGTTACAAAGTTAACGAAATTGAAAAAACGGTAGGCAAAGTGTTAAGAAAAATAGAGGAAACCAAGAGACAGTTTCGCCATAATTCAATATGGATTTGACAACGGAGATAGCGGGAAAATGTTGATATGAGGGTATAGGCCAAACCGAAATGTTCGGAAGACAGATACAGTAACCAGTTTCGATGGCACACATTTCGCAACATGCGTCGGCTTCTGTCAAGATATGGTGGTGCCGGCCGCGGCTGCTTTGACTTCGCTGACCCACAATCTGACTTCCTCCTAGTCTTCCGCCAGCCTGATCATAATACTTTTTAGACCGCCTTCCCTCCTATGGAATATTCCGAGGATGTGGCGCGAGAAAGTAAAGGCAGGCCTAGGAGGTATAACGAGTACCGTTTCAAGTTTCACTTTTTGTTTTGGCGCCGAGTAGAAGGGGTCATCGATGAAGTGAAAGTAATAGTAAAAATGACCAGACATGGACTGAGTTTTGGTAAATAGGCAAAGACTGCGAAAAGCTATTATAGTCTAACCACAGGGAAGTATTGGTGGGAGGAGGGATGCCAGGGCGATTACCAGAAAAAAAGACCGCGCCGCCACCGCTCGCATGACCTGGCGCGGAAGACACGAATTGACACCGGATTGATGGATTCGGGAAAAAACCGCAAAATTAGGTAATTGACAGCAGATAGATGGGATCATCACAGTGGCGGAAGCCATTGTTGCTTCTTGACCATTGCGAGCGGCACCATATGCCGCGTAACCTTGGGAGGTACTGTTGCAAATCGTCTCTTCGAAAGTGCAAGGTCCTTTGATCGTGCCCAGACGACCACCAGATGTAGGCGTCAGAACGGTTTTTATAGTACGAATCGCCATACTTCGTCTCGGCGGTGGTCATTTTTCAAAGTGTCTAGTAATCAGTGACCGCCAGCACAAACATTTCTCTTATCAGTTCCAAGATGCTCTGTTCAGCGAAAATTGCATAATACCGATCCTGGAACGGTCGGGCACCAAACAGACAACAAAAATATTTACTTGGCACGCACATGCTTATAGTTCCTATTTCCGTATCTTAAGACTCTCGTTTGGAATTGTATAGAATTGAGTGAGAATGGGGGAGGGGGAACGTGGAAGTTGTAGACTGAAAGAGCTGGTGAATTGGAATCTGACAAGAGAGAGGTCGAGAAGAAGTCTTGCACCTTTCGGAATCCGCGCTCAACTGGTATCCGAAAACTCCGATGGCGTCGGATCGGGGGCGGTGCAGTAAAGAACGGGGTCAGAATGCCTGCCACGACAAACCGCGAGGTAGAAGGTCTTCGCCTCCTCCTACTTCTACAACATCTTCTCCCTTCGTTTTCAATCGGCCGCCCCTAAATGAACAGCCACACGCCAAAACATCCGCGATCCGATGGTGTGAGGCACGCGCGCGTACGTCGTGCCCTGAACCATTAGTATCCTCCAGGCGTAGGATGATGATGATGATGAGGAGCGAAAACGAATGGAGAAGCGTCTAACGAAGAAGGCGTGGAAGGAGACAATCACAGGGGGGCAACCAAGAAGAGGTGAAAAGCGTACGCACATAAAAACAACTCTCGAAATCCGCCTTGTCCGCCTGGCTTCCAAGTATGGTAACCGCGTCGGCAGCAGCAATTTGGCGCCAGTCGCCGATCCACTCTCACTTGGACGTTTTGCCCCCAATATGGAGGTTTTTTGCATCTAATTATTTGACCGGATGTTCAAGTCTATCAATTTTAGCTTCAGAATTGGCATGAAAGTTAAGCAGCCCACTAGAAAACAAAGTTCGAAGTTCTGTTTACCTAGACAACTCGAGTTTTCAAAAGCCATATGTTGAGCTTTTCGTTTTCAATTAGTCAGAAGGCAGCACCGCCATCTGGGGCCTGTCAGACAAGGTGATGGATGGCATCTCTATGGCAGCTAGGAGAAGAATCGAACAAAGCAGTGCCAGTTTCGAATCGTTCATATGATTCCTTCCTTCTCCTCATATGCTCGGGATTTCACAAGCGCTGATAATCATTGGGCATCCAGAAAATTTGAAGATGATATTATGTGTCATCGGAGATGTCACTTCTGCCATAGATATCCAAGTTGCCTCCGTCACCGTAACTTTTTGTTCTCTTAATGGTCAAAGAAAAGAAAAAGCTTTTTGGAGTCAATCATGTCCAAAATGAGTGAAAGGCGATTTTACTTTCTATAGCTGAACCTTGATTTGGAGAAAGTGAATAAAGAAGGAGGCATCGAGAAGCTTGGAGAAAGGAAAAAGAGTGGGCATCCCCGCCAAGAAAAAACTGAACACGCTAAACTGGTCACTCCATGAAACAACAGCTTCTTAGGGCTTCTCAAAAACTGAAGTGGTCTAGAAAATTAGGCGAAAAGAATCAAGAGAGCGAAGGCTAAAGCGGAGTTGAGACGGTATGAGTAAAGTGGGGTTCCTGGCGCCGCGCTCCACCTATGCCTTCGTGTATTGAATGACCCTTAGTACTTTTGAAGAGAAATAGAAGAAGTAAAAAAAAAAGAAGATGATATGGTAGATTAGGGCGGAACACTAGTACTTGCCCTGGTACAGAGGACAAAATTTTGGAAAAGATAGATCGGAAATTTGGATACTATGTGTAGATTAACGCATCGCATTTCCTGAGATAGAATCTGGGGTAGGAGGGCAAGTAAGGAAGCGAGTTCAATACTTTACTGGCAGACTCTGAGGGTTATGAGCTCCGCGAGCCAAAATGGAAGTGGGCGTGTCCAAGAGTTCGGTTTCGACAGTGAAGGAAGTGCGGGAGCCATCCGAGTTGTGACAACCACGGTGGCGGGTGCCCGGCCGGAAGGAAGCACACATCAAGAGAAGTACAGTACGAAAGGTCTTTCCGCAAAGGTGGTGGGGGTAAACGGCAAACAATGACCCCTTGGGGCGTGTATATTTTGTGCTTCCCATCAGTTTGGCCAAGTCCCGCGCAGTACGGAGAGTGGCACGTAACACCACTGACCAGCCAAGTGCAAACTTGTAGACAGGGCATCGTAGCGCCCCGAGGCACTCCTCGAACCCAGTACTGTATTTGTTGGTTTTCTCTGCCTTGATCAGCCTAATCCCCTACATTTTCCTTTCAAAAAGGCGAACTTTTAGAAAGACAAAGATGAAGCTTATTTTTGATTTCTGCTGGTCACCTCGAAACTCACAACTTTCTAGAAAGTAACATGTATATGTTATTTTTCGTGTTCGCGAAACTTCAATCAAAACTTTTCTGGCGACATGAGAGAGGACGGTCAGAGAAATATTGCGAGGAGGTGGGAGAAAAAGCTGCAGGGTATCACTAAAAATGTGAGAGATTGGCAAAGGGACAATAAACATTTGGTTACGCAACAAAACTTTCGCGCATTTGTCATGCCCCGGCGCCTAGCACTGTCAGGGGCTCGCAAAAAGGTCGTGGCGCGGCTAGAAGATGAATCATCCGGCGGCCCATTGAAGCTGAGCAGAGGCAAAGTGGTACTGTCCACTGATATGTTGATTTTTAATCAAAAGCTTGAATGGCACTGGTACACGCCGGCACTACCAGTGGACCCTCCCCAGTAAGCTTGTGTCATGGAACGTGAGGAGACATTGAAGGAAATGAAAATATAGCCAAAACTCAGAATCCGGAACACGGAACTGAAATTGTATAACGAATCATTCTCCGATTTTCGTTTCGAATTTCAAGATCTTGCTGCTACACGGTGTGATTTTCTCCTAAATTACCAAATTTTTTCAAACGTGATACAATTTCAGAACTAAAATCCGAAATACGGAAAATTGAAATAAAACGTTGCAAACTGAATAATTTCTATTACAAATATTTGGGAGCGGAATGAGAAAACTATGAAACACGGAAAACCGAATTCGGAATTCCGTATATAACTGGTCCAAACCAAAATGTTTCCGAAATTGTTACATCTGGAAATTGACAGTCTGTTCTACCCGATCCGACAAGAAAAATGAGAAAAAGGCCTTGAGGCCTCGATAACTAGAGCCATCAATTTCTTTCCTCGACACGACTATACTTTTGAAAGTGTGGTGGATGGGAAAACCAAAAGATTGAGCGATTTTTGAAAAAAAAAAGAAAACAATTAATTTTCCACGATGAACTCATTTGGTAATAGGATAACTTTTGGCATGTCATGGGAGCAAACTGAATTTGATGTATTCACTGAGAATCTCGGAAAACTCTTTGAAAAATTTGAAGCAGTTGGTTTGAAAATGGCAGACTTGTCACGGGCCGGGCCGGGCCGGGCCGGGCCGGGTCATTTGTGCAATTTCTACCGGCCCGGTCGGCCCGGGTAGGCAAGGGCAAAAATTTTTGGCTGTCTAAAATACTTCTGATTTTGAAATTTCAGCGTTTTTCTTTCAAGTTTCTAGTTAAATTAGTGTTTCTTGGTCAATTTTTGAACTTTTAGGATGATTAAAGTAGAAAAATTACAAAAAAAATTTCATTTTTTTCCCACCCGGGCCGACCCGGGCCGGGCCGGGCCGGAAAATTTTCTGTCGGCCCGGCCCTGGCCCGGCCCGGCCCGGCCCGGCGGGCCGGGTCATCCGGGCCGGGCCGGGCCGGGTCACCGGGCCGGCCCGGCAAATCACAAGTCTGGAAAATGGGGTTTGAAGGGTCAGTCATTTTCAAAAACCTCGGGTATGAGAAGGCAGTTGTGTAAACTTAATGTTAAGGCTGAAAAGCTGTGCCTGAACAAACTTAGGATGGTCACTCACCTGGTCAAGTCGCCAACAGTTCGAGTTCTTGTCAGTCGTGGCCATCATGAATGCAAATCGAGGAGGTGTGAAAGAATTCAATATCGTTTCGCTTTTCGTTTCTTTCTGTAAAAAATGGAATTTTGTGAAAATATAAAACGGGAGAATAAAAGTACAAGAGGAAGCATTGCACGGAACAAAAAAGTTCACACAAGCTGTCGACGGTGCCATTCGGTGGTAGTAGACACAACTTGAGAGCCTCTTGCATTTTGAGATGCTCACCAAATTCATCGGACAGACGATGATTTTGATTGAAAAAAAGGTGGATGACAGATTCAAAAAAAGAAGAGTTTCAGTTTTTTGAAACACTAACATTTTTGAAGACCAGTAAATTGGGATTAGGCTTATTGTGAATTTCGAATGAGAAGATACCAGAAAATCAAAAAAAAAAGTGAAACAGACTCGAGAGTGAGAGTAGGCCGAAATAGGTGGTAGGTGGTGGTATGGTGACGACGTCTTCGCCGGACGCGGATTGTTGTTGTTTGTGGCAGTTTCCGCGCGGATCGGGAGAATAGTACGGTGGCGTGTAGATGCGCAGGCAGATACAAAACGCCGCGTGCGGGCACTAAAATTCGTGACCTGTGATAGGTAGCGGCAAATTCGGAGACCGATGTGGGGGTGAGGAAGGAGCGACGAGGAAAACCAAAAATGAAGCGAAACCAGCGACAAGGCTCAAATAAATGACGAGTCGAGCGGAATACGTGATTAAACTTTTCCACACAGTTCTTTTTTCTTCCCCCGATATTGCTGTGCGCCGGCGCCAGACCCTCGATCGTGAGACACTTCTGTACTACTTTGTGGATCCGGCAAACTTGAGAAGTGTGCCGCGGATCTACATGTTCAAAACCAACCACCTACACAGAAAAAGAGTCTGAATGGAATTTGGAAAGTACATCGATACATCTGAAAACTCTGAAATTTGCTCATTTATATTCCATTATATCAGACAGATTCTTGAAACCTGTGACCGTTTCAAGGTCCCTAGTGTCTTTGTTCCTTGTTTAAGACTAGGTTCATTGGCGTCAATAAGTAAGCCCTTCCAACCTGAGGGAATCAATCATGACGCCACCTGAAAAAAAACACTCTTGGGTGGAATAACCGTGAAATTGCATGACCAACATTTATCTTATCTCCTGTTGAAACGAGGATTCTCTTTTTTCTCTAGTTTTCTCATATCTCTTTGTTGTTGAGGTGGTCGTCGTACCAGTGCCGTGCCGTACTATCCATCTCACCAAATTGACCAGCCAAAGGTCGTTCATTCAACAGGACTGTATTATGGCATCGACAAACGAGTTTTTAAAATAGGATGGAAGAGTAGACGTTTTTTGAATTCACGCCAAATCTGTCTTTTCAAATTACGAGTCTAGGGATGACGTCTTTCTACCTAGTTTAGACTCTTCTTAAGCAGTTTTTTTCAAAGTAACCGCTGATAAAAAAAGTAAACCACTGATAAAAACCCTCCAGGAGTTCCCAGTACGACGACTGGAACTTTTCGGAAAGCTTCGGAAATTTTTCAGAAATTGAAGAAATGTTTCGATTTGTTTTGCCAGGAAGTTGGTCAGGATCTCTCCATTCATTCAAGAACACAATCCCAAAGAGAACTTTCAAGTTGCAGCAAACACGGAGGTGGATATGGTTTCGATTTTTCCTTTTGCATCCAATTGGTCACTCGCGCAACAACAAACGAAAGTAGTGGCGAGCCAATAAACAGACAAACATGAATTGAAAAACTATACGGTTTCGCATCTGGTAGGCAAATATGGATCGCCGACCTTTCCTCGCTGTCCTGTGCAGTCTGACGCGCCGCCGAGCGTCGGGACGCCGTGGACCTTCGTGACAGCGCCGCCGGCCAACACTGGTGGCTCCGCGGCCATCTTGGCGGGGACCTCTTCTCCAGTGTTTGCCTTCTCAATTATTCTCGCTTACTTATTTGGGCCTGGGCTCTCCGCAACGCGAGCACACCACAATACGTACGTGGTGTTTGTCGAGTCGCCCCAGACTGAATTGTGCCAAAACCGTGCGTCAACCAAAACGTAGAGTGAAGACAGTGTGCGCAAAAGTTTTGAGCGCCGTCGTCGGTCCTTTTCCTCACACAATTTTACTTCCTTGTTTCGCTTTTGGGAGGCTCTCGCTGAGCCGCTTGCGCCGTCTCCGATTTGCCCCAATGCAAAGAGAATACGATCGAATGACAGTAACGTGAAACGGTTTCCCTGTTTCGCAGCGCGTGTGGCCCTACAAATTCCTTGTGTGAGGGGTCAACCAGTTGAGATGAAGATTTGGAGAAAAGGGGAGAAGACCTTTCAATTAAGTCTCCACCACCGCAGACGTCCTTCACAATGTACTTCTTCATACCATGCCACCCGGCGCTAAGTACTGACATACTTTTTTCGCTCGTTTCGTACAGATCAGATCTTCCGCGAAACGGTGTGGAGGGTTACGTAATCTAAAAACTGATTTCATTGCACGGCACACTTTCTCGAATCACTTTTTGAAACGAGAACTGGGTCATCTGGGAAACAGTGACACAACTGATGAATAAGGGTTCAAGATCCCTGAGGTGACAAGGGATCTCTTAGGAACACTAATGTAAATCTTGTCTTCGAAAACAAGAATTATTGGCAATTGAGACCACTCGAGAAATTGCCAAATGTGAACAAAACAAACAGATCAGACATGTGTCTGATAAGCGTTTCCTACCTATCTCTTACAAACAGAGCAAAGATGAGCAAGCCACTTCTCGCCAATCTCCTAAAACGGACAAGACATGTTGAGGATATAGGGCCGAGTGAGTGTAGTCTCGTGAAGATCTCACACTGCTTCTTAGGAAAAAATGAAACAGTTAGGAATAGAAGAATCGAGACTAGGTGTGCTGACCAAGGTAGCTTCGACAGTCCATTGGTTTTTAGGATGGCATGAACCGGCACCAGCATTAACCACGGTCTGATTGTTCAGCTGAGCATGGTGTCACAGATTTTGTATGTTGCGTGAGTGTTCCATGGCTACGATATTTGAGTAAAATGTTGAAGGAAACAGGGGAAAATCCTTTTAATCACAGAGGGTGATAATCTCGAAACCAGTCCATGAAAAGATATACTAACATTCTTGGTGTTGAACAATTGTTTTAAAGATTTTTCAGCTCCTTGATACAAATGGGAGAAAAATTCCGAACATTTCTACTTTGAACTTGTACTCAATCGATAAACTGAGATTCGAAAGATTAATATAAGCAAATTGTTCATATATGAATGCGAAAACTGCTTTAAAATTATTTGGAACTTATTTGTTTTGAGTTTTGACAGTTTTTCAAAAAAAAATTACACTAGATGTTTTGAGTTTCTGGAAAACAGAAATCATCAAAAGACGGTAATTTTCAACTATTTGTTTCGAAATTCTGGAAAATTGTCATAACTCGAGAAAAAAAAACAATCATTTTTGGAAGTACTATAATAATGACGCGCGATTTTATTTTCATAACCATTTGAATCCTAGGAAATCGTTTGGGTACTGATTCTAGTCAGTCCTTCTCTTTGAGTCAGAAGGAAGTATACTTTGATTTCCTGGATTTGGTTTCCAAAGTGTTTAACTTTCCCCGAAAAGCGCATATTTTCTCCAAGTGCAGCAGAACACAAAAAGTTGTTGCACAACATGCTTATGTCAGTCTGGCAAAACGAAGCTTTATGAGTCAATGATATGTGTTGCCGCGCGGCAAGCTGTGTGGCCGTCGGCAACGTCAAATAGAACCTCAGAAGACGATATCTGAGTGTAAAAGTGGCGAGAGCAGCACACGCAAAAATGTTTGTGTGTCTGTTTGTGCATTTCTTTTTTGTCATGTTATGAGTGATCAAGAAGAATGAGAAGAATAAGCTGGGCAACGGAATGTTTGAGTACGAGAGTGTTGAGGAAGTTGGCTCCTGCTGACCATTATATATTTCTGCGAATGGCAAGACAGGATCACGATGATTTGGTACTTGGTGGCAAAAAAACCATGCAAGGCAACAGTTCCGTCATCACCTGGTTTGATAAAACTCTGTACGGCTAGAAAACAGAAAAATTAAAGTGAATCGAACAACGTTTATTCGAATATTTTGCAAAATTAAATAAGAAATGTTTCACATTTTCACGGATGCTGTAAATAAATTACCTAATACCTGAAACGTTTTCAAGCTGAATTCTGGAAAGGTACTATTCAGGCTCAGTCATCTTCTGGGGATCGAGAAACAGGATAAAGAAAATGCATTGAAGTGGAAACCGATTGCATTTTGAGAAGTTCCGACGGAAAACTGAGCAATCGCGATGCTCCAGCAAAAAAATGGTCGCGTGGATATTATCAACTTTGAGTAGAAGGTCATATTTTGAATCGCTTTCAAAAAATATGTCATGTTTGAACGTTAACTTCTCCACATTCTCTAAACTGCTCCCGGTGAAATATTTTGTTTAATAGGATCGTGTCACTACGTGTGATCAATCCCAATTATCCGGTCCTAACAATCCATGCAATCTGCCAATCACGTCAGTATACCTTTCGCCTCTCTTTTTTTCTCCTGTGCCTTCCGGTCATCGTTTACATTGTGTTGTTGCTGCTCAGCTCAACGCCTTGGGGCGGCGCGAAAATGCGGGAGGCGCAGAACCGGAATGATTGGCACTGTATTATAAAAGTACGACAAATGTTCCGTCGACTTGGGACATTCTCTATTACATTGAGCATTATGTGGAAGTGCGTGATTTTCTTTTCCGCTGTTTTTATGTTACGTGAGTCTATTTCTTTTATCTACCTGGCATTCTTTGGTGTGTTTCAGAAAATGTGGATGCTGGTTTCCAAATCTCTAAGCTCAAACCAATGTTCAAAGAAGATAATGTGACTATTAGTGAGCTCTCGACAGCACTTGGAGCTGCTTTCCCTCCATGTTGCTCTGATATCATCTCCAGCATTGCCTGTAGAAGACTTCAACAGCATAACCCTTCCAGATTTCTCGATAGGTTTATAATTTTCTGAAAATTCTTGAAGATTTTATTTTCCGGTTTGAAGATGTGCTACTGATGCTGATTTCTCTCTAATCCAATGCTGCAACACTTGTGGACTCGAAAGCGCTGCCGACAGATATGAACTCATTTTCCAAGCGGGACACAAATCCAACCAATGTTTCGATAGACACGGTCCAGAATTCTGCAAGAGATTTTTGAAGAAGGAAGATGTTTGGGGAAAGGTAAGTCATTCGAAAAGGATTAGTTCTAAATTATTCGGTTTTCAGTCTCAATGGTCTTGCGACGGATCAACTGCTCATTTGGCGTTCCGAATCTGCAGAAAAACTTGCAATTTCTGCCGTAGAGACATTTACCGCACTCCTCTTGGACGCTTCGAACCGGTGTCTTGTGGAAAACCTCCAGTTTTGATCCCAATCTAAATTATTTTCAATTGGTAATTTATTATTTATTTCATCACCCTATTTAGTCACGAACATGATATTTTTAAGTTACTATTTATTGTTTTCCTAATATTTTCATGACGAACTTTAACGAGATCTCGATCGAACATTTTTCTGTGGTTTTATTATTTTTTCACTTTTTGTCTTGGTTCTTTCTCATAAAGATTGTAATAAAAGAACAAACGAATTTGCTATCTTATCTGTTCTGAGGGAATGAAACAATGGAGACTGATTGACTGGCAGACAGTTCGAAAGATAACACACAAAAAAGTCAGAGAGGGCAATCGACGAATTATCTTTCGCCTTCATCTACTCACTCATATTGATTGCATTCGATAACCACACTACCAGTGACAGATAAGGCAACGAGCAGCCGTTGTCGTTTTCAATCTAGACCTCATTTCCTTTCTCCATCTAATACTCAACATGTGTTCTCGTGTCATCGGTCAGAAACGGGCGTTTTCCAAGTTTCTTCACATTTCTTCTCAAGTGAAACAAGCGTTGGCTGATGGAAAAGGAGTTGTTGCGTTGGAAAGTACGGTTATCACTCACGGGCTACCCTATCCGCATAATCTGAGGTATGTTGTTTTACTATTGTTTTATGTGCACCGTTATTGTTTTTTAGCACGGCTAGAAGTTTAGAACAGAAAGTTCGATCTGCAGGGAGTCAACCTGCCACTATTGCTCTGTTCGATGGAAAAGTAAGTTTTCTATTTTCTTTTGTTAATCATTGAACTAATCAGATCCATGTCGGGCTCGATGAAGAAAAATTGGAGAATCTTGCTTCAAGCAAAAATGCAGTCAAAGTCTCCACCAGAGATATCGCCAAAACTTTGATCAGGGTAATAATTCGTTCTGCATATGCGCCAAAAATTTAATTTCAGAAAGAAGTGGGTGGAACTACGGTAGCATCCACCATGAAGATTGCTCATGCTGCTGGTATCAGTGTTTTCGCCACAGGTGGTATCGGAGGAGTTCATCGCGGAGCTGATCAAAGTAAGAAAAAAAGCAATCGACATCTTCTGAAATAAGTTTTTTCAGCTTTCGACATTTCTGCTGATCTACAGGAGCTTTCAAAAACTCCAGTTTGTGTGGTGTGCTCAGGAGTGAAAAGTATTCTTGACATTCCAAAAACCGTAGAATATTTGGAAACTCATTCTGTCAACTGCGTGGTTTACGGAAAAGAAAATGTGTTTCCAAGCTTTTTTACGAGAAAATCTGGAAACAGAGCTCAGTTCAATACCGAGAATTTGCTAGAAGTGGTGGAATTGATGAGTGGGTATTCTTCATCTGTTGAAGGCCGCATAGTCTTTTTCAGAAACTTCCAAGTTGCTGGGACTCCCGTATGGTACGATTTTGGCATGCCCCATCCCTGAAAAATATGCGGCTGATGGTGATGAAATTCAGAAAGCGATAGATCAAGCTGTAAAGGAAGCAATGCAAGAGTTATATTTGTAAAAATCAAGAAATTAAGTTTTTCAGGGAACAAAATATCGCTTCACAGAATGTGACACCTTTTATTTTGGCCAGAGTCAATGAGCTCACACAAGGAGCTTCAATGAAAACAAGTAACTTTATACCAGTTTCTCAATTCCTCAAATCATTTTTCAGACATCGCACTTCTTGAAAACAACGCTTCAATCGCTGGAAAATTGGCCGCCAAGATTTCCGAAAGACGCCCTATCACATCAAACAGCTCAAAACCTCCTGTATCCACTGCAAGGAGACCAAAAGTGGTGAGTCAAGTTTGAAAAACAAGAGGTCATTTTCGAAAGCTCTTTCCACTTTTCACTCGTCCTTACTCCAATCCCTTCTTGTCGGCAAAGTTTGAAACAATACCGACCACTTTTAATTCTGTCTCTACAAACAACCAACGCCTACCAGTTTCAATGACATTTATTTGCTAAACAAATCACGAATGTTTTTCAGGTATCGGTCGGAGCAGCTATCGTTGATTTTGAAGCGATCACGAGCGAGTATGTCAAGGTAAGAATGAAACGACCAAATGTGAAGAAGCCGAAAAAAGAAACTACCCAGAAACTAGGAGAAAGTTGGTGGTCGGGGGAAAAAGAAAACGTCGAACACGTAAAAATTGTGATGAAAATTTCGTCAGTAGTGTGAAAAACTAGATTAGAGTGAGTCAGCCTATCATCTCGAACGCAAATTTTGTTATCGAGCTATCATTAGACAAATCACTTCCCAACCGTTCATCACAATACTAACGGAGAGGAATGAAACAGAAAAATTGGAAACCCCAAGGATTTATTCATCCTCATCCTGCTGGAAAGTTGCTGGTTCGAGTTGCCTTGCATTGTGCTCGGCAATTGCTCTCTGAAGTTCCTCTCGAATCTCGTCACCTCGAACCGTGAACTCATTCTCGACCTCTTCAATAACCGAGTGTTTCAAGAATGGAGAATATCCAGGGAAGCTCCGCACACGGCTGACTCTTGATGACTGGGTGGAGGTGCTCTCCGCCAAATTGGCGTTACTCTTGAAGCTTTCAATGTATCCGTCTCCATGTTTATCGCTGAAACTTGTCATTGACAAAGTTCAAGTTTTTTTCGTTGCTCACTAGTCATTGAGCATTTGAGAGTAGTATTCCAACTCGGCCATCTCGATCTCAACTTTTTCGATATCTTTCCGAAGTGCCACAATCATGAAAACCTTGACAGGGACCATGATACCAAATGCTGCAGCTGCCACAAGCTCTGTGTAAGAGTGAAGCCACCTGAATAATTACACTCACATTCTCAACAATCATGAAAGATAACTCACTGCATGATATGAACATAGCAGTCGTTGGAGTGATCGGTTGGACAATTTATTCTGGTGGCATTAATGTATTCTAGAAAAAACAGAGCATTCTAAACGTGCGACTCCTTTCAAATTTACCTGCGCAGAGCTCGAAAATTTCTTTTGGTGGGCAGCACGTCAAAGTGGGATTGGAATCGGTCCATATCGAGCAGAACTCTTTCTGAAAATTATATTCATTTTCCTTGTTACGAGCTCCTAGACCATCTGACAACACTATTTTTGACACTGAAAGGAGCTTAACCAATTTATTGAAGCTTAGGTGGGATAGGCTGCTCTCAATTCTTCCGCAGTACAATGCTATTGTGAAACTTTCCACACTTCAAACCTGCTTCTCAACTTACGCTGTTTTCGTGAAGTACTTGAATGTGGGAATTTAACGAGAGATGAACAGTGGCCATAAGGTTCGCGAGAACGAAAACCATGATAGCGTCCACTACAATTGTGCAACACGTCACCCAATGGCAGAATATGACAATGACCATTTTCCGTTGTCGAGTAGCCACAATTGTCGTCGCACATAGAATGGCCTTAAGAACGTCCAAGGTGACAAAAATTACAAAAAGTTTGATCTAACCAAGCAAACATCGATGACACAATAACCCAAGACGTAGGGGTCATATTTCTGAATTGGGATCAACACGAACAGTGGGTTCGTGAGAAGGAAGATAGTGGCAGCTACGAAAAGTGTACCTGCCAATAGGAGAATCAGATTGCACCCATAGAGCCATGCGGCCTTGCCGGTCCGCATTCTGAAAGAAAACGATTTGTGATGGAAAATACAATACTTGTGTATGAAGAATAATCAATGAAGGTATCAGAAACATTAAAAATGGAGAAATATAGGAAAAAGAGAAAAAGAAAGAACGGAAAACACGCTCATGTTTGTTTCTTCTTACGAGGAGCGATGACTTTTCAAGAGAAACAGTGATGATGGTTTTCTTCTCCCCGCTGATTGAGAAAAAATAGATGTGGGAGGGGAGGAAAATAAGAGAAGAAACAGTGTGGAAGCTTCCGGGACTGCCAATCGGGAGGCCAGCTTTCTGATGCGTTGTTATTTGTATAAAGTATCAATTCGCTTTGTGTCACACGTCGAATTGATGGATTTTGCCAGACATTGAAAAAGTGTTATGAGAACTATATCAAAAAGTTGTTCTCTTCCTTGAACAATGTTTTCTTTTCAGGACGATGGAGCTTCGTATAATGGCCAAGTGGTTCAAAGAATGGGAGGAGTGGCACGAAACCATGCGGAGGCGCTGGGCAGGTCAGAAATAGTCGTAAATTAGAATGTCAATGGCACAAAGACAAGAGCTAATGTCTTTCTTTTATTCCTTGAAGTGTTTGGGAAGAATTCAAAAAGTCTATTAACAGAGGCAGAACTGACTTGAATGGTCTCTGTTTTGAAAAAAAAGAAGCGCGTAAAAAATCTAAATAGGACATCTTGATTCTCAAAGCAACTGTTAGCTGCAACATTCTGGTTTTGCGACATCACTAAGCGGGGGTTTGTATAGTAAAACTGTTCCGTCAAAAATAATTGATTTCTGATGTTACAACACTGAGCAAATGTTTCTTTTGCCGACATAACAACCGCAGGAAGATCAAAGACAGCATTTCTAACAGAACATTGCAGGTTGGGCTGCGAGTCGGTGTTCATTTCTGCTATTGGTGATGATCAGAATGGGCAGTTCTTTCGACAAAACAGCGATAGATTTGTTAGTTTCACTGCCACACTCCAAACTAATGAATAATGCATAATTTTTTTGCAGGATGTTAACAGAGTGAAAGTAATTCCACATAAACCGACGTGTACTTATCTGGCAGTGAATGTTCGTGGAAATGTGAAATATGGAATCGTGACTTGCGAACCATTATTGAACACATTGGCCCCTTCACTGGTAAAAAAATACATAAGTGATTTCGTGAACACAGTTGGAACAATTTTCAGATCGAAAGCAATGAAGATGCGCTGGAATTCGCAGATTTTGTGCTGCTAGACGCGAACTTGCCGATTCCAGTTATGGCAAAAACTTTAGAGATTGCAAAGAAACACAATAAGAGAG
Organism: Caenorhabditis sp. 40 LS-2015; assembly: GCA_900536305.3. Taxonomy (NCBI): domain Eukaryota; kingdom Metazoa; phylum Nematoda; class Chromadorea; order Rhabditida; family Rhabditidae; genus Caenorhabditis; species Caenorhabditis tribulationis. Next base: position 106,844 of record LR545332.1, on the reverse strand, counting down.
GTAAATGTGTTCTCAAAAATTTCATCCGCCATCATGAATTACAGTCTGGTTTGAACCAACGGATCTGGAAAAAGTGAAGAAAGTATTCGATACTGGTCTAGTTGGAGCTGTCACTGCAGCGTCGCCAAATGGAAACGAGTTCTTGAAATGGGCGAAATTATGCCATGTCAGAGTAGATCCATCAGTCATTGATTCTGCCGATAGTGTTCTGGAACTTATTGAGAAGGAGCAGTCCAAGATTCTTCTGAACACTTCTGTGTTTGTCGTGACTCTGGCCAACAAGGGATCGGCAGTGGTTTACAGGTACCAACTTTAATATCAGAAAACTGAAAATTTGGATTGTTTTCAGAAACAATCTGGGCCAGTTGGAGTTTCAATCACTTCCACCACCACTTCAAATGGATAAAATCATATCCGTTTCGGGAGCTGGGGACAGGTTAGCAATTTTTAAAATCGAAAATAACAGTTTATAGTAAAACTCCGTCAGACTAGTATTTTTTGACACAAACAAAAACGTGGCCTCTCGGCTGCAACTTACCAAGACAAATTCAAAATTACAACAACAAATCAAAATATCTAAACAATGAAGTATCATAATATAACTCATCATCTGTAATTTTCACTCATGTTTCCAGCTTCAATAGCGGCGTCATTTCTGGACTGGTTCATAATAAATCCGTGGTTGAGTCTCTTCAAATTGGACAAGAATGCGCTCGCCTTACTCTTCAGACGTCGTTGGCTGTATCCGATGCGATTTCTTCCAAGTTATTGGCATAAACCCCAAGTCCGTATTTTTGTCTCAAACACTTCACAAAGGTGTATTTTCAAATGTATCCATTCAAGAAGTATTCATTATCATTTATTCAGAGAAGCACTTTACAACATTGATTCTATTTTGTGGTGTTTTATCAGTGGTACAAATATCTGGAAATTCAAGTGTGTGTGTTGAGATCAGAAAACTGAAAAATAACAGGTGATTGTTTATGGCGTAGCTTTGGCCTGGGCGGGGGAAAAATACTATGCAAGCGGTTTGAGAAGTTTTGGGGTGAGTGGAGTGCATGGAAAATAGGGGTTGGTTTTTTGGTGAAACACTTTGGTCGAGAAGTCGGGAACGGTTTTGGATCACAAATGGTTGAAGATCGTTTTGGTATACGCACCGGCAGGAGGGGGGGAAACTATTATGCCGGATAAAGTTACTGAGCAAAGCATCGTAGCGAGTTATTGAACTGATAGGTTGATGGGTATAGATGGTGTAAAGCGGAAGAAAATATATCAAAGAATGTTTTGTTTTTATACTGATAATTATGCTCATATGGATCAAATGACATCATTGATGCTTTCACTTCTTGCAGGATTCCTCTGGAGCTTCCTCAATCTTGACTTTCTCCTGAAACATGCTTTCTTTATTTCTCTGCTAATTGGCTCCATTCACTCACTCTATTCTCTTTCTCGTATTGTTCATGGGCTAGTTGAATGGCATCAGTGACGTCGATCGCAGAGCAAAGTGTAGCAATAAGGGACTCTTTGTGTGCAGCACGATCCTTCTCATCCACATAGCTCGCCTTGAGCAGTTCCGGTGCTTTCTCGTCAAACTCGGCATCCGATTGGAGTTGATCTCTCCATTCAACCATGGTATCGCGATACTTGTAGAGGAGATTCTATAAATAAAACATAGGAAACTCGTTAAGTGATCAAGTTTCCGCTTACATGAATCTTGTCGACGTGTCTTTCCGAATCGACAAAATAGTGATCTCCTGGAGACTCAGCGATTTCGTAGTTGGCACGACTACGTTGTCTCTCGATAGCGGTTAACCTGGAAATCTAGAGCTGATCATTAAAAGTTCCTTCAAATCTTTCTACCAGTCGTTAGCCTCGACGCCTCCCGGAGCTTCAAACTGAACTTGTGAGCCTTCGCAAGCGATTGTGAGAATGTTCTTGTGATCGACGGCAACCGATTTGATATCCGAGAGCGCAATTGTTCCTTTTGGAGAAGTCTGCACATCTTTCTGCCAGATAAGTTGAGAAGCGGTGAGTTGTACGTAGCGTTTCTTGTGCTGAAGAACCTTCCTCCAAGCCATGCGACTGCGGTCAACTTGTTGGAGGTTGCCAAACTAAAACATTGAATTCAATGAGCTGTCCGTGATATGCACTCTACCTTGAAAACTGTGCACCTCTCTGGCTCGGATCGCTCCCCGACCAACGAGATATTGTCAAGGAAGGTGACCATTGAGAGCTTATTCTCATCGCTGGTCACAGTTTCGAAGACGGCGTTAAGCCAAACTTCCTGCAATCGTTTTTTTTTTCGTTTTGTTAGCTGCTGTGAAGTTTACCTTCGAAGACAATGGCCCATCGCTCACACTGCAATTTGAAAGTCTTTGGAGCAATTTGGAAAGAAGCAAAAGAGTTCTGGACATGCGTGCATCCGGTTGATCCTTCCGGATTTCAAAAGCCTTCGGGTTCATCATGGCAGCGGCAAAGAAGCGCATGATAATGAACGAGGAGACTGCAAGACGCTGAACACCTTTACGAGCTGAAAGAAAAATAATGATATTCAGATAATCCTATTTGTCTTCTTACTGCTATGTTTTCCAACAACAGTTCTGAGGTCGTACAAAAGTTGCTTGATGAAGTGTGGGCAGTTGGCAGAGCTCTGGGTGACACGGTCAATGAGCATTTGGAAGTACTGGAGCAAGTTGTTGGTGTTCTTCTCAAGAGAGACTCCAGCGAGAATTCTAGATGGATCAACCTCACAGTTCTTGCGCTCTTTGTAGATCTGCAATCGAGTTATAACACAAAATATCTCATCAATGGACCTACTCTATCGATGAGCGGCTTCAATGTGGTAATCAGGTACATCTTTCCAAACGTGGCCAACAGCTCAAACAGCATTTTTCCAGACAGAGATTGTCCGCGGAACAATGTATTCTCATCTCTGCAACGAATCTTATTATGCTCTGACCACTAATTGAACAATGACTCACTGGCACTTTAAGATACTATTGACGTAGAGAGATCTGAGGACTGGACGAATGCTCTTGGTTTGTGCCAGGAGCTCAACCAGAGAACGCGAGATTGGTGTGAGCTCAACCTTTGGAAGTGCCTCAATGAGAGCCACGAGGGAAGCTGTGAGTGGTACGACAGCTCCTGATGCGAACAGAAGTTCCAGAAGAGGTCTGAAAATCAACGATATGAAAATCATGGTTATGAGCCGCTCAGGTTCTAGAAAAAATACTGTGAACAAACTTACTTGTAGTGCTCCATGTTGAGGATATGATCCATTTGGTAAACAGCCTTTATCGTGACTTCGCCGATCTCTTCGACACCTTCACCGTCACCGTCCTCATTAGTCTTGGCTCGCAAGTAGAACCACTTGGCAGGGCCAGACTTCCAGTTCTCGTCGACGTCCACTCTGACTTGACCGTGAAAGACTGAGTTCATGCCCTTAAGTAGATCTTGCCACAGCGTCAACTTTAACGAGAGCATTCCTTCAGCACATGGCATCTCTAACCATTCCTTGCTACGCTTCTCCTCTGCGTCAATGGTCAATTTGCCAACGTTCTGAAATACATTTCTCTTGGAAGTGGGAGGAGCCTTGTAAGGAGAAGCAGAAAAAAAAACAGAAAATTTTGAAAAGAGCACATACGTTGGGGCCCGAAACTTCTGAGACAAGAAGAAGAAGAGACTGATTTTCTTTGAGCTTCACTCCACCACAGTCGACAACTCTGCAAGACAGAAATTTTTATTTGAGCACAAACCAAACTAGCGAGATGAGTGTTGCAGAAAAAGAGATAATAAAAGTGCAAAGAGTACACACTTTCCAGCAATACAATCGTTAGCCAGAAGACCCTTCACATACCTTTCTTCACAAAAATAAGCATAAGAATGAGAAAAGAAACATATTGTATACAACATCAATCTTCCGTTGTACTTCAATTCCTATTCGCACATTGCTTACCCAACGGCTTTGTGCGAAGCAAAACGGATTGTTTACAAAATGACGTTGGCGGAACGTTCCTTTATGTTTTTTGCCAATCATTCATAGAGCCCTAAATCCCGACGAAGATGTGAATCTCATTCTATCATATTGAATGGGTTTTGTCTTAAATTCAATCAAAGAAGAGAAATGAAAAGTGGTTAAAAAATAAGGAAGGAGAAGAAAAGTCAGATGTTCCCACTTCAGACAGCCGGAAATGGTGGAAACGAAGTTGAGTTGATCATATTTCGTGAGTCAAGAAAGAAAAGGAAAAAAACAAGATTGAATATTCAATAGAGGCAAAAGTTGAGAAGGCTCTCCAGATGAAACACAGAATACATAACTAGAAATTCGAAATTTTCTTTGTTTCGAACAACTAGAATATTTATCCAGGATTTCCAGGAACTAATTTCCTAGGGGAATTCTTCATAATACTGAATTCAGGATTCTGAATATAAATTCAAATTCAACCTTGAATTTATACATGAATTTGAATACTCCTTGAAGTGGGGGCGTATGTCGAGGGAGGAAATGCGAGGAGTCTATTTATAAAAATATTTTTATAGCGGCGGAGCCGTCTGGATACTAGTGCGCTTCTCGCTCCTTCCCGAACTGCTACAATTTCTAATGAGCGCAGGCGTACTACAATTTTGAGACTGAGACAAATATGTCAAAGCAGGAAAGAGGAGTAGAAGAAAGCAGACAACTGCGGGGGTGTCCCTCTACGTGTCCATATGAAACATAAGAAGGCATGTTTTTTGTCTACTGTAACTGAGACCCAGAACAGACGACCACGGAGCTAAGAGGAAAAGCAGTATGAATATGTAACGGATGACTAATTTTATTAGTGGTACGTAGAGACACACATTACGAAAAAGACAAGCATCATGAACGGGAGTTTTTTGACGTGAGAAGTGTAAAAATGTGTGGGACCATCTGGCATGTTCATTCACAAACTTTATGATCCTCCCCGATCAGTTCGGTTTAGCAGGACACAAAAAAAAACACAAACAAAGTGAAGATCAGAATGGTACTCGAAATCGTCTCGTCTACTAGCGGGGGCGGTTATTTGTACAGTTAGTGTAGTCGGTGACAACCTTCTTCTCATTGCTGGATGGTTTATGTTGGTGCGAGGAGAGTTGGAAGAAGATTTGTGACAAAAACACCCGGGGGCACACAACGATACCTGATGGTTGAGGTAATTCGCGGCGGAAGTGAATTTAAACTAAAATGAGTAGCCGTTTCCCGCACAAATGTGTTTGCCATTAGATTAAATTTATAGCACCGCAAAAAGTCGGCGTGTTTGTAATTCTACCGAAAGGTAAGATGAGAGTTGGAATGATGGGGTTTAAGGATGGAAATAATGGTATTGATGGAATTTACGGCCAGATGACTGACGTTAAATTTTAGTTTTTTTTTTGAGATTCAAGTTATCGAGCAAGCTAAAAATTCAATAAGACAAATTTGGAAAGATGTGAGTTTTCAAAATGATAATAACCCAAAAAAACACTGAAGGCAGACTGTCCCCAGCATCAACAACTCGGACACAGAAAAACCATTCAACCGCCTCTTGAGATATTTTGAGCAATCATATGGTTTGACCCAGTCTTTTGAGAGGGTGATAAAGAGGAGCCAAGATCAGAGTGGTGGTGGCGGCGGAACGAAAAAATCAGTGAGAAAAAAGAAAGAGAAAAGAAAGGAGAGCATCTTCCAGATGTGCAACTGGGAGTTCCGAAAGAGCTCATTTTAACGGGGGAAGCAGAAAAGAAGTTTCGAATTTCAAAGATGAAAGATTCTGCCTATGAAAAAAGAAGGGCAAGGGGAAGAGCAAAAGAGCATAATTTTCTATTCATTCAACAATAAAACTCTCCATTCAAAAATATGAAACTGAAACGGGATGACTTCAGACTAAACCAATTATTTTTCAGACTCCAGAGTAATTGAGAATATAGAGAGAAGAAGTCACTGAGTCATATGAGATATATAAAAATAATTCATGAACTCTCCACCAAATGTCGGTCGGATCACAGGGTCCGACGAAAAATGTAGAGAGAAGTCGTATGAAAAAGAACTTTTGCTTCTCCATCTAGCCGCCGAATTTTCGTGCTCTCAATGAATTGAAGAAAGAAAAGAATTGCCACCATCAAATTTGACTTCCGGAGGGGGGCCCAGAGAACTTCTCGTTTTCTTCATTTCAATTCATTTTGGTTGCCGACAAAAGATGCAATGCAATGCAATTGAGCCGAGTAAAAGGTGTAATTCATATTTTATTGCACTCTTCCTCCCTTTTCGCAATCTTCACGCCAATTTGTTCCTTGCGAATTGCCGCCTCCTTTCTTTTGTTTCTCCCGCTTTTCTTCTCTTAAATCAGGAATGAAGGTTGAAACAGAAAAGTTTCGAAAAAGAGGTCAGAAATGGGAATGCTACATATGGGTGGGTAAGGAACAAAGTGAAAAACGCGAAAAGTTAAGATAAGGAACGACACATGGACTCCCACGCAGGTGAGACGTTTTGACTTACGGGCGATCAGTTGGACGCCAGCCAAACAGCTGTTTGCTCGAGACTCGGGAGGAGAGCTCTTGCGGTGCAATGTCACATTCATTAATATCACAATATCAGTTGAAAGAGCAGCAACACGCTACCCACGGTTTCCGGTCCCCTCTTTCTTCTTTTCATTTCTTCCGACTAAGTTTTCGGATTTTCCATGAAAATGAATGAGAGAAATGGGGAAAGTTCATCTTCAAGTGATTGACAGTCAATGCATCGAAGAGCATTGGTACTTTTAGTTGGTATAGATTGTTTATTATTTTGAAGGTTTCAGAATCAAGATTGATTTCGGGCGTTCCCAATTGTGCATACAAAGGCTGACATCATTGGAGTTATGAAAAAAGGCGGACGAAGATCACGTTTCATTTTCCTACGCATCCCTCTGACTTTCTACAATGTTTTTCTCATTAACGCCTGATGGCTATCTTTGGAGCAGAAGTGTCACACTTGCGGAACAAAAACACGCTTTCTCGGAATAGACCCACAAGGAAATAAAACAAGTTGACTACCAAGAGAATCTGAAAATAAAAAGAACCACTGAAAAGAAAAGTTACATGTGAGGGGGTGGTAGGCTGTACATAAATATTCCAGATTCGGCATTTTCCACCCACTGCGGGTCGACCAAAATAGGGAATTGTGACAGATCAAGCAGAAAGAAAAGCATAACAAAAAATGGGGTTTTCGGAAGCAATAAGGTTCTAGACCCACCCACCACACGTGGAAATGATTGTTTTCTTTGTCCGAGGGAGATTCTTTCCGATCTGAAGTTTTTTTTATCTCATCTTAAAATTTTGTTTTCAAAACGAAAGAGTGGATTTTTATGATATTTTCACAAGTCAAGAGTTTATGAGCAAAGTTATTTAGTATCACGAGACCAACTGTTTGATGGAACTTGAGAATAACTTCTTTAAAAAATACTTGAATTCAGAATAGGAACAAAAGGCTGAACTATAGTGAAGAGATATAACCTCTATAAGAAAGTGTAGCCTCGGATTCAAAAGTGTAAAGTTTGGCAAAACTCTTTCTTTTTCAACTGTTTTTTTACGTTTCAACCCTTTTACCCCAACAATTTAGGAACTTTAGGCAAACTTCCCTTGTCATTTCGAAATAAAGCAGATAGGAGAAGAAATAGAACGAAATGAAAAATGAGTGAGAAGAAATGGCGAGATAGATGTGGGTGAATGGTGGTAAGAATGACCTTCTTGCATGCGTCGGAGTAAACGTTCCATTGATTCTCGCCAACAAAAAAAAGAGAATGAAACGAAAAAGGATTATATTGGGAAGAGAAGACATGTACGGGTTTAGGTTTTATAATCCTTCGGTATTGTTTGACAGCCCCCTATGAAACGAATAACCTCATTGCCGTGCTACCGTTATGATTAGTTAAATTAAACAAAAAATGTTTCTTGATTGATGAAAGTATTATAATTTACGGTCAGAATTTAAAGTTGATTTTTCTCTGTCCATTAAAGTAAGTGAGTTCAAATCATCCGTTACTGATTCCTTGTACTTTTTTCCATCAATCAAACCTCTTATTTTTTTCATATTGATGAGCTACGCTTGGTTAAACATCAATGAATGGATCTCATTGGAAGAAAACAAGAGGAACAACGTAAGATGTTTGAACTGCTATCGGGTAAAAAACACTCTGCACTGCTCTGAATCAACGGTGAAAAGGTATTTGAGGGTAGCCAGGGAATCATTATAAAGAAAAACAGTCAGGAAGAGTAGTGGTCTGATAAGAAACTAATGAATTGTGCAAGCATTGGCTGGGATGATAAAAAACACATGTGCTGAACACGTAGTACGTGGGGAAGAGGGATGAGGGTTGGGTTTCCGGTTCTTGGAACATGCGTTTCAACATATTACAGCTATATACTTTTGACTGCTTCTTCAGACTAGTGGTGTCATTAAAAAAACTTATCTGTGGTATGAACGTTTGGAAGAATAACGTTCAATTGCTGGCACTGATTTCTAATGATATCTACCAGAGGGCTGCGCCCCTCTGGGGCCCTTCGGGCAGGCCTAAATATTTGATCTACCGGTGCAAAACTATCGCCCGAAAAACTTTCCCTGGAGAATAAATCAGGTTTTTTTTTCTGTGAAAATTTGGAAAGATTTGGTCCAGTGTGGACTTCGCTAGGGTGGGAGACACGACACAGACAGACACACAGACACACAGAATTTTGCGTTTGTTAATAGTAAAGATTAAGATTCGTTGGAATCGCTTCAGATAATGAAGAGGAAGTGACGATGAGACCAACTTCAAATTCTCATTACTGAATTTATGAAACACAATGGTAGTTTCTGAGAATTCTAGAAGACCTTTGTGGACCCTTTTTTCCAACTTATAACATATTGAAATCTCATCCTCACGTAAGTAAAACTAGGTTAGACTGTTTTGCTCAGTTTCCGAATATGATCCGTCATTGCCTGTAAACTAACCTCAAAGAGAAGACGCCAGCCTGACGACGAATGTCAACACAAATCTGCCCACAAAAGTCCTGATACTTGGATACAGCACACAGTTTGAATGTTTGTTCGATCGGAGTTTCAACCTCAAGTTCCTTCTTGGCAATTGACACCTTTCCCACGGGACGAGCCACTTTTGCTTTGGATCCTGTGATGTTTGATTATCGAAACTAGTTGCGATCACAGTTTGGTTTTCGTGTGGTGAGAAGAATCAGAAACGGGATGCCGAATACAAAAATATTGGGTTTTTCTTCGTTTTCAATCAGTTTTTTTCCGTACATCGCATTTACGTATCAAGATCGGAAATGCAACACCAACCGTAACCCCTTTCAACATTGTTCAACTGACCTAAAATTACCATAACCATTAGGAGGATACACAGAACAACCATTGAGACTGACATGTATTTTTAACAGTTAGAATGTCTCGTTCTATTACCTTCTCCAAACTTAGGATCAATGAAAACAAACACACCTTCAAGGAAGACGAGGTGCAAATTTGAGAATGAATCGGTCGTCTCGATCGAGAAGTCGTGTGAGAGCTCCTCGCTGCAAAAAAAATAGCCAGATGACAATTGCCTTCAATTATATACATCATCAGTTTGCTGTCAACACTTCTGCTCTTGGCCAATTCGGCGAATAATGCGAAAAAATATGGGGTGAAAAGAAGAGCGAGCCTAGGAAAATAGATTCACAACAAATAAGGCAGCCAAAAACATCGAACGATGAAAGAAAATTGGGACAATTGTCAAGTGTGGGCGTACCGATATAAATTTACTGCTTTTGTTGTATGCGTGGGAACACTAATGTTGCTATTCGCCGTAAAATTCAATGAGAAAAATGAGAGGAAAGGGGAAGTGAAATGCGCCAATTTCATTATGCATCGTCATCGGTTGCAAAATTCTAAATGGATTCCTCACACACTTAACACCAGCTTCCTCAAATCGGAAATGAGCATTTCTAGCTAAAAAAGATAAAATGATATCACTTGAAATAACTAGAGATTTTACTTCCTCCCAAAGAAAGAGTGGGTAAAGTGTGTAGGAAAAAATGAAATCTGAAAAAATCTCAAAAGGGTTTTCAATTGTACCTGCCGAGTTTTGTAGATCGATGGACATCCTTTCCGTCAAATTTTGCCATGATGTACACCGGTTTCTTTGGCTTCCTCACAAAGTTGATATTTGAAACACGGACATTCACCACTTCGAACGTTCTATTGTTCGTCAATCTCGAACTTTCGCCCTCTATCTCGGTCTGTAGTAGGTTTGGATTAGCTGTTTTTTTTTTCATTCAATAGATTCCCGCGCCTACTTAATCAGATTTACTAGTAGTGACCGAAAGGGCCGAAAATTGGAACTGAAGTTTGTTGGTTTTTTGGGGGATTTGTTTAGGTAGGATGAAAGTAAGTTGATTTAATCTTTACTTAAATTCAATAAACTTCACTTATTTCTACGTGTGGCTTGTGCTTCTGGAATAAGACCGAATTTCGAGAAATTCGTCCCCTCAAACAGTTTCTCACATTTTTTGTTTTTGTTCATGATTTCATGATCCTAAACGTTTTTCTCCGTGTGATGGGAAACTTTGGTTTCCCACAAAGAAACACATTTGGGGGGCGTAGGATTCATCAACGAAAAGTGTTGCTGACCGGAAGTTGTTCGTTGTTTTCTGCCTTTTTCTTAGTCCGATGGATAAAAAAGCCTCGTTTCCTGATCCAACTACAAAAGATCCATTCTCAAAAAAAAGTACCTCGAAAACGGAGTCTTCTGAGAATTCATACGATTCACAGCTTCCATTGTCGGACATAATAGATTTCAGAAACTGTAAAGCTCCACGTGGAGGAAGCAAAAGCAAATATGGTTTCCGACAGAAAAAAGAAAAGAGGAAAAGAATGAAGCTGAATCTGAAAGGCGAGGAGTGCGACTATAAAACTCCGTCGCCATCAAAATCTCTTTCTCCCAGTTTCGGACAAAACCACAAAAAAAATGTGGTGAGAAAGCTATAAATCTTGAGAATTTCCACAGAGAGCTTCCGACTAACGGTCAGTTCTGATCGAAATGTAAAAAACAAATACTCCAAGCTCACATCTGCTGATCCGGTGTGGACAATCAAATTTTGAGAATTCATGTTTGGAGAGCTGGCTGAGCCTTTAAGTTGTTGCTGATTAGTTTTCTTTTCCTTGCGACTCTGAAAGTTGATTGACTGAAAAAGTAAGCAACTAATTCTACCTTTGGTCTCACGATTGGTGAAGAAACTGGAGAGACAGTTTCATTTAGTCCTTCATTCAGACGGAGACGCAAGTTAGCTACAGCTGGCTGAGGTGATGTTGGCTCGACGGAAACTTCAGAAGACACGCTCGGCTGAAAACTAAACATTACATTTCGTGTTTCACCATATCACAACATCGCTGGTTGTTGTGGTAGCATCGTTGGAAGGAGATGGAGACGGCAAAAATGGACTGATCTTTGTCTCATGGACCCGCATCTCTGGTGCCGAGCGCGAGTTCTTGACGAACATCTGAAATTTGAACTGGTTGTTGTAATAAAAATAGGATAGATTCATTTTGAAGATCTACCATTTCAAAACCTACACAGCAGTTCATTATTGGAAGATTTTTAGAAGAGTCTATACAGAAAGAAATAAGGCGAGTGCTCTCAATTTAGAAGAAAAGAGCTCGGCTCGAAAAATGACCTCTTCGAAAAATGAGGCATTTGAAGAACATCTAGCGCGACCTCTTGCAGCTGGATGGATCGGCTCATTTCTTTTGAAATCTTGTCGCCTTTCTTTCTCGAATTGGATACGTTTTTCTTTGCGAAAATGTCATCAACAAGAACTATGTCGGGAGATTCGAAAGAACAAGAATGAGTTCGAAATCTAACCTTTTCAATAGGTGTGCACATCAGAGACCGTTGAGTTGGCCCGTCGGTGATATCAAAGCAGGAGTTGTCAATTGAAAAGTGAGAGATTGGACGACGGAACGATGCGATAGAAGAGGAGAACACACTCGTGGATCTGGAGTCGTTACTTCGAGCCCTTTCATGTCCAGATATGATGGAGCGACGATCCATTGCATTCTAAATAAACAACTATGGTTTGGGATATGTGATAGTGACGTCATACTGGTTTCACTCTTCATTATATCTTACCAGTTCTGGTTCTGAAAAAACTCGAAGCATGGCTTTTGACAAGGATATCAAGAGAAATAAGAGCAAAATGACCCAGAACATCCACCCAAAATGGGGTTGGAAATAAAAAATGAAGGGACCGGGCGTCTTCTCTCGCTAAGCAACTGTCTCAAGCTCTTAGCAATCGGCAGGAAAAATGCCGTAAATCATGTTTGTATACTTTTTCCAATGTCTAGCCACTCCCACTTATTCCCCGTGCCCATAATAACTCACACTCGATACGCGCTGTCGGACTCGATGTCCACCTACGCGTTGGGAGAGTCCGTTGCCGTCCTGTCGCAACTCATCCAACTTGCCGAGTCCCGGATACCGATCGATGGTGCAGTCATCATCGGAACTGCACTCTGTATCCAACATGACACTGACATGATTTGGCTCATATAATCGGTCTTCGGCGTCTCGGACAGCTTCCTCAATTTCCTCCAGAATACCATCCTCGTCGGAGAACTGCTGACCGGACAGGTTTTCAGGGACTGTCTCACACTTCTTCAAGTAGGCGCTACTTGTCTCGAATAACTTGTCAAACAGTTTCACCTGATGCCCTTGAGCCATTTGGGTAGTCAAAAATGCATCATCTGCCAAACACTGCATTTCATCAAGGGTTCTGTCGATTTCCTCAAGGTGCGTGGATTTCTTTCTTTCTGCTGTTGATGGGGGTTGAAGGAGTAGATTGTCAGGTTTTGGTTTTTCTGTCGACGTGTGTTCTTCATCAAGGTGAGAGATCGAATGAGATGGTTCACCTTTCCCATCCAGCTGGATGTGGGTTTCCGGTTCTTTCCTATCAGCCATTTCCTTCACAACCTCCTGATCAATAATATCAACTCCATTCATCACAATTTCAATTTGAGGCGAACTCTGAGAAGATGATCCTTCTCTTGCTCCCATTTTTCCATCCTCATCATCTTTCTTCTTGTCGTCCAAATCGGCCATCCCAACCTCCTCATCGTGTTTTTCATTGTTCTCGTTAGACCGACTCATTTCATGTTGACTGAAATAGTTTAGTGATAAGCGACGAAATATTTAATGAACTTCAAACCACGGAAATAGAAAGAAAGAAAAGAGAGAGAGAGAGAGAGAGAAGGCGGAAACTATGTTGCTGATAAGAATATGTACAAGAGCAAGAAACGAAGTGATCAAAAACAAAAAGTAAGTGAAAAAGGAGTATCTGAAATTTTTTGGAGTCAGAGTCCAGACAGGAGGAGCAAAGAGGGCGATGTTGACCAGATTGATATCCACAAATGGGTAAACTCAATTGACTTCTGCCAACGCCGAGATTTTGTGGTGGCGGGAGGAGGGGTTGTAGGGCCAGAAGCCAAAAGTGAGCGGAAAACGGAGAGAAGATCTTTCAATCTTGAGAAGGAACGATAATAGAAGGAAAAAGCGGGGGAGGAAGATAAACGAGCGGAAACGGTTCAGATTGTCGGATCGCTTACGAGAATCACATTTCGTAATATATCAAAATGCGTACAAGTGGCCGAGTTTTAGATAGGAAACGTCCTTCGGAGTGGGAAAGAACATGGTTTCCAGCGGTTTTATATTGAGACCCGCTACTGGGACGAAAAATATCCACCCAGAATGAAACTGATCGTAAATTGTATTAATAGTTAGATTTATGAAAGATACACGGCGAAACACAAAAATAGGACAGGATTGAGAGGGAGTCAAAATTGTGAGTGATTTATTGGGATAATGGGATTGTGAGCGGAAAAAAAATATAGACTAGAAGAAAGAAAAAACAGGATTACGGTACGTTCCTATGAAGATATTAATAAGACTTAAAATCATGTAGTCTCCGGTCAACGAATTTCGATTTTCGGTTGATCAACGTCAAACTAGCAGTTGCGCGGGCAGATTCTTTCCTTTTCCATGAAGTAACAGTTTCCGCTCAATTATTCAAATTTCGCCAACACAATTTAACACCACAAAAATGGTCGACTGCCTGTATGATAACTAGAGAGATGACAGAGAGAGAGAAAATGGTCGCGTGTCGACGGAAATGAGATGCATCGTTTTTTGGTTGATGTCCTCGAACAGGATTTACTCGGAACACAAGCAAATGGTATGCGAGGAATGAGTCTAAATACATTAACCACCACTAATTGGAAGAATGAAGAGGAACCTGACATGAAAAAAGGAGGAGTTGGAATGACAAAGATGAGAAAAAATGAATGAAAAGTTGAATTAGTGAATTCTAGAGAAACTACATAACTACTACTGTTAATTGCAAGAGGAAATCCAATGCAACAGGAAATCCAATGAATCAATCTGCTGTCACTAATATGACAAGGCGTTTCTGACGAAAAAGTGATTTTGTCAATGAGCCGACTCACATCAAATTGTCGAACAAATAAGACCATGGCGTCAAATAATGCAGACAAGAAAATAATGATGAATGTGTCCAAAAGAATAGGGAACCTACAACTAACTGGAGAGAAATACAAAAAAAGTACAATTTAAGGCGGAAATTCTGTTTTCATAGAAAAATCTTGTATAGGATAAACGAAACGAAGACTTTTCACGACATGAACTTCAAACAAAAATCTAAAATCTGTGTGCGTGTGGTTGACTTTTAAATAATTATGAGAGATCGAAGTTCATTTTGAGACATAATTAAGGTAATTACCTTAACGATTGCTTTGCAGAGTAATGCGTTTTCAATATGCTGTACCCAGTAAAACAGACCACAAACTATTCAGAAACAAAAAAGAAGAGAAAAACCAATTCAAAAAAGGAGAAATGGCTACTCATTTGTGATAAGGAGAGCGAAGTCACATTAGAAACTGTCAATTTTCTGCAACGTCTTCATCTTCTCCTCTTTCTCATCAATTGTTTCACCTAGGTATGCATAAACAATGTACGCGTGTGGTGAAAAAAGTGATGGAGGAGAAAAACGAATCAGAAAAAAATTTCTTTCTCTTTTCTCACTTCCATATCTGTCCTCTCTATACCGTATCGTGCCCTCTTTATCATTCTATTGTGTCTCTCGTTTACTCTATGAATGTTGCGTCTCTTCGCAGTTGTCAATGTCTCTATCACTTGTATCTTACGACCACCCTATTCAGCGTTACAAACTCTGTCGGCCTGCGCGTCGTCTAGATATCTGTTGTCGCGCGGGGGCGAATAGAGGACCTCACCACATTTTTTTCTGTATTCACTCTCGACGGTTTCAGATTGACCAGCCTGTCTCCGCCCCTCCATCGCCAAAAATGGTCGCGCAATTCCCGTTTTGATTTGTCTCTTTGAACGGACGACATAACGAAACCTGGTCCAACCTTGTGAATACTGCGACTGATAGAGAGACACATCCCACGCACACACTAAACTTGGTCGGCCTTGAACAAAGGCACTCGCGGTCCGTATATAATGTCGGTCTCAAGCGATTCTCTCTTTTCTCTCTGTCATCTAAATCATCAAAGAGAAGAAAACCCCCCACCTTTTATCGGCCCCCATGCTAGAAAGTTTTGCAATAAAAATCGCCGCTTCGCGCGACTACAATCATCTCTGAATCAACTTATCCTCATTTTCCAAACTTGGAAATTAGAAGAAAACAAGGAAAATGACGATAGATTGAATTGTCGGCGGAAGTGTAAAGGGCAAAAAATAGGTTGCACTTACAGATGATGGAGCGTCGGATCTAAGTGCCCTTATCAGTAATACAACCTACACCTTGTCTGTATGTACATTAAACAATAAAAGAAAGAGAAGAATGCGCGATTTCATACTACTTTGTGAATAAATGGACGGCTAAGGTCATTCTGTGTGAAAGTGACTGACTAATTCTTCGAATGAAAGAAAATAATGAGTAAGGAAAGTTCATGGGAACCGAAAATTCAAAGAAAGTTCGCAGGAAACCGTGAGATTTTATGGTTCTAGTGCGAATGCCATTCTCACAATTTTCCATCGAAACAAGCTCATGAAAGCTTTTTGAAACGGTTGCTCAAAAAAAGGATCGAACGGAAAAGGATATTAAAAAAATCACACACAGACTTTAACTCAGTTTCCAAAAAATGGTGATCGAAGTTGAGAAAATCACTGCAATCGATCAAGTTCTGATCAAATGCAGCCCAACGACCAAGCGACAATGAACGAGAGTCCTTTCTGTGCCCGTGAAGAGTATCGTTGAAGATTTTCAAGGTTCCCATGATGATCTTATTTCTGCTAAGCCCACCATCTGAGTGGGTTCAATGAGGATTATCGGCTGCCGGTTCGGCCCTATTCAAAAAACCTCTCAATCTTTTCCCAGAATGCATTTTATTTCGAACTGTTTAATTAAAAATTCTCATTTATCGTTTCACTTCTTTCCATATATCCATTCGGGTCTTTTCTTTATTTTTCCTCTCTACCGCCACTTCATCACTCCCGCCCAGCCTGCTGTCGGGTGCTCGTCTCTTTTCCTCCTTTGTCGTAATATGTGATGCATTGTGTGCACATAAACCTTGCGGTCTGCAAACACAATAGAAAATACGTCACATTATGTGAGACCTCCGCATTTTTCTTCTTCGATTTTTCGATTGTCCTCCTCTATAACATCAAAATAATCATAAAAAATTGCATTTCAGTATGGCTTTGCCTGAAAGAAGGTTTGCGAGATCTCGGCGACTCTTTCACGACACCTACGGGCTGCCAGAGGAGACTCACGACTATGGATCGATAGAAAATTGGGCGAACGCGCATCGTGAGTACATCGCCAAAGTACGACAGGAACAGCAACAACAGGAACAAGCCCGGCTAATACAAGAGCAAACCAGACAGCAGCAACAGAGGGAGCATGGACCTATTCAATGGGTAAGTGTTAATTTTTGAAGAAAGTTCAGGTGTTTTGTCTGATTGATAGCTGTCCACTGTTTTTCTCAGTAGATCTCCACAGTGATGGGCGTTTCGTTTCTCGAATGTTTGTTAAAACTAGCTAAAGCCACTTTTTTCCGAAGATGTTCATGTTAAAGCTGACAATCTATTTGAACAGCTGGAAAATTGTGAATTCTGAACAAAAATGAACAACCAAACCCTTTCTAACTTTCGACTGGAAGTTGTGAAGCGATGTTGAAAGTTTAATAGAATGTCGTGAATGAAGACCTGAGTTGTTTTAGATTCTGACATTGAAAACCTTAAGTCAGTGCTCCTGTCAGAAAAAATTATTTGGTATCCATTCTGCATATTCACTTTGAGAATAGATTGTATTGAACAATGAAACACACAATTTTGTAATTCTTTGCAAACAAATTGGTTTTTTTCTTTCAGGTTGAAATTGTTCGCACGACCTACGTCGCGAACCAGCCAGTTCATGGAGTCGTTCCATATCCACCACCACAACCAACAACACCAGTCATCGGAACCGTTCAGTTTGAGTGAGCAGTTCCGCACATGCAATAAAATGTCATTCATTCGATTTACAGGGCTGCCAGCTTCGTCAGAAGATTAATCGCAGAAGCATTAGACTTCTCCATCATCATGTTCCTCAAACTTCTCCTGCTGGTCATTCTCACGGAACTGGAAATTGTGTTAGAAAATGAGAAATGTTCAATTTGTCATGAATTCAGTTGTTTCAGTGACCTCAACAGCTTTGGAGGAACATTTGACGAGGATCAAGATATGATGCAGTTTATCATCCTCGCGCAAGAGCTTCTTCCAGTTGAGGTTGCATGCAAAGTGATCTGCTGTTTCTTGGAGGTATATACTGATCATGATCCATATACACCTCTCATCAATCTCTATTTTATTCTTCTATGACTTCCAGGGTATATTCATGGCTCACGGATTTCTGTCGATAGGTGTAGGACAAACACCTGGAAAATGGATGATGGGAATTCGGGTAATTTCGTGCTATGATGTAACTCCAGCAGCAATTCCTGGATTCATTGACGTCCACGGGCCGAATATCATTTCGTTCCAACAGTGAGCTTGAATTGAAATACATTATTTCAATCTTCACATTTTCCAGGTCGATGAAGCGATCCTTCATGAAAAACGTCGTCGTCAACAGTCTCTTCCCGTTTAGCACTGCGGCTTTTCAAGTGCACAATGGTCGTGTCTTCTATGATTCTGTTGTGAGGACTGTTGTCGTTATCGATCTGTAGTCTGAAAAATTTTATTTATTTGCGCATCAAACTCTCCCGCATCGAGGTTTGTAGTGTATTCCAATTCAACTGTCACATTCTTGTCTAAAATTCCCAAGGTTCAGTAGTATTCTTCAATCTTCATTATATTTAATGTAAATATGGCACATAAAAAATGGTGAAACCGTATTAAATATCCGTTCAGAACAAAATATCTACACTGGAAGTTGACCCAAGTCCGGTTGCCAGTAGCGAGATACTCCGTCATACTCGACACATCCGTAGATACACATGAGGGTGAAAAACATGAGAGATAGCATTATGAGAAACGCGATCAAAAGTTCTTGTGGTGTGGAGAACTCGGGGGAATTGATGATAGACTCAGTTGCTTTATCATTGCTGGATAGTGGAATGATGACTGCAGAAAACGGCTCGGCACGAACAATCGTTGATTCCTTAGGCACCGGTTGGGGGAACGTTTGTTTCGGTACAGCAGATATTACGAAAGGCTCATAATCAGATTCTGGCTTCTGCTCTTCGGATTTGAAAAGGATTTGAATCTTCTCTCCATGTGTCGTAGTTTCCAAATTCAATGAAGTACCAGATTCAAGTTGAGAAGTTTCTCCGAGCTCTTTCTCAGAATATAACTCTTCGCTGTCTTCTGCACTTGCTCCCGAAGACTCCACTTCTTCGATTTCAATATCCATTTTTTGTCCATTGACTTCACTGCTAGTTATTCTAGAATCCAAATTCGTGTTCCAGGACGTATAGACTGGATCGCCAGTAAACGGTTCTACGCTCTCAAATGTATAGTGAGTGACGGAGTCATCATCATTATCCTCATCATTATCTTCTTCTGCTTCATTCACGAATGAGTTTTCAGACTTCAGTGGAAGAGATATAGTTGAGAGATAATTGGTGACTGCCAATCTAAAAAAGCGGAATAAAGTTCTCAAAAAACCACATCAGGTTATCCTTACTTTTCACAAATGCCAGACACCTCACAAATTTGTCTCAAATATGGGAAAATCTGCATGATGTGAATTGAATCGTTATCATCTGGAATTTCCAACCGTTTTTGCATGAATTTCCCCCAGAAACTCACAAGAGAACGCGTGACCAACATACGTTGCAGTTTCATTGCAGCCGTCAAGAACTGGACCTCCATAACTTGAGACCACCTGCTCAGTGCACATCTCGTCGGGGGCGTTGTTGCAGGGATGTACCTTAGAATACACATAGTTAAAGAAAAAATCGAAGGAAGTGGTTAAATTCACTTCTATTTCTTTGCAATTAAGAGTGTGCAACGATTCATTTCGGCTGGTCGACTCGGCAATCGAAACACTTGAACCATCTTGGAGTGAACTCTCTCAAATGCAAGTTTTGTATCATCTCTTGTTTTCTGATTCACTCACTTGGCAGACAAAGGGAAGAAAAATTACTTGTATCTTCCATAATAAGCGTTGCTATGACTATTCCATATGGAACTTTTTTGTCGCAGGATCCAATGTAATAACCCAAAGTCCCGTTCCATGGATCGGCAGAGTCGATTGTGAATTGCTGGATGCTGAAACTTGATCTTTTCTTCCATGATAGAGAAACTTAGCATACTTGTCCTTGCATTTTGCTTTATTGAACTGAAATCCAAAGGTTCCAAATTCAAGGCTTCGTACTATATGTCTAGTCGAGAGGGGTACCAGATTGTCCATAAAACGAGAATTATTTTCCGTCTTCTGGAAGGGTCTTCTGAAGACATTAAAAAAATTCCGGTCGTATATCAGAAAAGCACTCACCCTAGTGACATTCCACAGGAAGTTTGACGGGCCAAGTTTTCGGCTTCAGTCAACTTTCTAAAGGCTGGATTTTCGGCTGCTGCAAAGTGGACTAAAAATATCCGGGAGACCAAGAAAAACGTTAGTATCGGAGGTTGCATGGCGAGGCTGAAGTGAAAACTCTGACGAGAATGCTCCGAAAGTTTCCACTTCTATTAATCTTATCCGTGCGCTTCTCAAAATTTTCGCGGCGGGACACCTGACCTACCTTTTTTTTTAGTTTTTGATTAATCTAGTGCTGGATTGGTGGTGGTGTGGAGAGACCAACTGTCGTTTGTGGGGATTTTTCGAGACCAAAACTTTTTCTGTCCGTATAGTGGAAGACTGAGGTAAACATCGTGAACTTTTCGTGCCATTCTATTATAGAGTTTCCAACTGACCAAAACAACATCCACGATTGGGGTAACAATAGAAATCATTCATTTTCGTTTCAGTGATTTTGATTCAACAAGGTGGTTTGTTGGTTTCGGACAACAAGAGTTCTCGGCACAGTCAAATTCAAAATATTACAAAGCAAAAGCAGCATCGAATAAAGAGGAGCCTCAACAGAATGTAGCAATCATGAGAACAAATCAAAAAAAAATTTGAGAGAATGGTGAAAAAAGGGGATTATATGGTTCAGTCGCAACAGTGTTAAATGAGCAGGTAAATGAACAGTTCAAAAGTCATTTTTGTCAGATGTTATTGGAGATATTAGAAACAGGGTAAATAAGAGGGTTTCCATGGTTTTAAAATTTGATTTGTTCGGTTTAGTTAGGTTCACACAATAAGAGAGTCAACGGTTTGAGATTAATGGAAGTTGGACGGAGGGAGAAATGGCGCCATCAATTTCGCTGCACGTCTACTTTCCAACATCTCCAAGACGGTCCAGAGCGCCAAAGTTCTTGAGGATGTGGTTCACAACTTCTGCGTTGTTCCGCTTCATTTGAGGAGCGAACTGAAAACGGATAGCTTTATGGAATTTCGAAAAGACGACTAACTTGTCTGGAGTTGTAGAACCGGTAGAGAACGTGCGGTGCGTAAGCTGGAAGCGAGTTTCCGTAACGCAGCTGAAAACTTATTTTTATTGGCTCATCTTCTATTTCTCAGGTTAGATCCATACCATGTTCCCCTGCGGTCTTGGAGAAGCTTCAACAACGTTGACGGCAATGAACATTGTTGCTACTGCAACAAGTAGCAAGAGGGTGACCGAAATTCGAGAATTCATCTGGAATGAGAGAGAAAGTTGAGATGATGATGTTTTGATGCCCTAGAAAAAAGAGACGGTCCCGAGGGGGCGGCTAATGAGCACTGCACTTCTCATGGATGAGCGAATGTTGATAAAGAGAGAGAAACGTGAAAAAATAGAAACTTCATTCATCCCATCTGACTCATTTCATATGCTCAAACTGTTACTTCTTGAAAAAACGAAAGGGAAAATGAAGAGAGGCAACTGAAACTGGCGTTTGCCCAAGAATGAAAGAGGATGGGCTAGAGCTCTCATGGCGCAGCACAAGCTCCGCCCTCTTCGTTTAGGAGCAAACAAAGCCAATCAGGTACGCAGAAATATACAGCTTCTGATTGAGCCAATGATCAAAGAAAATGATGAGGAGGGCGGGGGAAAAATTTCTTTGAGAATAGTTCATGAGAAAACGTGAGAGATGCGCAGGAAAGATACTCACAAGGATCCTTAATTAGAATGTTGTTACTACGGCGTCTTCATTATTTTCTGACTCTGGCTACGAGAAGAAAGAAGAAAAC
The DNA here is from genome assembly GCA_900536305.3 of Caenorhabditis sp. 40 LS-2015. Taxonomy (NCBI): domain Eukaryota; kingdom Metazoa; phylum Nematoda; class Chromadorea; order Rhabditida; family Rhabditidae; genus Caenorhabditis; species Caenorhabditis tribulationis. The sequence goes on along the minus strand of LR545332.1, from coordinate 85,046 downwards.
AACTGGACTATGCAACTGGGGAATAAAGTTCTACGAATATAGTTAATGTTATTTAGACGGGCAACTTGAGATCGTCTGCTCATGATTCGATTCTCAAAAACAAAGCGTCTGGCAAGCCAAGGATTATACCACAACTTCAAGCTACGAGGGACTGAGAACAACACATGATCCCAACAAATATACCTGCTGTGGGCAGTTTCTGATTTCTCAGCAGGGGATTATCATGAAAAATGTATTAAAGATTCTTGAGAATATTGTGGTTGAAGTTCAATTTTATTCTGACTTTCGCCGGATAAAAGAAAAATAAGGTCATGGGAAAAGAGTTCCGGTGGGAGCAAAACATCGGAGCTTTTCGACGTGTTTTTCTGATCGTTCATAGAGCTTCGAGGGACATCAAAATACACCGATAAAAATTAGAAGCCATATCATTTTTGGAACTGGATTAGCTTTGAAACACAAGATACTGTAAAACCACTAAAAGATGTCCATGTGTTTCTACTTTTCAAGAGTCCCCGACAATCGCAGAAGGCACCCTTATTTTGCGATCCCTTGTTTGGCGGGCTTCAAAAGTTGAAATAGGTATCTGATCCATATTTACAATTAGAAGTTTTGTGGATTGCAATAAACATTCATCTCTCGGTCATTATGTTAGAAAAACAAGAACTTGACTGTGCTGCTCTAAGCGCGTGGAATTTTTAGTCAAAACGATTTCATTTTCTTAGTAGCACCCACAAACCATTTTATTCCGGAAACTAGCCATAAATTTCTCAAAGCTAAGAAATGACAATTCAATTTTCCAATTTGAAGCCGTTTTTCAATCAAACAAATGCGAGACTTTGATTGAAAACCTGACGGGTTTGTTAGGAAAAAAACTCATCATTGTCAAAAATAGATACTTTAGTAAAGCAGCGATTGATTAGCGGAATCAAGAAAAAAGGTTTTGAATTAGACAGCAGAAAATGGTTGCATGTAAGCTGAATGTCAAATGAGTCAAACGAAGTTAATTATGAAGCATGTCATTGTGTACTTGAGCAATGGTCCGTATGACGTGCAAAGCTGCTAATTCACGTTTTCTCGGAAATTTGAAGAAAGTAAGTGAAGAGTCAAGAAATAAATATTACATTAGATGGATGAAGTTTTCATAGAGGGGCTATCAATTATACTCACCTATTTTTAGTCTCCGTCGTCTTCTGTTGCAAGTCACACGAATGATTCTTGAGGGTTTTCATTAACCAGGGAAGGAAAAAACGGCGGATGAGATTTTAGCGTTGTATTCCGGGGAAATGCGTTCGGGAAGATATTTATTGAATCTTGACTGCAAAAAAAAAAACTGAGAAAAAACTGATGTTTGATTCGAAGATGTTTTGAGAATAAGCAGAGGGAGATCTTGATTACGTATGTGAAAATCGAAAATTTTAAAGTAATGAAATCAGGAATGGAGTATATAAAAAATTCATCAAAGTAATATGAAAATTTGAGAAGTAAAAATTGTATGGAATTCAGCAAAAAATCGATGTTCCGAGCAGTGAGTGAAATCATTTTCAGCTGAAAACAGTAACAATTGAAAGCTTGAGAAATGTATGTGAACTAAACTGAATTTTACTAGAAATTGGTGAGTTTCACAAAGCTTAGATCATATATTCAGCAATTAACACTTTTTTGAGAACTACAGTCAAATCAGATAAACCCTCTCAAAGAGAAAAATATTCGAGAAATTTAAATCTTAACACGATTTCAAAATTTGAAGGCACGCCGGTACAAGTAATCAGAGCGAAAAATTTCAGAAACATCGGTTCAATCAAAACAAACTTTGTTGACAGATTTCAACTGCAATCAACTCAATTATTTAACACATGAAGTGGATGGAAGTTTGTATTGTATTCATTCAACGGTTTTTTTGCGATCTTAGTTTCATATTCTTGTATTTGAGTCTGAATCATTACTTAGTTATAAGTCTGCATGATATTGAAAAGTTGTGTACTGTTCCTTCATACTTCAACCTGGAAGCTGCCTTTCCCTCCGATCCCAGAATTCCATTTGATTTCCAACTTTCTTTCGAACTGATTGGGAAGCAGAAAGCGAAATCTCTAACGATTCTCATTGATAACAAATAATGGGAAATGGTTTCAAGTTTTAATTCGTATCTCTCTCCACAAATGTCCCCAATCCCACAATATAAGCCCGATATATCTCATAACCAATTGAATCCATCAGAAGCCAATTCGTGGCCTACCAGAGACTTTCTGTCTTCTTCTTTTGTTTTTCTTCATCAGTGCTAAAACTACTTCTAGCTTTCAGTGTCCGTCATTATTCTCTTTCTCCCTCTCTCTCTCTCTCTCTGATCGGAGGACCCCTCGCTTTTTTATGTTGTTATTCTGTTTTGATGGTATGGTACGCAGTTTTGTATGGTCATCAAATCTTTTTCACATCCTGTTTATTCACTTATCAGATACACCCTTTAGAAACGTTGTCTGTTATTCCGCCTGATTGTGTCCTCATTTTCCTTACTGGTTACTGTAACTTTGTAAATGCTTTTGACTTGGTGGAAACTTTATCAATTTTTATGAGTTTGTGAAACTCAGTGTATCATATTTTCCTTCTCGAATACGCAACTCGCAACATAATATTTTCTGTCGAGGGTTTTCTGAAAATCAGATCTGGTGAGATAACAAGTATGGGATCATAAATTTTATACCGTTCTTCTGACTGAAACCAACACCAACACTAAAACCAAAATAACTGCAACCACCACTATTTTCTACTCACTTTCATTTCCTTGTTCTAGTCACATTCCTTTTCTCCAATATTGACCCTATTATCCAACTCATCATCCCATCCAAGTACAGTAACTTGTTGTCACTTTCAGTAACTATTCCAATTTGATGAGGTAAAGATTTAGTGTGTGGGCAGATGATTCACACTCATTACATTCATCTAGAACAGCTCTCACTGCATTAAATTAGGTTAATTATCAGTTGCATCTTTTCGGCAACATGGGCTTCACTTGTTCGGAGAGAAATTTCCAGCTAAAAAAGTGAGAGAGGAATGGGAAGTGATGAAGATAGAAGTGGGTCTGATTTTGGACTTTTGACACTAGGATTTCTCTGGAGTACATAGAGAGTTTCAGTTTCTTGAATGTGTTTTGAATTTAATAAGAGTGTCAAAGATTTTCATTCTCGCATCTTTATTACCATTCTCTATTCATTGGGAATTATCGAGGTGTTCGATGAACTATTCCCCATTGGTTTTTAGAATTTGGTGCATACTCCATAAAACTTATTCCAATTTTCAGTCCTGTGGTTTTTTATTTTTCTTTACTTCATAGAAAAATTTAATGAACAATGAAAGTAGGGGATTCACTTGTCTCAGTTTCGATTTTCACCGCAATGAGCCATTCCTAATACAGTATGCGCAGTATGTCATCCATTTCTTCCGTCTTCATTTCCATCTAGAAGACTGGTTCTTGGAAGAGAGAGTGAGATCAATTACGCAACACTGTTCATTTCTCGACATAATGAATTAGTTCAAAGATCAACATGTTTCTTCTTGTGAAGAAGCTAGTTTAGTGATGAGAAACTACGGTAGACCACGAGATATTGAAGTTATTCAAGCTGGCGCATCAGAGGCGGATTTCCTTGTTTCTTTCACCTCCTATCATCACTCACGTTTTCAATGTCGGCGTCGTGTTGAAAAAAGAAGCGAGCGTCATCACATATGCATTCCGTACCTCGCGAAAAGATACTAAGTGATTGTATATCTCTGATCACAGTCGTGTTATGATAGCGGATTACGCTCACCAATTCATCGTGCCGCGGCATGACCATCATTCTGCAATGTGAGACAAAGTACTACGGACGCTGCCACCCCACATGCCAAACTAATCATACCTCATTTCGTGGGGGTTTCCAGGAAATTCTTGCGACGCCTAGACTGCTGAATTTGTGATTCTTTTTGCGCCTGCAAGCTGGTCGGTGTTCAAGGCCAATAGAACTTTAAGAGATCATACGTTTTAGCTTCTAATGCGTTTGTACAATGAACATGGGATAAAGCGCATAAGTGGATCTCATTGGCTGCTAATTTTGTGTTCGAGAACGTTGTGTAATATTTGGCATCAATCAAAAAAAGTGTCAAAATTAGAAAAAAATAGTCATCCAAAAACGGACATCACTGGAAGATGGTGAAAGTTGAACGCATTCGAGCATCAAAAACGTCAATGAAATGATAAACTTCCGTTGTCTACGAAAAAAGGGAGCCCCGGAAATCATCCATTCGTCTACCTCTCCCTCTGAAGTTCTCATTTTGTTGAATTTCACTTTGACTACGATTATGAGGTAGACTATCTCAACCTACACTGAGATCAAGTCTAAGTAAAAAATCCATGGCGCCAAATAGAAAGACTTTCTTTACACCCGTCTGGACTAACCATTGGTTCATCATTACGTTTTCCGCAAGCGACACCTTTTTTTACTAACACCTCGGATAGCTTTCAATTTTTGGACCGCTTTTGGATGTTTACGCAATCTAGCAATTTTCCTACAACCACTCATCAGTCATTTTGGGTGAAACACATCCATGACCAGGTGAGAGTGAGGTGGTTGGTTGGAGAAGTGCGGATCGAGGGATATGCATCTTTCAAATGTGTCGGGTGAGAAATTACACATAAAACTTGGTTTGGATCCTCGTTTTTAGAAGAGTTTACCTACATGGAAAATGAGAAAGATGCGGTGGCTAGCGGAGAGAGATAGGAAAGAAACAGTAATAAAGTCGTTCGTTTTTTATCCATCGTCGAAGATATTTCTGACAGGTCTAGCGCAAAATTCTTTCACTACGGAGGGTCACTAGTTTTGGTTTTGGATGATCTGAACGTATATGATACTATCCTAGAAGAGGATTTTCCATTTGATAATTTCGCTTTTCATTCTCTGTATATCGTTTTCCATTTCAACTAAGCAAATAGTGTCTTACGATATTTTCTTCCGCATTCGAAACTTCAATTCTTCAAGTTTTCAAGTACAGTTAAGAAACAAAAACCCCTCACTCAAGGTTTCAGAATACAACGCACATACTACAAACAACTACAAGCGGCATTCCTTTCTGACTTCTCATAAACAAGAGAGCTTGCAGATCAGAAAGCATATTAAACTCACCGCCCATGAAAAGAATTCATGATTGATGGCTTCACGTATGATGATCCGTCCGAAAAACCTGCGTTGCATGCTTGCAAGAAACACGGGAAGCACTCCCCTTGGCGGTATTAATTCAGAACGTTTATTGGTATGGCCATGCATGGACTTTGGCGGAAATAGAATGATAAGGGAATAATTTTCTACACCGGGGAGGCCAGAACAATCACGGTGGCAGTATCAAACGGCGGCAAAAACCGCTAAAAAGAAAAAAGCGAAGGACAGATTAAGGTGTGAATGATAGATGATAGGCGGCTTTCACACCTTTTTTTTTTGTGAGATCCCGTTCTGTTAAACCTACAGAACACCGGGCGTAGACCCAGCGGAGACTTCATTTTTTCCATCGTGTGATCTTATCCAATTTCTTTTTCGTTCATGTTCTGATTGAATTGTGATCGAATGCAGACCAATCTTAACTATAATACTTCATATTGAAAGCTCATAAAATGTAGTACTCTTGTCTGAAAGACTGCGGTCACTTGTTCTCTGATCTGATTCTGAATCGACATTTAGTTTTCTTGATTCTGAATCTTTATTCTGAATCTCACAGTAGATTCTCGAAGCATGACATCATCGAATCAGCTGATTCATGAAAACTTTCTGAAACTGTTCAGCTTCTGGCACGTCATCAAGTATTACTCACGCATGTTCACCTTTCAAGTAGACAGTTCATTTGTCCTCTTTCATTATTACTCACGACATCATCAAGACCCTACTTATAAGCGTTCTGAATACCGCAAGCCTTTTTTCCGATATCTTCATCGTCGGGCTAGTTCTGGGTACTTCCAACACATCCAGTTTTTCGAATTTGAATTTTTTTTAACCTCTCCTTCGAAATTTCAGATTTTTCATATAGCTTTTTGGGATTTTAGATGCCATTCAAACCCGGAAACTTACAGAGGTTTTTTGAAAGAAGGCCTGCACTCTTTCAAGATTGGATGCACATTGTTTTATGGGATCATAAAATTGCTTCCTTCTGTTTTGTGTTTTCATTTTATAAGATTTTCAGTTACCAAGTAACGGAAAGAGAGCATTTCGAACATGTTTTCTTCTTTAAGTACTCCAAGATGTTTTTTTTTCAGTTTCAATTCTCCACCGAACTTTTGACATCACTAGCTTCTCTACCTATTCCAATCATCTCACTTTCAGAGATTCCATTATAACTTTTCTCTTGTTTCCTCATCCTCCCGTTACGACCTCAATCTCATTCTGAGACTCCCCTTTTAAGAAATTGATGTTTTTGTTGAAAATCGAAAGTAAGCTTTGGAAGAGACCGGACAACTCATTGTAGCTTTCACTGGAAACATGGCAGAAGGCACTTCCTTCTGCTTATACTCACACATTCATTCCGAATCTTGGCAATTATCGAAAAGTGAGAAGAGGTAGGGGGCGAAAAAGTGAGGGGAGAGAGGAAGAGATCGGTTACGCAACATGGAGAATAACTGAAAGAGGTGAGGTGTGAGAATGGCGCAAAAACACGGATGATGCCCTTGTGTTGTGTGCTTTTAATATGGGCAAATTTCTTGGCATTTCTCTCTGTTTCGTCTTCCTTAAAAACTAGTTAGTCGCTCGGATAGCCTCTATATCTTTTATGTACATATGTGTGTATAGCGGCCAGATGTAGTCTGTATTTCAATGGATTTCACCGCACTTTCATTTGTCCTCCCACAAAACACATCTCATCTAACTATTATTCACTAACAACTTGTCCTTCCTGCCAATCGCTTCCTTATTCATTTCAGTCGTACTCGTCGAATGGCACTGCATTTCGAATCCTTATCTCTACGATTTCAGTTTCTCATATCAATCGTAAAGGATAATTCAAATGTGTTTAACTATTCTCAGGCAGCGTTTATGCCTGCAATGCTTACTGTGAACCTGGTTTTCTCTTCGTTTGCAAACACGCTTTAGGATTTCGGTGATGCTCTGGAGTACTGAAATTTCTCAAGCACAAAATTTTTATACAAGTTTTTATGTATTTATTTTTCTGGCATTTCATACCTTCAATCAAAACCATTCTCCCATGACGAATTTTAATTACTGAGAATTTTTTTCAAAACTCGTCCCCAAGTTTTATGGTCCTTCCCTGTCTTTTGCATTCCTTCTCAAGGTTTACCGTGCTTCTTTCTTTCCTTTCTTTCATGTTGTGTGCTCTACTCCCTGACTTTATTCTCGAGGTGGTTCTGGTCCGTGACCACCTCTAACAACCTTGCCGCGTTTCCAAGTCTCCGAGGTTCTTCTCGTTTACCACCGTTCCGTTTCTTCATGAACGAATAGAGAATCCGCGGCAATCTGAAATAACAGTAACTAGCTACTTCTTTATTTCTCTTCTTCTCCGCCATGTTGCATTCTGCCCAATTCTTACTCACGCGCGGATCAAGACGAGATATAGGGCAATTGTAGCCTTAGCGGTCGGTTGGTATGTGCAGCAGGGCGTCGTGGGAGTCCATAATCTCTTTGTGGGGGCAGCAGGATCCGTTGAAGGCAGAAGACCACAAGCGGATACTAATCGCTTTCCACTGCTAGTTCCCCCCTACAGTATTCCTCTAAATTTTTGGATTAAGCTTGAGCGAAGCGGGCGAGAAGAATCAACTGGTCACGTTCTTAGAAAGTTTGAGAACAGTTTTTTTTTCTATTGCCGAACTTGGCGGAGATCGATAAATCACTGTTATCTAAACAAAACAGGCGTAGACTAAATCAACATATCCGCTGACATCTCATCTCGTTTTCACTCTTCTCACTTTTCAGCCCTATCGGTCATGCGTGCGGGGTTTAGAGACTGTCAAAAATCAGGTAGCCGTTTTCTAATTTATATTTATTCGATCGGATCATGTAAGGCTTATAGATATGAGGAGGGCGAGGTTGTGTAATTGTTATGTGGGAGGCATAGCGCCTGATTGATTGTTATCTTTATACGTTTAATCTTCATATATATTTTTGTTGTCCTCAAGTCTGCGTCTCTCCCTCTCGCGCACTATTCAACCGCCTACAGGTGTGGAAATTTCAAAATTATCGCAAATCTGGTCAAATCTTTTTTTTCAAAGCAAACGAAAAAGAAAATGCTATCGGGGCCACCTATTGCGCAACAACACTTTTCACTTCGGCCCATATGTTTGTTTTTGCTTCCTCCTTTTCTGCTACCAGGAGATTTTTGAAACTCTGAAACCAGATGTCCTCTGAAGAGTTTCTGAATCTGAATGACGCAATTCAATCTTTCAATTCAATGTAGACACTACTGTAGACGTGCTTGCTTCCGATGATCGACCGAGCCACTTCAGATTTCAAATCTATTCACTGTTTTTGATCCCTTCCTTCTTGTATAATTCTTTTCGTAAGCTTCCTTGATTCTGAATTTTGAACTTCCAACTTCCAACTTCCCTTCAAAAATGCTTGCATGTATTTTGATGATTTTTTGTTTTCCTTTGTCTCTTTTTCCTTTTTCATTATTCTCTCATTCCAAACCCTACCCCTGCTGACCACACTGTAAAATGCTTCAATAATATTAAAAGTAAGCCTCCCCCCTTATTTATTTTCCACAAACACAAGGGTATATAAAACATGTCATACTGTAAGTTGTTGATTGTGTTCTGATTTGTAAGGGGGTCCCTTGGTTTGCCTATAATCAAGCGATCTTGTTTTCAGCTTTTTCCACTCCATTGTTCCCACTCTTTCTCTCTATTCCATACCCCCAAATTAAGTGAAGAAACTGATGATGGCCAGATGAGAGAGAGAGGGAAATGTGGGAGGAAAACAGAGACAGGCTATAATGGACAAATGGACACCACATAGTTTCATTTGAGAATAACCATTGTTTTCTTTTCATTTCTCTTATTGTCCTTCAATCTGAAATTCAGTTCAAATGTTCCATCTCTTCTGACTTACTATCAATTCAACATCAACTCACTTTTTTATCCAAAGTTAAGAAGTGGAGGTGGAGGAGTTAATCGCGGGATTATTTTGGGATATTCATTTTAAGCTACTAGCTCTAGCTATAAGTATGGCCCCACCCTACTGGGATTTGGCGCCCCCTTCGGAGGATATAGAAATTGAATTTTAAAAAGGTTTAAATCTAGATCATCATAAAACTTTCAAATTCGTTTAGTTGGTATAAAAGTGGACAAATACTGGTAGGAAAGTGGTATGACAAAGTTGTCGAGCTCCTTCTAGAAGAGTGGTTTATGGTTATTGTAATACTTTGTGCCATCCAGAAGTTCTCCTCGATTTATGATTTCTATATTATTTTCTTCCAGTTAGTGTTGTTTTCTTTCTGTTTTCATTCATTCCCTCTCCTGTCCTTATCCTCCTCCTGTTCTCTTTTTCCCACCCCAAATTGCTATAACAGTAATATCCTCAAAAAGAGAAGAAGCGAAAAGAAGAGGCTGAAGGTTGTTGATCGAACAGTTCTCCATTATCGCCAATTAGAAAGAGGCAAGAAGCAGGAAGTGGCAGTAAATATCCTCTTTCTATCAGGATAATTTCGCTGAGTTTTTTTTCATGACATCTGGATGGCTACGAGTCCTTTATCACTAGCATTTGATCCGTACGTCTACACGCGACACAATCTCGCTTCCACCGTTTTTTTTGGTGCCTTTGTTGTCTCCTAAACCGCTATATTCTCTGTTTCTCTTTCCCTACATATTCATTTCGCCCGTTTCGCTTTTTGGTGCTTGTTCTTAATACACTGATGAACACTTGCCTAATTTGATCTGACCGTTTGCTCTTTCCAACGGATACACGATTATCTTTTCAAACTCTTTTTTTTCGGATTTATTTCTGAAACTTGGTAGTAAGTGTAGTGCTCGCTGTTAAGCATCAACCGGATGCGCGCACGAGTGGGTTGATGATGCAGGTGTTAAAAATGGGAGCAGTTTTGCTCAGTTCATTTTTAGCAAATGAAATGAGCAGAAAGTTTCTTGATTCTCTCTGGAATTCGCACTCTGGAATTCGAATCCACCATCACTGTTACTCCTATAATTTTCGTATGCCTTGTTTCTGTCAACCGCTACTTTTCACACCATCCATAATTACAAAACCAGATGACGATCAGAAACGGGCAAGAACGTCAGGAGAAAAAACTGAGAACGATGATTCGCCTGAAACATAATACCAGAGTATTCGGCAAGAATTGTCAAGTTCGGCATAAATTCCCGTTTCGATTATCTCACGTCCGACTGATTCAATTCGTTACTTTTTCCGTTTCTTTCTCTCTTTGTCTGATTTCTTCTGGATTCTTCCTAGTATCCGATACCAACAAGTCTTACAGCTGACCATTTCATTCCAATCTATATTTGCATCACAAATTCGCTCCAATGGATGAGCCGGTCATTGACACTTCAACTCCTGAAACTTTGGAGAGAGATTTCATGGCATGGCTGAATGTGAGTTCTAGACAATTCTGTATCAATAACTGTTTTGTTTTTCAGAGTGATCCATCAAAGACCCCCATTCGGAAATCCATGTTCACAGGCTCGGAGGCTGTTGCTCCATCTTTGGTGAACCAGTTTACAGATGTATTCGAAGTGAGTTATCCGCGGATATTTTCATATACATGGAAATCCAAAAATCGAAAACATAAAATTGAACTAACAATTCGATTTACAGGTCGGCATGTACAATCCGTACTACTACCCGGACACATCGGACAGTGGATCACCGTCTTCCTTATCTTGCTCTTCTATTGACTACGACGTGCCACCCCCGCCGCAATATGAGAAAGATGTGGCTCGCAGTTCAGGTCAGCAGGATTGAAAGGGATCAGAAGTGGTTTACGGGCTGAGAAAAAGATTAAAGCAATGAGATGATAACTGTTTTCTACTGAAGGAATTTTTGTATAGGTTTAAAATAGATTTTTTAAAAGGAAGGGCTTGATTTATAAGTCAGAGAGTAACATTAGGCAGGTGATAGTTGTCTTCAATTAATTACACTAGCCATAAAATCTGAAGAGAAAAATTGTTGTGAAGTGCCGACAGTTGTGAAAAGCAGTAAATCTTCACACTAATCAGATTTCAGTCCGTTCACCCGCCAAAGTAGCGGCGACATCAATCAAAATAGAGAAATTGAGAAGTAGACGGGTTGTTCACATCAGAATTCTAGTGTTCCGTTTAATGTCATTTTTTCCCCCATTTTTTACATGCACATAGAAATTGACAGACTGAGAAACCCATCATTGATATGTCTTATCTTCTATCACTATGACATACCGCTGACTGGATTTCTCTTTCATCAGACTGTCTGGCTTGATGATGATTGTCTTGTTTGGCAGATTCGAAGAATCAACTTTGGATTGTTTCAGGAAGAAACCAACTCGGAAGGACATACAGTCCCGGATTGCCGTTGTCGATGTGTGAACGCGAAGAAATTGTGAAGCTGTTTCAAGTTAGACCGCAAACTTTTTTCTTCCATAGTGAATTGATTTTCAGGCCGGATGGAAGATTTGCGACATTTCAAAGCGTCTGTGTGTCACCCACAGCTGTGTGAGCAAGATTCTCAACAGGTGGGTAACTTTTAAAACTATTTCAAACTCCTGTTTTATTTTTCAGGTATCGCCAAACCGGATCAGTGAAACCCAAGGATGCCAAAGAAGGACGGACGGAATCTCCTTTGGTCTTAGCCGTTAGAGATTATCGGTAGGATTTCAGAAGCAAAGACTTTGATTCATTTTTCGAGCTGCTTTTTCAGGTCACGGCTTGGTATGTGCAGGCAGAGTGAGATCCGGGAGCAACTCATAAGAGATGGGATTTGTACTCGGGATAACGCACCGTCGAGGAGTAGCATCAACCAGTAAAACCTTTTATTGAGTATTCATGAGTTTAGCCAAACATTTTCCAGCATTCTACGAACAAAACTGGACATAAAGCGAAGGAAGAAGTGTTTGTCTGATGACTAATCAACAATGGGAATTCTTGCTGTCACATCAACATATGGCTCAATCCTGATGCATTTCCGTCTGCTGATTATCTTTTTTTATTTCAATCTCAACGACATCCAACACGTCTTTCATTAGATGTCTCTATCCCAATCACTCCTAATCGTTTTAGATCTCTTGGTCATCATCTTGTAACTAGCTGGTATCATTTTCTCCACCGGCGACATCTTTTCTTTGTCTGTAGTTAATTTGTTATTTTTTCTGCCAACTGAACTGATTCAATATTTGAATGGCATCATAATAAAGCGTTTGTGTAGTGGAATTTGCTGATATCTTCCAAAGAAAAGTTTAACTTTCCCAGTCTTCACAGTTTATGAAAAGTTTCTGCAATAAATCACATTTAACTAATATTTCAATATTTCATGCCAACATGTGACCGAAACATTAACTTTCACTTTCCAACTTCACTACTTTCTAACGTTCTGCGTCTCTGAGAAAGTTATTCTTCTCAGTCTGATATTGGAGAGAAGACGTTGAGAATTTGATTCTGCTGCAAAATCTCAACCCCAGAAAAAGAACAGTCAACAATTATTGAGTCCTTGAGGATTTTGTAGAAACGACACTGATGTAAATTTTCATTTTCTCCACTTTTGAAGAAGTTATGTGTGGGCGTTTTCAGACAGATGTCGCACTCTGACAAAGTCCACATTGGACTGAAGTATCCTGAAACTGCACAGGTTAGAAATCGAGTTTCTGCCCAATTTTCCAGTTAATGATGAGTTTTAACTTTGCCTCAACTTCAGTAGATTTGAAAAGAAGCTCCATGTGGATGTATGCAATGAACAGGATGTATAGATTAAGACCAAAAGTATTATCGCGAAACCTTTGTGTTGAAATTTATTTAAAGTTTGAAGCAGAAAAAAATCTTCAAACCTGTGTTATATCCGATCGAAATCATGTTTAATACTTTGACAAAGTCTCGAATGTTCGGCAAAAAAACTATAAAGATTTGAAATGCAAGTCAAACTATTTTTGATAAAATCCGGATAACTCCCGGATTAAATGACGTGATGTTCAACAGAGTTTTTTTTCCACGTGGGCTCATATTATGCTGTTGAGATCTGATAAATTGAAGGGTTGACGAGTGAATTTACAAAATTTCTGCAATCGAATCTGATACATTGCAACGTAATTCTAACGTAGAATAAACGTTCCATTTGCGTGATGTCATGATACGAAAGTCAAAACTTTCACTTTCCAACTTGACAATTTACTGACGTACTGCGTCTCTAAGTAAGTATCTCTTTTCATATCTTTCGCCAATTTCTCTAATCATACTTCGGCCATAAAATTCTAGAAATCAGAACACTTGTGATGGTTTTTTATAGTTTGAATTCAAGTCAAAAGCAATGATGCGATGAATCATGGGAAGGTAACTGGAAGAAGCAAAACAAAAACAAACTGCAACAATTGGTGACATTTTTCTTTATTCTTCACCTCCACTTTTCCTTTGTTTCCATACAGAATTTGACCAACAACTAATAGTGATCATTTCACATTTAGGAACGGGTTAGCCATGCTGTTCATCTGAAAGCCCACACAGAAATTAGAGGGACTTTCTTGAGCTGTGTGTGTGTTATTTTTTCTTTCAAGATTTTTCTCTTCTCTCGCTTGCCCGTTTCAGTGGATGTGTGTTTCTCTGAGTCTCTTCTCAGCCGCCGAGAAAAAATGAACGGGCACTCGACAGCGGGATGAAAGGAAAAGAGAGACTTGCGTGAGACGCAGAGCGTCAGAAATTGCTGGCGTTCGAAAGTGAAAGTTGCCAATATTGAAGGATTTCGCAATACATGGAAAGTGCGGAAAACTTTGAAAATTTCGGAAAAGTATGCTTAAAAGGAAGTCATAGCAAATTACAAGAGTAAACTAGAAATTGTGGGCGACGAACTCCTGGAAACAAGGGTTGAAATGAAAAAAAAATTAGAGCTCTGGTGGGCTGTGAAAACATTTCTTCAAGAACATGGCAGTGAACATGAACAGACTGTGCTTTGATAATCATAATAATTTTTCAGTTCAATGACTGAAAAAAAACATTGGAAAAATATATATCAGGTATTCGAAGTTTTAGATTTTAGTGTGCAATAAACATTTCATATTGTTTTCATAACAAACCTAAAGGACTGATATGAGGTCTTCTTAACTACTCAGATTCCCAAACACTCCTTTGATTCCCAAACATACAGACCTCCGGAATTTCACATTATCTCCGTGATCACAGCGGGGAGGAGTACATCAATTCCTTTACCCGTACAAAAGTGAAATCTCCAGCGGAGATACTGAGGATAGATAATCCAGGTCACCGCTCTGTTATCTAATTAGGTCACCCACAATGATATATATGTGTACAATGAGAAAGTTGTTCTTCATTCTCTTTCACATGTATCCTTTTTCAACAGAATCACTTTTTCCTTTTTTATTTACTTTCTTGATTTCCAACAATGCGATTGTTTTAGATATGGAGCAGAAATGCGCCCCACGGCGCTCTCTCCGACTGTTAGCTATTGCTTCGGCAACACTGGCTACCGTATCCATGATGGCTACTATTGTTATTGTTCCACTTGTGTACAATCATGTTCAGCATCTTCAGTCGGTAATGAACAGCGAGGTTGATTTCTGCAAGGTGAGCTCCATATCGGAACTATGGGATTTTCAATCCAAAGCTTTCAGACCAGATCTCGTGATATGTGGCGTGAGATGGTCACTGTGCAATCTGCAACTGGAGGAATCCCAGTCCGTACCGCCCGTCGCACTCGTCGTGACAACTACGGAGCTCAACCAATTGCTGCCAGTCCACCATCCTCCGCAGCTGGATCTTGCTGTACCTGCCAAGTTGGCCCACCAGGACCACCAGGACCCCCAGGAAGAGACGGACGCCCAGGAGCCCCAGGACGTCCGGGAAATCCAGGACCACCAGGAAGAGATGGAGCGCTTCTTCCAGGACCACCACCAAAGCCACCATGCCAAAAGTGCCCACCAGGACCACCAGGACCAGCTGGACCACCGGGACCAAAGGGACTTCCGGGATCACAAGGAGACGCAGGATCCGCTGGACAAGATGGCGTCCCAGGACTTCCAGGACCGCCGGGACCATCTGGACCACAAGGAGCACCAGGAGTACCAGGAGAGAAGGGACCAACCGGAGAGCCAGGAAAGGTTATCAATGGAGCACCACCAGGACCACCAGGACCACCGGGACCGCCAGGACCACAAGGACCACCAGGACCACCAGGAAAAGACGGACAACCAGGAAAGGCTGGACCACCAGGTCTTCCGGGAGATCCAGGAGAGAAGGGATCCGATGGTCTTCCAGGACCACACGGAGGAACCGGACCACGTGGACCACCGGGACAGCCAGGATCTTGCGACCACTGCCCACCACCAAGAACTGGACCAGGATACTAATTTCTTCAAATATGAATTCTTATATCCCATTGTCTTCCAACTACCTCTTATTTTCTATTATTATGAAGTTTTCGAGTAATGCTGAGATCACGAAACATCATCTGCTTCAACATCACCTGGTTTTCTAATTAGCCGTTTTTACGTTTTTGCGGTTGATGTTAGATACACCAAAACGTCATTTTTGTTAGTTTTAACTTTTTTTTTGTTTTTAGTGAAGTTGGAGAAATATATGAATGCGTAATATTTAACAAGAAAGCTGACATTTTTTCTCCATCATGTGACCGAAGATTTGATTGACATAGATGTCCGAATAAAAATTGATATGTCTGTATACTCTGTGAAAGAGTGGTATCCTTATTCTGTTTTCGAGCTTTGATTTCAAAATAGCTACGAAGAAAAACTTAAAAAAGAAGAAATCTGATTCACATTATTTCGCATGAAAGTTGGCGCAAAATCCAACAAAAAACTCATCATCTAACTTCATCTTCAGCTCATTCTGATCTCCTTCTCCTCTTTTCTTCAAGTTTTGCAGCTTTTTGTGGTCCGTTTTTCGCGCCTCTCGTTTTTTTCTCGTTCTTCTCAAAAGTGTCTATTGCTGCTGCCCCCGTAAGTAGTGAAAAAGCACTCAAGTGAAAAGGAGAAAGTGGAGAAGGAGACAAATGGAGCAAAATGAGGAGGAAGTCGATCTTTTTGCAGAGAAACTGTCGAACGGTGAACTTTCCCCCGCTGAATAAACACCTCTCACCCCATACGTTTTACTATTTGTATACCAAAACGACCCACAAGTTTTGTTGTCAAAATTTTGAACTTTTTTTTTCGATACACATTCAAAACATGTGGAACTTCGTTACCGCAAATGTTTTCCTTATCGTGTCTTTTGCGTCGAAGTAACATCTTATTGACAGATTTCAACTATTTGAAAATTGTAAACCGTCAATCTCTCAGTGAGCGGAATTTTTTCGAGTATTTTTATTGACACCACTTCGATTAACTGTGCTCACAAATGACTCTTTCAGATGTTATCTTGAAGTTCTCCTCTAACTTGCCTCCCTTATGTTCCTAATGTTTCACTAGTTTTTTTAGTAAAACTAATTCAGTTGGCCATGATTCTAATAGTCTGCAGTCCATGTCTTTTGACATGTGGTTTCTGATTTAGTGCTTTTCTTTGTCTTCTGCCGTTTTCCATCGTGACCACTTTCCTAATGGTATAGACGTAGTTGTGCTCCAATACCATTCTCTAACATCCTCCAACTCCTGATGTGCTATTAAGATGTTAAGGTGTATATGTTGATAATGATCGCAATTAGGTCAAGAGTCCATATACACCTCTTCCGTATCTTCCATCCTGTTATCTATTATCATCATTATACCAAGCTGAAACTATTTACTAGGAGCGGTGTCCCATTTACGATTATTTGTTCAGTTATCATGTTCCTATTATTGTCGTGCGATTATAACAAATGTACTGTACCCCTTTGAGACCTCCCACTGGAGCCTATTTTCCAAGTGAGCTAGGTTCATTTCATTTCTGATCGTCTGCACTTCTCCACTTTATTCTTCTCGGCCGTTCCTAAGCATGTGAGTGATGATTTGGTTCTGGTGTGCATGTGGTTGTGTGGAACCAATGAAAAAATCGAAAAATAATGACATCGAACGAGGGAGTGTAATAGAAAACGAGACGAAGCAGATTCAGTTCTATCAAAAATTATGTGTGTTCGCCAGCTCCATGCATGGGGTCCCCAATTGAAAATTGCTTTTGTGTTACTACTACTCGCATCGTTTCGTTTTTGTGTGTGGTCGCACATACACTAGCCAATTTACATTCCATACGCACACATAACACGTCAAACCACGCTGCTACTGAATGAGAAGGAGAGGGGAGCGCCGTTCGAACCGATTAGCTCGTTGCAACCAAACAAATAGTTCAACGACAAAATTAGCATAAATTTGATTAATGTCAGCGTTTCCTATTGATATTCATCATTTTCCCCCTTCGTCAGGAAAGCAACCCAAAACCTTCATTAATCCCAGAATGAGACTCGACTTCCGAGAATAAAACTCTTTTGGTGGAGACTTGAGATACTCATTATCAGTTCCTTTTTCGTTTTTTTTTTGCGATTTTCATAGTTTTCATAGTTTTTCTCACCTACGTTTACCATTTCCAAACAGAGAAGCTGTTACATTATGACTACCACTTCTCAAGTATTGTCTTGAATTCAGGTGCAAAACCGGTTGTAGACATGAATTATTGTCATTAAAAGTGTAAAATTATGAAAACTGATTTATACCTCATCTCGATTCTCATGATCAACCCCTTATGATTCTTGAGAATCAAATCACCTGGTATTGGTTTCTTTCCTTTCTTTTTCTTGTCTGGCTTTTGACTAGTATCCTTGAGACGGAAGCTTACTATCCGAAAAATGTTTCCTTGACCTTTCTACAAATGAGAAACCTTGCTTGTAATAACACGTTCTGGCGATGACGTCAATTTTCCGAGGACTATTTGATAAGCGAACATAACACCTTCTGATTTTTGATTCTGAAATGTTTAGGACGATATCTGGTTCTATTTCATAACAATAACACTTTCCCGAGTCATAAATCCTCAAATGTCCGTTTCACTCTTACAGTTTCCTGTTTTGTTTAATGATTTCATTCTGATTTGCAAAACTTTTGGTAAAAGTTTTTTATTCATGGCTAATTACACTTTACCATGTAATAGTACACGTGCAATTTTTTGCATAGAGAAATTAAAGAATCACAATTTCACCACTTTTTCACTTACAAATCACGATACTGACATGAATGAGAGCAAATTAGTAGGTTGCGTATGCAAAAAAAG
The DNA here is from genome assembly GCA_900536305.3 of Caenorhabditis sp. 40 LS-2015. Lineage (NCBI taxonomy): Eukaryota > Metazoa > Nematoda > Chromadorea > Rhabditida > Rhabditidae > Caenorhabditis > Caenorhabditis tribulationis. Next base: position 66,697 of record LR545332.1, on the reverse strand, counting down.
AATTGAACATGCTAATTTCACTTCTTTTTTTCCTGCATCCGTCGTTGACACCATTTGGAAGAAGAAAAACTAGAAATCGATGAGAAGTAGTGTGTCACAAAGATGTGCGAATTGAGGGACAGGGCACTCAAGAGACCCAGAGATGACTAGTGACCACAGCGCATAGACAAAATTTGCCTCGTCTTCTTGTCTCCGGCGGCCCCCATTTTTGGGGGGCCCCCGTTTTGGCGCTTCTCTTGCGTATAATCGAGGTTCTGCAGTCACCTAATGGGTCTCGGGACCATCCATCTTTAGGTCTCTTTCCGATTTGTAGCCCCTATTTTCTGGCGGAGACCTGAGTCGATCTTCGTCAAGATTATCATAAATCCTTCTCAAACAAGATTGCCTGTCACCTAATTCGCGACAAAGACCTCTTGTTTGACGTGTTTTGTTTATCTTTCACAACATTATATCTCTCTGATGTTCTTATTCGGTTTCGCCGTCAACGAACACGCGTCGATCTGGCAACATTTAGAAGCGAAAGTGTGATAAATTACCCGATCCATTGCATCCTCCTCCATCCCATCCCATTCCGTTAATGATTTTAAACTTCCTGAATCAACTGACTCACTCCTCCATTCCACCACTTCTTCCTATTTTTCCAATGAATTTTAAGCAGTTTTCTGAACTCGAAAACTTCTCTCTCTCTCTGTTTATTTTGTTTAATTGCATTTTTTTTCATCTGAGAAAATAGAAAAAAGACCTAGACATATCAAGCAATGGATCAAATTTCAAGTTTTCTTCGGATGGTTTCAAATTCAATATTTCTTCTTTGAGAAAATCTTTTCACAGCTTGCTCGAAGTCTTCAACCGCTTTTGCTAGTAACACGAAGGCAAACTTCCGTAGCCTCTCATTGGGTGAAAAAATAAGAAAACAAAAAGACGTCTCAAACAATAATCCGTGTAGTTAGTTAGTTACCGGCCACAACACAAAGAAGTGGGTTATTTTTTTGTGGTTGATAGTATAGTTAGAGTAATGTAACAGCTGTGTTTCCGGTTGATTTTTATATAAAGTACCGTGCAGTACGATGAACGATATCACACGATTTCCTGAAGTAAATATTTGAAAATAGTAGATTTTGTGCATCTGAAAACGTATTTTCCAATCACCTTAAATCTATCTGTTTTCAGATAAATCGTGTTTGGAAAGTACATTTTTAGTTGCTCAAAGTTGACCATCTTCCTCGATTTTCATTTGAAAACCGATGGAATATTATACTAAACGGTACTTCAGATAAATAGATTCGTCAAGAAGGGAAATGCTAGAACATTGAAAGATTGGATATCAGACTTTTTGATTCTACTGTTTTTGATTCAAAAATCTGATTTTCCATGTAACCCCGTGACTGATACAAAGTTTTCTCGACCGGAAAGCTATGTTGATCTGCCAGCTGTGACTCAACTTGTATACCTGATTCATGTTCTGACCACCGATTCCAATTCGAATTCCTAGCTACTTTTTGGTGTCTGATCGTTAGACCCTCTCCTCCCTCTTCATTCCAAACTTTTATACGACATCATCTGAAGCGGAAACACATGTTCTTAACGTCGAGTCTTCTTCATCTCTTCAGGAAGAAAAAAACGCGGGTGATCAAATCTGATCTCTCAAGTGCTCCTCTTCTTGCTTGAAGGAAAACGGGACCTTCGAAGAAAACATGCGAGGAGATTTCGAATCGAATTGAACTTTTCACTGCCTTCTCATCATGTCGCCATTTCCTGCTCCTCCACAACAGTTGTTGTTCGCTCCCCCTTTTTACCACTCCTCAGTTTTCCGACTGATATCGTTTGTCTTCCTCTCGAGTTTTTTCGCATGCTTTTTCTTTTTTTTTTCTCTCATCTTCTTTTTCGTTTTGAAAAAATGAAGAAAATTTCGGAGAAGAACATCAGATCATCTATGCAAATGTTCGATCGGTCAAGACTGAACACAATAGAGGTCTAACCTTGACACCTTCTGGCGACATTTGCCGAAGCGACTGTGAGTCGGAAAACTGATTCACCGACTTGTTCTGGAAAGGGAAAGAAAGAAAAAAAACTTTGAATACAGTAATAATCTGAATAACGTGGTATTTGGCTTCTTTAGATTAGGTTGGGTTTATCTATTAGGTATAGAAAATTAAAAAACTGAAATATTCAGAACGAAATTTTTCTGACAACTGGAAGTTAGTGGAAATATGAGAGACACGTTCTCATTGAGCGCTGTAACAAGTTGTTTTTCGAACCTATCGGTGAACTTTTCGAGAAAAATCATTTGCAAACTTTGACTCCCAGTCTTTTAAATTCACATGTCACAGAACACATTCGAAATTTGACTAAGCTCTTCCGTCATGATTGTTTTCTGCTGCACTATTCCAGCTATTTCTTTTCCATAACTGGACGACTTGCATCAGTGTCTCCAAAACTCTTTCGATATTGAAATTCAATTCCAAAAACAGACAGACAGCCGGACGATTGAATTTTTATAGTACACCACCACTATGGGCAGCCGTAAATGCGATTTTAATAGCTACCCAGGGCAGGAGAGTAAATGCAGATGACCTTGGTTTTGGTGCACTGCCACTTTGTCTAGTCAATCTTGATTTTATCGTCGTAGGACCATTATCCGGTCCAAAAATAGACCAACTGTTTTCTTATTCATTCGTTGGTCCTGGATCCCTTCTATTTACGCTTCAGCCACACTCATCAGTCAATTCACCTAATTCAATCCAATTCTTCTCCATTTCCACTAGCCAATTCTCAAATTGTTCACGTCCTTTTTGACTCTCCATTTACAAGTGAAATTTGTTTAGTTTTTGTTCTGCCACCATGTCCGATCCAAACATTATTTGTGTTGTACATGGCAAACCATCCGATTTTTGGACAATGGGAAAAATTTTCCAATTTTCTGCTGCAGCTAATTGAAAATAATTGAAAATGAGAGAATTTTGTATTTTTCTTTTTTTTTCTGAAAATGTAGTGGTGGTATGACGAACTGTAAGTTATTATCCAGATTCTGTTTTCCCAGTTTTCCTTCATTCTTTGAGATTTTGTTTTCTTCATTTTTCATATTTTTCTCCCGATTAAATGGAGTGGTGGTGTCTTTTTCTTGGTAGCCGGCCGATTTTCATCCACGAAAAATCTAATTTCTTCCTACTATGGCAACCTCTTGCTGCCTTGTTCTCCCGCCTGAGTATTTTTTTCCAACCACGACTTCTTCTCTTTTTCCGTTTTCTCCTTTTTCTGCTAAAATTTAGAGACGCATTTAACGAATTCTATCATGAAATCCTAATTTTGTCCGGAATTTCGGGGATTTGGATTTGGAGGAAAAGAAATATCGTGAGAAACTACTTTTTTCGTTTACTTTGTTTTTCATGCTCCGTCTTTCAATTCATTTTCTTATTCCCACAGCTTCAAATTACCGAAGTTTTTTTTAAATTAGACTCTTCCTTCAATTTTTTTATTTCGATAATTGCTCCTTTCGTGGTGGTGTCACTCGAGGATTTTTTTCTAGTGCTCTCCTTTCACTTAATTCAAATATAACGTTTTTTTCGTGAAAAAAAACGAAGCACACACAATTGTTTATGTGGCACAGATTCGAGATTCGCCGCAGCTGAAAATTTGATACTCTCGAGTATTTTGCTCATTCACTTTTTGCGCTTCTCGTGTTTCTCATTTTCCCACTATCTTTCCCGATGTTTACTTTTTGTTACTCTTCATTTGATTATGTGTTGATAAACTATTTAGTGTGTGCCCACGATGAGCAAAAAATTCCTTTTCTTTGCTGGTGCTTAGTTTCCAAAGTTTTTCACTCTGTGAGAAGGGTCAACATGACCATTCTTGATTAATACTCTCCTATGACATTAGATATGGTGCCTCTACCAGGTGAAACATATTTGACTCACCTCCGAAAAGAGCCTGGTTCACAACTTTGAGTGCAGTAATAGTTCTACTACTCTTCAAATGCTCTTGAATCTTCAAACTTCCTTGTTTTATTCTTTCATTTCTATTCAACACAAGCGAACGGCCCAGAGTGCGTTTAATAGTCCCAGACATTGAATTCTCCTCTTTCTTCTTTTTGGACTCAAGGGACCACCTCAACAAGGGTTGCAAATCAATTTCTTCCTCCCCACATCCGGCTCTCAATCCAGTAAAAAGCAACAAGAAAAAAAAACAGAATCCCTTATTTTCAGCCTCCATTCTTTCACAGCCTTTTCAGTGATTCATCCTTCATTTATCTCTATTTTTCCATTGTCTTTCGTTGGCTCTGCCAAGTTTTGTCCACTTTCGAATAACAAAAAACTTTTTCGCATGGCTGGAATTTGAAAACTCCAAAGAGAAGGAGAAAATGATGATGGACAAGAAAGATAGTTAAAAAATGAAGTTTGAGATTTGAAAATCGAGAGTTTCGCCAATTAGTAAATTCCATGCGCTCTTCTTCTTCTCCATCTTTGCTTTTTATCCTTCCCTAGTCGTCGACGGATTCTGATGTTTGATTGCGCAATTTTTTCGTTGTTTGACCATTTTCGCCCCACACGTCAACCCCAACAACCCCACCCTGTCTCAACGGTTCCCCACAAGAAAACCGATACCATATGTTTGCATTCTCGTCACCTTCTTCTTCCTCGTTTTATAACAGTCCTCTCATTCTTCTCCTTCTCCTACTCAATTAGCTGTCACTATGCATGTGTAGATATCCTTCTCCTCGTTCGCTTTCTCTTTTTTTTCGTTGTTTCTCTGGTATATTGGTATCGTCTACCGTCTTGTTTGTCACGTCAAACCAATTTTGAAACAATTCAACCCCGCCATTCCTTGTGATCCTCCTCTGACTAACACTATCCTCCCGAAGAAGCAATAAGGAAGGGTGAAAATGAGTTTTACCCATATAATTTCCTTCTGCCATCAGCAACCATCTCAGAGGGCATCGATTGTAAATCATGTGCCGTCTCCCAACGACTGTCTTCTATTATTCAACACCTGTGTCTGACCTAGGATCGATTTGGGATTCGGTGTAAAGAACTGTGTGAATGTGGTGACGTAGCATTGTTCTCTTTTCCGTACGTTTTGCTCTTCTATTGATTCTTTTTCCTCAGAAAATTCATTTTAGTAAAGTATAAATTAGCAATTTGTCTTCATGTTTGTATGTGACACGACCACTGATTTTGACATGAATACCTGTCAACTGCAAGTAGGTTTTTTTTTCGATCCTCTTTTTTTGTTGACTTTCTCTTTGTCTCTCTTCGTTTGTTTTTTTTTAGTAGCGGTCAGTGTCCACAAATTTATTTGATCATATTTTGTTTCGAAATTCCATATGATTCACAGGTGTGAATTCTCGCGTCATTGGTTACGCCGAATGTTATTTCCGATGATATTACTTGTTTTTTGTCCACCAAACCTGACTGCTGTTCACTGGGATTACCATGCAACAATGACTGATTTTTGTCACTTTTCATGGCGGATTATATGACCCCAGAGGCCTCGGGCGATTTTCTTCCCTTTACTCGGGGTTTTTTTTGAATATCTCTTTCTTTTCTTTCACTCTCGGTTTTTTTCGTCTCTAACGAAACGTTAACCTAGAAGCAATGTTTCCTAATTTTTCCACCTCACTGAGTTCAGTCTCTTTTTTTGCCCCCGCATACCCGACTCAAAAGGAAACGCGGGAAGGATACAAGGAAAAATTGAGAAGAAGTCAAAAGGAAGACAACGGAGGAACTCAAAGTCCTACTTCAGACGCTATGTTGAATAAATGAGTTCCCACCCCAGCCACTCCGTCCAACTTTCAGACGTTTTCTTCCATTGGTTTTTTTCCGTAACAAAGCATCAACAGAAGAGTGAGTATGATAGATTCTGTCGGTATAAGTACATTGGGAGACCTTCTTTTCCGCGTAAGTAGCTGCGGTCTTTTCCTCGCCGCATTTTCCGCTTTCCTCTTTTGCCACTCTTTTTGCAGCTCGCTGAGCATCGTTTGCGCCTCGAATTCTCAATTTCCTCGTACACCATCACATCGTTTCATATCGTATTTTACTTATTTTTTGAGAACATTTCTCTTGGACGAAAACAATTCTAATTAATTTACTTCCTAGTTGATTCATTTGGAGATCAGTAGCATTGATAGCGAGAAAAACGAATTTCTGGGATTTCATTCCATGGTTTTCTCAGCAATTCTGAGAAATTCACACAGTATTTTGATTTTTTTGCAAAAACCTCGGTAATTAGAAATAAAGTCAGTGAAGATTTCGGTTCTCTCATAGCATTCTGTTTTGACCAATTTCATATATTCAGTTTTTGCGGAAGAGTCCTCATTCTAGAACAAATTGGGTTAGAAGTCCAAAAAAAAAACAGTCAGTTTGTACTGAAATCCAGGCACACATTTCTTTTTAAATTCGAACGTGGATGTTTAAGTACAAATCAACTGTTTCTTTGTACATTTAACCAAGTTTTCTCAAGATTTTTCACCCCTCATAGACTGATTATATGAATGGATTAAAAATTTTTTTCAGTTTTTAAACGCTATATTTCACTTTCTTTAACGCCATCCTATGTGCGAACCACATCCTAGTGAGAAAAATTATCAAAAAAGCAGGTCAATAATGTGATACAAATTTGGTTATGACCGTATATCTGTTAAATATAGATTTGAGAAGACGTTAATTCCTTTTGGAATATAGAATTTCTGAGTTAGAGAACGAAGCCACGTGTACTTACGGTCAGTTCAGCTCATTCCTTTGTTGTCCTTATACGTTTGTTCAAATCTTCTATTTACCTATATCGCCGCATCAAAAATACTGAAGCCTTTTTTCTGTTACCTTTTCTCCGCTTCTCCAACTGGTCAATGTGATTTACCACCGACAATCTTCTTCTCATTCTTTGTTCATTTGTTCATTTTTCCATACATTTTAAAGATTTCTCCGCTTTTTCAAATTCCATGTTCTCTATGGTCTCCCTCATTTATCTTGTTTTGTCTGCTCCAATTGTTACACGTCTTGACTCTTTAAAATATAAGACAACAACAGAACATCGAAAAATTGCTCTGAACCGAACATTTTACGTTTTCCAGTTCTTCTGAGGTTTTGTTGTTTATGTGCTTCCAAATCGGTTACTTGGGTTCCAACAAATGGAGAGACATGGAAAAATGAAATTTCATGAATTTTTGAAACTTTGAAATAACTCTCTTCAGCTCGAGTTTGGAAAGGAGCAATAGTGAATTGTATGTTTTTTCCAATTTTTGACTTCTTTGTGTTTCCAGATAGACTGTGGCTAGAACAGATTGACAGTGCATGTATATCCTGTTATGGTACCTTCAAATTTTTTACATGGGATCACTATTTTTTTATCACAGAGTTACGGTGGTCGTGGGATATTCTGAAGAATTTGGAAAATATGTGAGTTTGAAGCTACTACAGTGACAATTGCAGTAATTCCATAGCTACAGTTGTAACTTTCAAAGTATCAAAAACTGTTCGAAGTTCAAATAGTTATCACTTACACGCGAATCTCTCAACACTCATTCAAATTTCCAACTTTCTGTTTTTCTCGAAGCATTCAAAAATGTACATCAAAAAATTTTCCCACAATGAATTGTGCCAAAGTTCTTCCATCAGAAGCAAAATCAAAAAGCGGAAAAGTCGGAAACAATCCAAAGCAAGTTGGTTTCTCACAGTAAATCCAGTGCAAACGTGCCGTTGTGGTCCATTTTTTCCGATCAAGACTCGATAAATCTTGTGACCAAATGGCCATTCTCATCCTTCTGCCGGAAAACCCACAGGACATGTCCCAAGTTCTTTAATGCGCCCTCCGGCCTAGGCTGTTTCCATCGTTTCTCCCATTTCGCCATTCTTCCGTTTTTCGTCTTCTTCGTTTTCTGGCTTGTCTCCAGAACTATGACCACCGCCTTCTGGCTCCAAACACACCAGAACCACTTCTTTTTGTCTTGGGCACAGAAGTAAAAGAAGAAAAAGAAGAAGAAAACGAAGCGGGAGAAGATGACTGCCATCCAAACAACGGACACAGAAACGAGCGGCTCATCTGTGAGAATTTCATTTTGCATCTCATGACGGGTTCTGTTCGGGAATACTCTAGATAAACTGGATCGAGACGCGCAAACATCTCTCTTCTCTTCTGACGTTGAATAGTGAATCCTCCACTCCACTTTGCACTTTTTGTAGCTTTGTTTTTCGACATCACGACCAAGAATCTCGGATGACGTCGTGACTTGAATCTTCCGTCGGTGGGTCTCAGTTACTCAGACATCATACAGTAATTGAAGTGTAGCTCCATCATTGGAGCAGACTTATTAGACTATTCGTACAGCTTTTCACAAATTCTGATTCCTTTCTTCTGGAATAACAAGCTCTCTGTTTTCAATGCTCTCGCTATACTTCCGGACTTTCCTGTCTTACTTTTCCCTACCCTTCACTCTTTCAAATTGAACTCATTATCTTTTCTTTTTCTCTCTTTTCTGCTTTCTTACTACTCTCAAAAATTAGCATCATAAAAAGTATAACTCTCGATTGTCGTCCTTAGTCTCCGCTCTTTTTGCGCGATTTACTACGTAACAATCTCAATTTTTGCAGATGTGCTAAACCTTTTATCGGGTCGATAAAAAACAGTGACTTCTCTTACTGAAAATGGGTGACCGAAGCATCGACGAGGCGACCGTCGGCTGCTCAGATGATGCAGAAACACGTTCGTGTCCCGGTGACTTACGATCAGATCATTCATCAAGGCCAATAAGGAGTAAATGGTAAGAATTATTAAAAAGATTTGAAATAACTGTAAAAAATTTCCACAACTTTTGGGTTGTCGAAACTTTTTTGGAATTGTTTCTGAATCCTGACTCTTTGTCGATTCGGTTTATCATTCGGAAGTCGCAAAAGCTATAATCACAGAAGACAAGTTATGAGTCTTAAAAGCCGAGGTTCCGTTAGCGCCTCCAAATTTTTCGAATTGTGCAGTAGGTGAAGTCTGAGCCGGCAACTTCCGAAACTCAAACAGTGCGTACCAACGAAACAGAGAGCATATTTCAATGATCCCATTTTTCTGAATATTTCTGAGCGTACCAGACGCCGTTGTTTTCGTTGTGTGAACTTTCACCAAAGTTAACACTTTTTTGGCTGGTACAGCAATTCAATAATTGAACTATCGCGATTTGAGAAGCTCGTAACTTATTTTCTGGAATTTGACAACAATTTTTTTAATGTGAGAAAAAACGATCAAAAACCTCATGTGTTCAATGGAACTTCTCACATAATGAAATGTCCATATTATAGTCCATATTCCCAAGTTAAGTTAGGAAATCAAGAAATGTGCTTCTCGAAACCAACGCGACAGTGTTTCAAATCTTCCGATAACCTAAACTCGTGATCTTCACTTGTATTCCTATCCTTCACGAAGGCCCAAAATATCCTATCATCTCCCCTTTAAATCCACTTTTCTCTCGATGGTTTATGAACTTTCAAAAAATCTTCAGGAGCCATATGCGACAGGCGTCGCAAGGAGTACCACCCCGACATATGGAGAAGGCACTTCGGAGGAAAGAATTCCAATTGCCAGTGAGTTTTTTTTTGTTTATTTTTCGTCACTCTGAAAATTGGGAGTATTCGGCGAGAAAGGAGGAGCAAAGGTCGACCACTTCCACCCTGAGAGGAACAGTTTTTTTCACAATTTCTCATTCTCATTCCCCGCTTACTGAAGTCTCTTCTGAGTATCCCATGCAACGATCGAGAAGACGAAAAACCATTTCCTCGTTTCATGCATCTTTTGTGTTTTGTTTATGATGATATCCTTTTGAATAAAAAACGAGAGAATTGTCGCAACATTCGGATAATTGGTTATATAAGTGTGAATAGGGGACCCATCTCTCTCCTTTCTTATGGGCCGATGAACTATAATTAATATTTATATTAAGGCCATTGTTTACCAGATCTTGTAGAAGCATCATTGCTTCGTTTTTCACATATATGACCATTATGAAATGAGGTCCAGTTTGAACACAATCAATCGAGAAATATTTCCAGAACCTTACTAAAAAATGCGTCATTCGACACCAAAATTTCCTACAAAAAATACTGGGGACGCAAGAGTCATTCTCTGATATAAACATTCAGTTTTCCTCATTTCTTTTGATTTGGTTTCTGATTCTGATCGATCATTGGTTCCCACTATCTGTTTATCCTATCATCATCACTTTTTTGCAATTTCAGCCACAACAGCACGAGCTAATCGAGCGAGAAATGACGGTTCTCACTGAGGAGTCTCAGTGTGGAATCGGAAAATACCGGCCGCGGTGGTTGCAATGGCTTGGGAAACAGTTGCCTATGATTGTGCTGCTCTGCGTCTATTGTAGTATACAGGTATGTTATCTTCAGTTATTTTTGATCAAAAGTTTTATTTTGCAGGGCCTCATTGTCAATGGATTGGTTCCTTCCGCGATTTCCTCTATCGAACGTCGGTTCAAGTTCAGCACCAGCCACATGGGTAGAATTGTCCAATTCTACGACTTTGGATACGTGCTGTTTTGCATTCCGGTGTCGTATTTTGGAGGGCGTCACAGTAAACCAGCAGTGTTGGCCGCTGGACTCGCTTGTATGGCTCTGGGATCCCTGATCTTCTCGGCTCCCCACATCATGTCGGACTCCTACTCAGCTTCCCAATCCAATATGTCCTACGGAACATGTTCAATTGAAGGACGTGAGTACATTTTTCTGAGCGGATGACACCCTTCCGTAGATAATGGGAACCATTGAAAGCTGCTGAAAACTTGTTTTCAAAACTCTAATAAAAAATAGGTTGTATTCTCAGGTCTACATCGTGTCCTCTGTGACTCATCAGATTTGTTTGATGTTTCAAACAAATTTGTTTGATGGGAACATCTTTGTTATGAAATGGTTCACAAACAAACTTTGGAATTTTCCAAAATAGTCAAAATAATGATTCATCGAAGCGAAACATTTTCAGTTTTGCGAAACGACATGACGTCACCGGAAGCACTGGCTCAAACCGCGTGCCAAAGTGAGAGCCAGATCCAACACTCATCCACCAACTTCTACTTCTACCTGTTTTGCTTTGCTCATTTCCTACATGGTATCGGAGCCACTCCACTCTTCACCATCGGAGTCTCCTACATCGACGAGAATGTGGGAACTGCCAAGTCTTCTCTGTTTGTCGGAATCTTCTATTCGTTTGCTGTTTTTGGACCTGCTATTGGTTTCCTTGGTGCTTCAGTCTCTCTTCAATACCATACCGACTTCTGGCATCTGCCTCCAGAGCAGATTTTGAAGTGAGTTCGCTTTCAGGTCTAGAGTCCGAAACATGTTCTGATCTTGAAGGGTGTCGTCCGGAGAAACGGATCCTACTTGGGTCGGAGCCTGGTGGCTATCGTTCATCGTCGCATCATTCGTCGGATTCGTAGCTGTCCTTCCTCTTGCTTCACTCCCCAAAGTGCTTCCCGAGTCCCTGAATTTCCATCGAACTCGTCTGCAAGATGCTGCTATTCAAAATCGCCGTAGGACCCCCGAGTGTTGTGGAATGCCAGGGTCCAACAAGACCGCTGCTCTGAATAGTGATGCTCCCCTCCCAGGTAAACATTCTGTTTATCCTCTTCCGAAACTTCCAGTCGTGTTCTGACCGTCTATACTCACATTGTATAATCTCCCGGTACAAAAAATGTCTGTGAGATGTAGTTGGAAAACAAAAGGAATGTATTCTACAAGTGTCTGCAGATAGGATTAGTGAGCACTAAACAATTTCTTCGTGAACTGTAATGAGTGGTGTTTCAAATGATCACACCGGCTCACAAGCTACAGGGGAAACTTTGAACCGTTTTTCAGAACAAACCTCGTTGCTCTACTCATCAATTCCATCTCGTGGCAGCGGGCCTCTCTGGTACAAAATCTGGTTGGATGTTCGTCACATCCCAATCGCCATCTACCGTATCCTGACTAACTGGCTCTTCATGATCATCACCTTAGCCATGGCAGTCGACAGTCTGGTGGTCACTGGTGCATCATCATTCATGTCCAAGTACCTCGAGAGACAGTTTAGTGTCCGACCGAGCAAGGCCAACTTGCTCATCGGTTGCGTGATGGTGCCAATGGCCGGAGTGGGATGTATGGTGACTGGTGGAATAGTCAATCATTTCCGGTTGAACAGCAGCAAGATGCTCAAGTTCGCTATCGGACTCATCTTCCTCTCGCTTCTCTTCTCCCCCATGTACTTGATCTACTGCCCACACGCTCCATTGGTCGGAGTGGACTCTGAATATCCACAGTTTGAGTAAGTTAAAAATAACAAATGAAAGGGCACACAACGACATTGCAGTGGCTCGATGCCAGACTACAATGCTTCATATAGCAAGGATACGGAACTGGTGAATACGTGTAACAAACAGTGCACTTGTGATCCCTCTGAGTACAGACCTGTGTGTGCCGAATTGAACGATGGTCGGCAGTATACCTACTACTCTCCTTGCTACGCTGGATGTGCCGAATCCTACTCAGCTTCTCTAAAAGTGGGGTGTTTGGAAATGTCACTAGACATTCTTTATTTTTAGGAATACACTCAATGCAGTTGCGTCCCAACCAACACTAAGAACCATCCTCGTATTGTCAAGAAAGGAGTTTGCGAGCCACAGTGCACCGAACTCCTCTGGTTCCTTCTCCTCTTTGCACCACTTTCCTTCTGCACTTTTGCCGTGGCTGTCCCTATCATTTCCGTTATCCTCAGAACTGTCGATTATAACGAGCGCTCCTTCGCTTTGGGAATCCAATGGATTATGATCAGAGTCATCGGAACAATCCCAGCCCCTGTTGTGTTTGGTTGGATGTTCGATGTCTCCTGTATCAAGTATCAAACGGATTCCTGCGGAAGTTCGGTAGGGCAGAGTTGCGTTGTTCAAAGATTATACTAAATTTTTCAGAGCAACGGATGCTTGATGTACTCTAACCAATATCTTGCGAATCTGTTCCTCACCTTCACTATCAGCGGGCAAGTCATCACATTGGCGATCCTCATCGTAGTCTTAATGATCTTCGGAAATCAGCTCAACGATGACTCTCACCACGGACCAAAGCCGGTAAGCAAAAACAAATCTTCAGTTTCTAGCAGTGGAAAAATGTTCTTGAGAATCAAAACATCCGTATAATACTTGAAACCATGATTGTTTCAGGGAGACCTCCAGATGGAAGAGGCTAGTCTTGTCGAACGCAAAGAGCTGGAGCCCGAGGAAAAAGTGAACCTGACACAGTGATTCGACACGACGCTCTTTTGTAATTTCTATCATATAACCATTTCCTTTTTTGCACCTTTGCTTTTCACACCTACTTCCAGCCATCATCCCCGACCCATGTATTTTTCCCGTCAAGCTCTCAATCACTTTCTAGGCGCAGAAATGTGTACTTGCCGAATCGAAACTTTTTTCTTCCCTCTATCTTTCCATGTTTTCTTTTTCTTTAATTGTTTCATACGGGAATCCTCAAGCCGTCATATGAAATACACCATCCCTAGTCATGTCGGCTCATTCTCCGATTTCGTTGTTTGCCAAAAATCCTTAACGTTGTCATTTTCGCACACTCGCTATCCTTACTCTCCTTCTTTTTTTTCTTTTTGTTTCATTTTCCCACATCCCCTTAGTACGTTTCCATATTTTTCCCCTTGAAAATCCATTCTTAAAGGCTGGTAACTTCATAACAACTTGTTTCATCATTCATTTCTCCGGTCCTAGAGTAGATTTCTATCATTTCTTTCTGAATGTTTCTGTTAAATTTTCTCTCATTCTTCTAATTCCATCCATCATCCGGTACGATCTGTTTTAGTGAGATATGTTTTCGATAGCTTTAGGGCATTGGTGTTGCACGACAATTCGACGCTTTATGTTCTTTTTTGGAAGTGTTTCTCATATCGAACCCACTCCTGTTTTCTATCTTCACACTTCATGAAATTTGTGAACCTTCGAGTTTTCTGTTCGAAAAAGCAAAAAAAAGACGAAATGAGCACGACGGAAAAGTTTCGGACAAACAATCTCAAAACTGGAAAACAACAGAAAATCTAACAAGTTTCTCCAGATGTGTATATTTTTTCAACATCTATGTTATTCACTCAGATCTACGTCAATTAGCCAAACCAAATGCAAACTCAAATTTGCTACTTGTGAATTCTACTGAAAATTCCCGATTTCTGATCTTTTGAGTTTTGGATTTTCTTCAGATTTTTTAAAAATCAATTGAGTTCTCAACAATCACGTAATTATGACGCGGATGAAGTCTCTTTTGTATTTCCATGAAATTTGGGGAACGCATTTTTCATCGTTAATTACGTCAAGAGCGCCATTTACCCATCGTTGTTTTCAACTGTCTCACCGTCTTCCATTGTACTTCCAGAGCCTTGAAAATACAATAACACACTCGAGACAAGACAATGAGAATTATGATACAAAACTAGTGTTTTCAGTCGTTCCAATTGTAGTTGTACACCTACAAACACGGAAGCGCGCGGAGCAGACATCTGTTAACCCCAATGAGCTCTAAACTTTGCCGGATTAACGGAACAAAACAGTAGACTTCTGATATTTGATTGTTGTAAAAAGTAGAAAAAATCACAGAGCTAAGCCACTGAGCGTAAGAATAACTCGGTTTGTTGAGTTCGTTCTCTTTAGATGATTTCTAGATCAGTGATTCTCAAATACCACTCCCTTTTCTTCATCTCTTGGCTCTACTGAAGTCAGTTGCATCTTTCTGCCTTCATCTCGTATTCAATACTAGTCAGGATCCAAGTATCTTGCACTTTTCTCTGTAAGATATCATAACACTGTGCACTTTCTAAAGTCCATTGTTTTAACACTCGATACAATACGCCAATCCACTATTCCTGCCTGGATTGTTGAGTTAGACTCCACCCCTCCAAATTTCAGAGAAGCGTCTGTAGGGGCGGAGCCAGAGCCACCACACTCTTATCAGCACTTCACTTTTATTATCTCATAGATATTGAACACTTTCCTTACTTGCATTTTTCACTTTTTTGATTAGAGCGTTGAGTTTGATTCATGAGTGAACAAATTGTCTCGAGCTTGGTCTTGTAGAGACTGTCAGAAATATCAATATGAGTTTAAACTCAGATTGATAGGACTGCTGCATAGCTAGTTGTCAGGTTGTATTAAGTCTTTCTTGATTCATCTTTCAATCCATTTAGTCTGTAAACTTTCGACAGAAGATATTCTGCAATAGAAACCAGTTCCGGGGGTGGCGCTAAACATCTTCTCATTCGAGTTTCCCTGTTGCTGAGATACTGGAAATGCCTCGACTCGGATACCTCACTCGTCGTGTCTGAGCAACGCTATTTCTTGAAGACGCCCACATGTAGTCGTTTCACCATCAGTGAGCACGGTCGTGGGAATCTCTACATTTCTTTACGCTCCTGACTTTGTCTTACACTTTCCCAAAAACAAAAATGTTCTAACTCTCTTGTTATTTTCTCTTGTTTTCGAATATCAGCTTTTCTGCCATATTGATTTTCTTCCGCTGCAGGGTTATCATAGGTTGAGAAGCAAGTTATGGGTATTGCTATATGTAAACCTGAGCGGGATGCTGCTCGCCAGAACCGTCAAATCGAGTCTCAAATCCGCATTGAGAATCAGGCCAATAGGCGAAAAATCAAGATGCTCCTGCTTGGGGTATCCGATGCTGGAAAGAGTACCATTGTCAAGCAAATGAGGTTTGTTTTTTTTTCTTTGAGGAAAACAGGTTTTGCATTCTAGAGTCGGATATTTGAATGGGTTCAACGAGACGGAGGTGGTCAACGCCATCTTTGTTATTCGGAACAACATCATTGATGCATTCAAAAACATTGCCATCATCGTTTTGAACTCTGATATCATCAAGTCTCCTGATGAGAAGGCAGGTTTCTAATTATGAAATAGGGAGTCATAGAGTCTTTCTAGGTGGTCCTGAACCTGTTCGCGAAAGAATCAGGTAAGATCGAGTTGATGCAAGAAGTAGATGAGCTCAAGCTCATCAACACTATCCGTGGTTTCGAGTGCGTCAAAGTATTTTTCGAGAACTTCTCTTATCACCCAATGGTCCCCGACCACATTCACTAGTGGGTTTTACTGGGAATACCATATTTAACGTTGGAATTTTAGCTTCTTCCCAAACTTGGAAAGAATTGCTCAGTCCAGCTATATCCCAACAACCGAAGATCTGATCCATATGCGGCAGACTACTCTCGGAGTTCATGAGATTTCGTTCGACTACCAGACTCAAACAATCCGGTTTGTTTCTCAATATTGCATCTGCGTGTTTCAGTGTCTATTCCAGACTTATTGACGTGGGAGGTCAGAAGACGGAGCGTCGCAAATGGATCCATTTCTTCGAAGGTGTCACTGCAGTGATGTTCATCTGCTCTTTGTCATCTTTCAATCAGACCACCGAGGAAGAACCAAACAAGGCGTTTGCGGTGAGATAGAGTGTAGAGCTCCTAATGCATGTAAAAAACAACGTATTCTTAGACGGGAGATGGTCGACGGAAACAGTCGACCCCTACTGTGCTTGTATCGGTGGGTGCCAATAGAGTCATTTTTTCGTGATCGAAGAGATCAGTAGTGACGAATTCATCTTTCATATTTTAGTGGGAGTCGTCACTCAACAAAGTGCAGAACAAAATTCTGGTCCGCTCCTCTGGCAAAGCGAGAGTCGAGAAACCGGGGGTACAATCAAAATGCACTTATGATTAAAATTTTGGTTTTGTAGATGGTCAATCGGCTCGACGAGAGCGTCGATTTGTTCTACTCTATTCGCGATAACAGCTTCCTCCGCATGTCCAACTTCATGCTCTTCCTCAACAAGGTTGATCTTTTGGAAATGAAGTTGAAAACAGTTCCATTTGCCAACTACTTCCCGGAATACAATGGATGGATTACCTCCGACAATTCAGTACCGTCTGTTGCCGAGTACATCGAAAGCCTGTTCCGCCAGGTGATCACTAGAATAGATTCAGTTAAAGGGCACTCACTACAGGACAGAAAGCCTGGATATATAAATTTCGTAACAAAGGGCAGTGCAGTAATACACAAATGTTTGTATGCACTTGACTCATTTTTGTATTTTCAGGGATTGGATCAAGATCAGCGGATTTATTCCCACTTGACCCAGGCTACTGTAACCAATAACGTTGAGTACACATTCCGTCTGTGCTGTGATGTCGTCTTCAACAAAAATCTGGAGGAAACCAGCCTTGAGTAATCAATTATTTCTGCTTTTCTATGATCTCCTTTACTACAAATTCATGTTTTTTTCTCATGATCTCGTTCATTTTTTTCACTTCTTTCCTCCCCTTTACTTCTACTTTCAACACCGAAAATTTTTCCCGGATGGAACCTTTTTAAATCCTCACTTACTTCTCTGTACCAACTTTTTACCTATCCATTCAATTTCATCCTCCATACTTCAGCAGTAAATTGAAATCCTTTGAGAAAACCCGTCATACTTTTGGTTTGTAGTCAAGCATTTCTCGGACACCAACGTGTGTACGTTCTTGACAAAAGTGTGTCGGCCCGCATCAAACGAGGTCATTCTGTGAGGGAAAACGGAAAACACGCGTTCTCTCACCTTTTGATGAGTCAAAATTTCTTCCGAAAAACTCACCGACGCGTTACCAATTTGACTATGAAATGAAATGCGCTTTTTTTCATCTCCTGATCTTCTTCCCCTACATTTCTGATGCAACCGATTACAGTATGTTTTATAAACGATCGACTTCATCTTGAATAAAGTTTTATCCCAACTTTCAGTTATCTCGAAGCAAGATTTGAAACATTTAGACGAATGGGAACTGAAAGTACTCCGAGATTTCGTCAAGGGTCGCGCAATAGTGGAGAGAATCCCATTGGATCTGGAAGACAGCCCAGGTTTTGATTTAACCGAGTCCGATTCCGGCATAATTGATCTTATGAATCCATCGATGATCAATCAGGGAGGAATGTTTTCAGTGAGATTCTGTCATTTCTGAAGCTGTATCCTTGATTGTATTCAGGTTCCAGATAGGAAACAATCAATGCCAGCACCATTGACCCCACCACAGCCAATCACCCAAATTATCACCCCAGCCTCTAAGAGGAAACCAAAACCACCATCAAAACCCCCACAAATGGAAACATCCAGCAAATCTTCTGTTGAAGACTATAAAAAACTGGCAAGCATGATTCAGGTGCTTGCGCGATTCTCGTCAGAGTTGATCCTTTTGGTTTTCCAGATGTTCATCGACCGTAGAACCCACAAGCAAAACGGAGTGAGAACTCAAAACGCACCTAAAAGTAGTGAGAAGAGAAGGAAGAACTCTGGCGAAGTTTCTTTGGAAAAAGTCAGAGAGCCTATCACTCTCACAACTATTAATGCTCTACCAGATCAGATTATCACTGCTTCGAAAGACAATCAAGATGTCACTTTTGATACTGACTCGGTGGGTGGCTCGTCATCATGTAAAGGTTCATTTCGAAAATTTTCAGAACAACGGTAACAAATGGAAACCTATGCAACGGTTCGCCAATGAGGAGAAACCCATGCCAAAGAAGCACAAAAATACTAAAAGTAAGTACTTTCGTAAACAAAAACATATTCCGACCCCTCTGAAAATCACTGTGCAGGAGACGGAACAGATCGGAAGATTGAACAGGATGCCTAAACAAATCGTCCTTTTTGATCTGCACTTCTGCCTGAGAAATACTTTTTTTTTGAACAAATGGAAGATTGAAATCTCTGCCAGAATCTTTTTGTTCCCTTTTTCGAAATCAGCACCTTTCTGTCTCTTAGTCGGTTTCACTTCAACGCAGAGATGCTTCCCAGAAAAAATTCACTTTTCATTGGCACAAACAAAGAAATCCACGGCATTACAAGATGAGGTCCTATCTAGGAGGGGTAATCTTTGTTGGCGGTGGATAAGAAGAAGACTCATTGAGAACGAAATAATTGGGAGACGTAGAACGACAGAGATGAACTAGAGAAACTATCCCCGCCGGTTTTTCACAACGCATCCGCATTTCTCCTCGCTTCCTACAAAAGACGACAGAACCAGAAGTCCTTCGAATGAAGTCGCCGTCTTCGCCGCGTCGACCGTCTTCTTCACTTATCCACAAAAACTTGCTCTCTTTCAAGACGCGCATCTCGTGGATGTATACGTTGACGTGAAAGACGATGAGAGGAAGAAAAGAAAGAGAGCGGACTAACGTAAAAAAGATCAGAGAGAAATTAGAAAAAGAGACTGAGCGACTCGTTTTTGTAAGAAGCAGGAATCATGAGATTGTCTTGCGCAGAGGTGTTTTGAACATGTACGTCACTTGACGATCATCGAAGATGAATGCATTGATTTGTTACGTAAAGCACGAAGCTTGTTGGATAGCAACGAAACAAATATCTTCATGCCGCGAACAATTTGTAACAATCCCCTAAACAATAGTTCCCTGCTTGAAAAATGACCCGGCGACACGTGTGATTGAACCACATTTCGAACCTGTAGTAAAAAAACAAAATCGAATTGTGCACTTTTAAGAACCAACACGTATTTGAATGAAATAGATTCTAGTTTTTGTTCGAAGAAACTACGATTTTCAGCTTCGCCTCCAAAATCAAACGAGGAGGCACGGCTGAAGGAGCTGAGCGCTGAATTAACGAAAATACTGAGGCAATTAGAAACGACAAAAACTGATCACCAACCGCAGGTTCATGTCTTGCGAAACGTAATGACGAGACTTCTCTTTGTCAAACACACAGGAATACTATTTCAGGGATCAGCAGAACAAACCGTTGACGGACAGTATACGTTCATTGCAACGATCACTCTGGTCAAGGATGGAGATAAAAATATTCTCGTTGATACCGGACTAGGAACCAATATCAATGCAAGAACAGAACTGATCAGATGTAATCAACCCCTTGTTTTTTTGTAATGTGATTCAGCTGTTCTAGCTTTGGAGTCACATGGATTGAACCCTGCTTCTGTGGATATTGTTGTGAGTACTCACGGCCATCCTGATCATGTTGGCGGTGTACATGACTTCCCAGATGCCACTCATTATCATGGATGGTACTCTCATCGAGGAGCCAAATTCAACCTAACTGCACTTTTCGAGGTACATCGTTTTATAAGATCATAATCGCCTCTTTGATTTCCAGAATGATACCATGAATTTGTCTGAAAACGTGATGCTTGTCAAATGTCGTGGACATACGTCGGATGATATAGGAGTTGTTGTTCGAGATGTGAAAGGGCGGGGCGACGTACTTGTATCAGGCTAGTAAGGATAGAATATTTCTTACAAGAGATCATTGTTTTTCAGGAGACTTATTCATGAGAGAGGAAGATATCGACCATCCAATGATGTGGCAACCATTGTCAGCGGATGTCATTGCGCAAAGAGACTCGAGAAGGCGTTATGGCTGCATAGTGGATTGGATTGTTCCAGGACACGGCAGCATGTTTCAAGTAACAACAAGTATCAAGAAAGCTTTGAAGTGTTGACCATTATCTCCGTCTTCGTTATTTGCTTCTCTCAAATTGAACCTCATTTCTTGTTAAACATATTTTTGAAATTTTCATCTTTACTTTTGGTTTAAAAAACTGCTCCTCACAGAAGACTGAATACACATTGAACAATTTTGGTGTAAGATCAAAATGAAAAATGCAACATTCGATGAAGGACAGATTCAGTCTTGTACGTCAACCAATGTCCTTATTGCGATTTTACGCGGAAATCTGGATTGCCACTGGACTTCTGATAAGGGATAAGAAACGAAAAGACAAAAGGGGGGGGGGGGATATGCCACGGATAATGCCCAACGAAACCTGGTCCTCCGGTATAAAAGCGAAGCACCATCGTTTCATTTCCTACATTTGGTTTTCTTAACGACGATTATTTGAGGAATTTTTAAGGAAATTTCAAGAAGTTTGAGAACTTTGGAGTTTCGATGGTATTTTCATGAAGATCTGCATCATCTTCTTTTTTTGAGTGTTTGTGAATTGCCCTAGTGTTCAGACCATTAATCTCACGACTTCTCTCGAAGTCGGTGAATGTTTTGACCCGCATCTCGAATTGATTACCCATTGAAGACAAAGTTTATTTCCCGCTGTAGCCTCTTCCTTTCCTCGTTCTTTCTTTTTTGAGTTTGATCGGAACATCTTTTGTTCTCGTCTGCAAACGTTCTGAAAAGTCTTTATTCTTCAATTTTCTCATTTTCGAAGTGTATTCTGCCCCTGTCAGATGCGCTTTTCTTTAACTTGTAAACTCCAAGTTTTTTCAGTGTTAAGGCAACCAAAACATGGACGACACGCTATGTTCTGTATCTAGATGTTACTGTTCCGTTTCCCCAAAACTGACAATTCAAAATTAGAACAAAAAACATCCCGGAGTTTCTTGTTATCTATCGGTTGAATAATCCTTGAATGCAATCATCATCTAATTGCGCGGCGGTGGCAAAAACTTGATTGTCTGCGCCTTCCACGAAAAAACGTTTCGGCAAGTGATAAGTCGAATCCACTTTTGTGGATGTGATGACCACCGCCGCCGATGAACCCGCTCGGCAGACAGGCGGAATCCAGTTTTGGGGGGAGACTTCGCCTCCTAACTTAGGATCTGCCATCATTCGCTTCTGTTCCATCCTCATTTGTTGTGTTGTTCTACACGGTGAAGTGTGGTCTTCTCCTTTCTCAGGTATTTTATTAGGACTTTCCTTGTCCGAATTTATTTTGCTATAGATTGTTTATGGGTGTTCTTATGGAACAAAAGGAGACATATTACATTCAAAGTGTCCGCGCATGCCCATTCCAATCCCTGAAAACCCCGAAATGATACTAACTATGTTTCGGAACAAAATAATTCTCCTATCTCCACATCAATCTGTCGAGTAGTAATCTTGAACAAGTTTATGTTCATTCTAAGTCTCCGTTCTCGTCTTGTGGTCGCGGAGAAACAACTGCATTTGTCGTCATCGCTCAATTATATTACCACATTTCCTCCATTATCCTCTGTCAGTTTTTCCCTTCTCCGATCGTCTCATTTTGATTCATTCCATCGTTCACAACATCTGAGTTCTCTTCAGATCCGCCGCCAAGAGAGATGGGTTCCGCGTGGGAAGAACCAAAGTGCGTTCTGATAACTGGTGGCTGTGGATTCATTGGGTCCAACTACATCAACTTCACCTTCAATAAATGGAAAAACACAAAGTAAAGAATTATCTTTGCGGCTCAAAGATACTCATCATCTACTGTTTCAGATTTATCAACTATGACAAATTGGCTTACGGAGCATCCCCATTGAATGTTGAGAAGGAGATCAGAGAGTCCCCAAGATACAAGTTCGTCGAGGCCAAACTCGAAGATCAACCAACTCTGATCAAGACTCTCCAAGACAATGAGGTGAGCTCCAATATTTCGGAAAACTCCAGCTACAATTTTTTTTCAGGTCGACATGGTCATTCACTTTGCTGCTATCACTCACGTCGATGAGTCCTACAGTGACAGAATTGGAACAATCCAAGATAACATCATCTCTACCACCACTCTTCTTGAGAGCATCGTCAACAGCCCATACAAGGGAGTCAAGAAGCTTGTTCACATTAGTACAGGTAACAGAACTGCTGACACTGAAAATTGAAATTCGATTTTCAATGTTTTACAGATGAGGTCTACGGAGACTCTTTTGAAGACACCACTCCAAAATCGGAGTCTGCTTCTCTTCCAAACCCAACTAACCCGTACGCTGCTAGCAAGGCTGCCTGTGAGATGGTCATCAGATCGTACTGGGTGAGTCTCTGAAGTTATTCTCGGATTTTCTGGAGCACACACACTTTTCAGCATTCTTACAAGCTTCCATACGTCATGGTCCGCATGAACAACGTCTACGGACCACGCCAAATTCACACCAAGCTCATTCCAAAATTCACAAAACTTGCTTTGGACGGACAACCCTACCCACTCATGGGAGATGGACTCCACACCAGAAGCTGGATGTACGTGGAGGACTGTTCCGAGGCCATTACCAGAGTGGCTCTCGAGGGAACTCTAGGTGAAATCTACAACATTGGAACTGATTTCGAGATGACCAACATTGAGCTCACCAAAATGATTCACAGCACGGTCACAAAGATTTTGAACAGGTAATTGTAGTTTTCAGTTGATTGTTTTAGCATCTTCTTTTTTCAGAGAGCCAACGCCGCCAACATTCGCTCCAATTCCGGATAGACCATACCACGATCGTCGTTATTATATTGACTTCTCAAAAATCAAGAACGCTATGGGATGGCAATGCACCACTCCGTTCAGCGAAGGACTCATGAAGACTATCGAATACTACGTGAAGTTGCATGTCGTCACTGCACGTCTCCAGGGTTAAATCGGACATGCCAACTGTTCCGATCTCATACACTTTCTTTTCTGCAGTTTTTCAACTATCGAATCGAACATACAGCCATATAATATTTATTTACTCTCCAAAATAGTGATACACATACCTCTCCAAGTTATCAGCAATAATCCCCCGCCTATTCCAACTCAAAACCTCCAGTTCAATAACCGTCGCTCTATCCGTAAACGCTTTCTGTGATCTTAATTTGCAATTTGTCTTTCTTTTCCGAACCCCTTAAAAAAACTCTAACTGTTTTTTCCTAACATTTCATACCTCTAACTTATATGAACATTCAATTTCCTATTTTCCCTCACTTACACAACATCACTCGTCTGAAAGCAGATAATCTATAACTCTATTTCATAATTGGTTTTTTTGTGCAGATGTATTTTCCTTTTTTTTTTTGAGTGCAATCCACAATTTATTGTCTTAATGAAGTGCGTGAAAACCGAATTGTGTTAAAAATCTATCGTTTATGATTAGTCTAATCAAGACAACTGAAAATCAACGGTTCGATTCAAACAACCGAAACGAGCAACTTTTTGACAAAGATCATCGGAAAAGACCAGGGTGAATACGGTGATGGGAGAAGGTTGACAATGAAGACAAAAGCCGGAAATAGTACCCATACACTGTTCAGAGAATGAGAGAAAAAGAGAAAATCGTCCTAGGAACCCGAAAATTGCACAGGAATTATGTGTGTAGCTTTGTAGGGGGCTAGAAGAGGAGAAAATTGACTATTGGCTGACGAAGAAGTGTCTAATTGTGCTTTTTCAAGTGGTTTTTGCAGTTTCCGTTTCCATTCTGCTTGGCGACCGCCACCGTCGATTTCTTCCGGCTGGCCTCTGGCTTCGGAGAACTTGGCTTCGGCTCTTCCGATTTGGCAAAGAAAATGCGACGTGGAATGCGAATGTCGATTGGGAGACTAAACTCATTCTCCACCTAGAAGGTTAACAATGAGACTTGCAATTGTTTCTGAAACACTCACTTTTCCCTGTGAGCCATACTCGAAGAACCACCCCAGCGGGAACCATGTCCTCATGCGATAGTCTGTTGCGGTGATTCCGGCATGATTGTAGGCGTACGCATGGTAATATAAGAACATACGAGAACTGATGTAGAATGCTGAAATACAGAACCTTGATATAATTGTTCTTGTTTTTTTCTCTACCAATGAAGACATCAATACTGTAATGCTCATGGGCGGCGAGAATAAGGAAAATAGCGAAGCAGTTGAGAACCCAGGTGAACGTGTGGAGTCCGGTCCATTCAGCTGGCGTATCTGAAATGCACGATAACAACCATTGTACCTTTACTTTCGCAAAAAATAACTCACATTCGGTTATAAAATGAGAGATCATTGTGATCACTGTAGTGTGTCCACTGAACATGTAATCTCCACAACTGCGAACTCCATGGAGGGACATTCCAAGATTGCTCCAGATGTGGAAGGCCTTGTGTAGTTTCTCTTGCATGGTTGTGTTGGGCTGCAACAAAAAATTTTTGAATTTGAAGCAACATAACATAGGAAATTAAGTCGATCCGATTCCTCTTCAAAAAGTATATTTGTTTCGTTTCGTTCAAGAATTCATGTAAACTAACCCTGGCCTCGCACTGCAGATGAATTCCCGGAACCGACAATGATGTGATGAGCATGGTGAAACAACGGAGAAGGAACACAGTTCCCAGTAGAGAGAACATCCGACGGGCGATGATGACTCTAAAAAAACATAAAATAGATTTGATTCTCGATTCTCATTAGAATCATACCTTTCTTTGTGGAAGAAGAGAACAGTAAACCAGACGATTGCGAGAACCAGTCCGATTGTCTCACACATGTCGAAAGCCCATGGAATGTGAGGAACGTTGTCCAGCACAATGTCCGGCAGAGGTGGATATGTTTTGGTGTCTGAAAAATTAGTCAATCGTCATCAGACTTCAACGACGGAGTTGCTACCTGGAACTCTATCATGGACCAGCACCATCACGAACGATGTGGCCAGGAACGACAACGAGGAGTATGCAAACGCGATAAGAAGCTTTGCGACTGACTTGAAGTACGTGTCAGGTCTCTCGACTTGTCTGATAATTTCCTCTCTTGAGATCAGCTGCACTGTTGATGTTCCATCTGTTGATTTAGACAGTGTATTCAATAATGTCTCCTCATCCTGCACAATTTCCGCTCGACGAGTGGTTGTGACGACATCCTCTCCGGAAATCGACAAATGGTTCTTTTCGTTGTACTCGACGAGTAGTCCGTCTTTCGAGTTTTTCCATGACGAATTTCCATTTGACAACGGGCGATGATTTGGATGAGAGACTGCAGATGTGCCGAGTTCAATAACCTGTAAGAACATATTCATTGGCATGTCCAGATTGAAAAGAAAATTCACCTTGTGAGTCAGTGTCTCAATGCCGAACAAGATCTTTTTTATATCTCCAAGACAGTTGATCGAAACGGGAGGGTCCTTGAGATCTGTGTCCGTGAGTGCGAGAAGACACTTGCCGTCGACCTACAAAATCAATAATTGCACCTAAGGCGAGAGGGCACCCACTAATTGGGGGCGAATAATGAATACTTTATTGAGAGGATTTGGATTATGATTGAGATTTTTATGGTTTCATCGTAACGAAAGACAGAGAATCTGATGAAATTCAAGATATTTCCAATTTGAAAGAGAAATGAAATGGAAAACGACTTACTTTGTGTTTGACTGCAAACAAATCCGCATACTTTGCCATTCCAATTTTTCTCAACCAAGTCGCCACATCCTCACATTGCCACTCGTTTGGATCCGCTGGAAGTGGCTTAGCATCCAACATCTGAAAAAAAGAAACACGTTGTGGAAGATGAAGAATGTTGGGTGCATTTTTGGAAATGAAGAGCTTGTGCGCAAGAAAACGAAAAAGAAGATTAGTTGGAGAAAAAAAAGAAGGAAAAAGGGAGAAGAGGAAAGAGCGTAGGAAACCTTTTTTCGAGACGCATAAATAAAAGTAACTGGCCGAGGCTGAATGAAAGGCGAAAAAAAAAATCGGATCGGCTGAATTTGAATAATGCGATGAGAGTGCATTGAAAAGGTATTGCTGAAAAGGGGTATCAAATGTACTATCGTACAGCGCTTGTTTTTGCTTTCGTTCTTCGATAAAAATATCTTCCGTCGAGTTTTCTCCTTCTTATTTTTAGACTCAAACGGCAGCTGTTACCCATTACTGCACCAGATTGATAACATATATCAACACAAAATGCATCTAGTAGCAGACCAATAAATCGAAACTTTTTTAGGAAACGAATTTCGTCATGAAAGTAGAAATGAGCAGAAGTTTAAGCGCGAAAAAACGATAAATGACGAACCGGTTACCAGTTATCTGGGAAGTAATTGCGCGAGGGACTAGGTTTCCCCCTCCCTCGGCCACGGCCGTGTGTTGTGTTTGTGCAACGTGGACATGACCTCCATGCGCACCTCTCGCGCGTAAGGGTGTGTTGTTGACTATTTCGCAACGGAAAAGGGCAAAAGGAGTTAAAGTTGGAAAAAAAAAACTTATGACTAAAATTGATAAACATCTGGAAAGTTGCATTGCAAATAAAAATGCTGATTAGAAAATAGCGTGTGAGCGGTGTGAGACGATAAAAAATCAAATGAATAATTCGTAGGTAAGAGAGGGCAAGTCTTGTAATGTAAGATGAAGGAAAAATGACAAGCCAGTTAGTGAGAAAAATACATAAAAAATTAGCCAAATCTATGCCGAGGAGAAACGGAGAGTAGTGAAAATGGAGAAGGGATATATGGGGAACGAAAACGTCGAGCGGCTTGTTACCAAGAGTGACTAAGCTCGAAAAGAAAGAACAAATGTGACTAGAGGTTGCTGTTGCAAAACGAATAAGCATGAAGTTCGTGTCAACACAACAAGGTGGCACACTGAAATGTCCTTTTTGGGAAGGGACCGAGTTATGAAGAACAATATGAATGAGATGTGATTATGTCTATTAGCAAGACATATGAAAAGACACCGAGAAAATTTGACTGCTTCAAATCTTCGAAACGTTTCAGTGATTAATGCATAACCTTGATGATGAGAACAAGTTTCAATGTCTGATTAGGTGGTGGAGAAATGAGATGAAAAATAAGAGTTTATTGAAATAAATATGATTACCATGAAAAAAAATAAAAGAAATACGACAACTATATCACCGGAACCCATACATAAATCACAACTGAGAAAAATTCAGACACAAAAACAGTGCTCATGGGAGGGAAATATAGGGAAAATGAGGAAGACTACTTGTTTCTGATACATCGAGACAACGAAAAAAAGATGATTGTATTACATTACAACATGCACTTACTAACAGATGAATCGAGGCATTACTGGTTTTTTTTATGACAAGAAGAGAACATTAAGGGGGTGACTAAAAATTGCACTTGAAAATAGTGCATTAAAGTTTTGACATTGATTACACAAAAAACTCATATTGAATGATAAAAGGAGGAAACGGAAGTGGGCGGGGCCATAAAGGTCCAGATAAAAGTTGATGCTTGAGGTGTGAAACGAGGGTTACAAATTTTGAGAAAGGAGATGATTTCTATCCCAATATTGAGTACATGCAATTAGAACTTCCAGCATGAATGGGGAGAGGAGAGAAAATAGAAATTTGAGCGGTTTTTCAATAGTCGTTTCGACAGAATCGTTGCATTGCCGACACACAGAAGAACAAAAACAGAAGGGAGCCGAATATGACGCAAGGGACGATGATGAGCATTTTTCCTCCCAGCGACGTCTTCTCTTCTTCCTCCACATCGTTCTCGTCTTCTTCCTAGAAAGTGAAATGAAATGAATTTGTTTCTAGAGAGCTAGAAAGGAAGGAAATGGGGTGAGAAGAAAGCGAACCTGCAGTGGGCAGTGCCATCGGGGCATCATAAGGTCCTCCGAGTGTTGTTGAGTACATCCAATTCGGCATCTGAAATTATGCCGATTTTTTCAAGTGAGCAATCAATCAAATGAAACAAAATCATTACCTATTCAACAATTCATTTCTAAACAAGGATACACTCGTTCGTAAAAACTGATAAAATTTTAGATGACTAATTTTTAATAGAGATTCAGAAAATTGAAAATTGTCTTTTTATTGTTACTGAAACAACAAACACAGGTACAGTTTCCAAAATTTTCGAATAACTCAAGTTTGAAAACAAACTTTGATCCTTTTCGATAATGAGTTCTCTGTGCTATGGATAACAGTAATTTGAGTGAATACTTGAATGAGTACGAGAAAGTTAGTACGATTGCTCATAGCTAATCGAACAGTCACGAGAGTGCAAAAAAAGATCAGAAAATGGGATCTTCATTACTGTGTCGTCTGCTTGAACCTCTAGATGAATTCAATTTGTGTTGCCTCGACACCAAGTTGTCGTTCTCACCTAGACATGCACATCTCCTTAGTGTCGAATGTGTGAACAAATGCCATATCATGACGAACTGTATGGACCGCGTTTCTCGACGTCACCGGCTCTGAGTTCCATGCCAAGACCAGAAAGAACGTGAGCAGGCACACAAATCTCATAGTGAAATGGAGACAGCCTGCAAAACCACTGGGAATCAAACTGAAATGGAAAAAAAACGGAGGCAGAGTAATTAGGTATTACGAAAAAGCAGACAACATGGAGCTTTATTTTTGACAACTAATCAACAGGCTGAGGTTGAATTTTGTCAAAAGCAAAAATAAACAACGAGCAAATTTGAAACACTGTTAGTTTGAAACGTACAAACTGGCTTTTTAAGATCTTCAGAGTTATAATAATTTCTAACTATCACCAAACTGCTCTATTCACAAAGATTGATGGGAGGAAAAGAATTCGGTTTGAACATGTGTAGGAGCCCGCAATAAATAATCAAGAGGGATGTACGGCACAGGAGAATGGCAGTAAAAAAATGAAGAATAGGGAGGTGCCGTTTGGCAGAAAGATCCACCACCACCACAATATGACAAATTTTATGGGGCGGTGGAGAGTAATATTTTGGAGGAGGAGAAAAAAAATTGGAATTTGCGAAGATTAATCTCTAGAAATTTCTCTAGAAATTTGAAAAATTAGTGAAGGTTATCATCATGATGCCTGTGCTCAATCAATTTCTGCCAGCCTATCTCAGGTACCACTAGAAATGAAGATCACCCCTGTTGCAAAAGGTCCCGCATTTTTCGGAATAGAACATTGTACAACAAACCTAGAAGATGAGGGAAAAGAAAAGACAAGTTGCTTTTGAGAAGTGAGTTGCTTTAGTGGAAAGTCGGTGAAGCGAGACAAGTTAAGAGAAAAGGAGTTGAATGACTATTCGGTATGGTTATGAAGAAAATCCATCAAACATGCACATATCATGCAGTATCCTCTATTGCCAGTGTGCGCTCTATTTTTTAGAGATATGACTGACAGAGAAAAGCGACACTAATCCCGATTAAAAAAGCTGTGGATATCACTTGTGACACAACGTGACACTCAATATGATGATAAAGCTGGTATGGAAGGGATATTGAACTCCGAAACAAGTTCTTTCGAATTGAAATCAAATTCTGATTTCCTAAAGCTAGAAATCAATTAGAAGAGTATCCGGTGTGGTAGGAGAAAGGAAGGAAACAGAGTCTAATGTAAGCTTTTCCTCTTCTGAACTATTTGCTCTCCAATTGAATATTCATTCGTTTATGTTATATTGGACAAGATATCTCCCACCCTACTTTTTCGTCACCACCACCACTCTTAAAAAAGCAACGAAAACACCAAAATTTAATTGTGAGGTCATCTCTTACTGAGCGAAACATGAAGAAATGTTGTCGTGGTCATCAGAATGAGAGGAGAGCATCAACGTAATGGTCGATAATTTCGGTAAAATGAGCTCGTGGGAAAAGGAAGAAGGTGAAATGGAATCTGCCTGTTTTCCGGCCACTCACGCACTATTTCCATCGGCACTTGCTGGATGTCTCTTTCGCGAAAGAGCATCTTCGCCAACGCAAGACGGATCAAATAACGTTTCAAATCTCAACCATTTCACTTTCGAAGCGGAACACAGGTTATAGTGTTTGTTGTGTCATAAGGGTACATCAAAATAATTTAGTATGTTTTGTTACCTCTAGTCCAAAAAAAATCTTAGAATATTCAAGAAATGTTGAGAAGTGACATAAAATTGGAGATGGTTTTTTTCATTTCTCGCTTTAATCCCGAAATTCTGAATCCAAAGAAGGCCGGAGGAATGAAAAGGGGGCGGAGCATCATGGGAGCTTCATGCTCAACCAAATCCCGCATACCAATCGATGATTTCCTTCACCTTTTCCGGTTTCGTCGTTTCTACTCCTCTCGGCTCTTATTTTCCATTTCCTATCTTTCTATCCTAGTTTGGAAGGTGGTGGATTATCTGGATATCGGATTAGCGCATCGATTTGCGCATCCTAGTCTCAGTCAACACGTCGTCAGAGCGTAGATTTTCATAGACTTGATAGAAAACAGAGAAGCGTTCTGAGTTCTAAATGGAAGCTGACATAACAAATAAGAATTCTCTAGGTAGTTCTTCGTGAGGTGTTCAGCTTTTTTTTACTTGTTCCTTTTTTTTGATATTGTCTGAAGTCTCCTTTTGTTGTGAGAGTAGTTAAACCGTGAAATCTGATTTTCGGGGATCTTTTCAATGTGTTCTTTCACAAGTTTTAGCAGAGTACCTTCTCAGAATAAGATGATTTTAAATGTGAAACAACTATTCTGAAAACGCGCTAGGACCTGTAAAGTGAGAGGGTAAAATTTTGGGGTTCAGTTGATCTGATTCCTATAGTGTCGTTGAGAGAGCCACTGTGAATTCAGATTCTAGACCTGAAACGACAACTACGGGGTCTGGAGATAGAAAGGTAAGCGTTTTGAAAACAGAAGTGAATGGGTAAAAAGGGTTCCAACAAGTTGTGCTGCGCAACCAGATGGCGGAAAACAAAGGAGGTAGCGGTGGCGTGAAAATCGGTGACCCCGGTCTTCAACGTCTTCCTCTCCAACTGCTTCTTCTTCTTCTTCGTCGACAGCAGTGCACAAAACAATTGACTGAGACTCCTGAAGGGAAGGAGGCGGCGCCCATCGTGTCGCTCCCTTTCTTCCTGTCAAGCACAAGGAAACCCCTCACTTTTCATCGAGCCAACGTGAAATTAAAAGTGAAACAGACCATTGAATCAACGTACGGAAAATAGCAAAAAAAAAAACACAGAAGAAGAAGATGAAGACGAGGACGAGGCAACCGAGGGAGCAGCGTTTCTCCAAGACAGAGAGAACATAAAGTGACAAAAAACGAACGCCGGGTGTGACCCTTGGAAATATGAACGATTAGTTGAAAAGAGGGTAAAGTGTGTTGTTTAGTGTCCGGAAAAAGGAAAAGCAAATCTGGTAGTGTAAAAAAGAAGGACGGAGAAGATGAGGCTGACGGGGAAAAATGAAACGCAGAAGAAGAACTCCGTGGCATCAGAATTAGATTTGCTAATGCCTCCACTCATTTGCCGCTGTATTTTGTTGTTGAGTTCGTCAAAGTGACGATGATCGAGTTGGATTCAAGGTACAAGACGTTTTCCTCAGATTCTTCTGTTTTGTCTCGACCACTAACTCCGAAGTTCCAAAAGCATATTTCAATCATATATAAGGACAGATGGAGTATTATATGATATGAGTTTTGAGATTGAAAAATTATTAAACTGGCTGGCATAGTTTATGGCAACTTTAGATCGAAATGTTAGGTTTGGTGTCCGTGAAACTGATTGGGTTGGTCTGGTGTAAAGTTTTTCTCTAAACCTCATTCAAAAGTGGAGAGAAATACAATATATTCCAAACAGCCAGCACCAAAACTTTGCTTCCAAAATCCAATGAATTTCAAATTGGGAATCGGGCTTTTTTCAAACTTTCCTACTCCTAACTCAATCCGGATAAGATGGATCTCAAAGAGACCTCTATAATAAAAGCGGGGATTCCAAAATTTCAAATTTTGCTTGAAATGAAGACCTCATGAAACAAAGCTGGGCGACCCAAAAAAACACAACGACCCCTCAGTTTTCAAAATTTTGAAGAAACGAGAGAAGAGACGAACAAAATTGCCACGCGAGCCGTTTTGATGTCGCCGAAAGGGCCGGAAGATGGGAAGTGAATGAAGTTCGATTCTTGGAAGGGTTGAAACTTTCGAAAAGTTCCTTCAAACTTTGTTTCTTCTTTTGAAAAGAGCTAATAGGAAATGTATGGACCATGGCATTGGCCAAAGGGATGTTCTTTTCTGGAAGGGCAAAAGACACTGTCGTGTTCAAAGTTGAAAGAAAGTATATAGACAGATGCATTGGGGATCGCCTGAGTAGTTCTCAACCATAATTATTTTTATGCGGGGCTCACTCGATTTGAATGTCGTTATATGCATACTCAGCACCGGTGAGTCCCTTCTTATACCCCAATTTGAGGACGGGACACCGATCCACTTGGAATTGCTTCATCTCTTTTTTTTCGTTTTCCGAACAATGAATCGGAGGAAAGCTGCGATGGTGCTCAATTATCTCAAACTTGCCTGTTGTAGACATAAAACCTAACCACATAATCGTGAGCTTTACCGAAACGTAAAAGATCTTAACTGGTGACAAAAATATGATTAAAAACGGGGGAGATGGAGAGGGTGAATAGAAAATCTCGAGGATGTTGGAAATTAGTGAAAGACACACACATTTTAGTGTGTTGGCGAGGGTCTGTGGTGTACTCGTTGGGATGATTGATGATTTCATGCATATATCACGCAGAGCCTCTTATTTTGCAACATCCTCGGGATGAGACAAGAGATTTGAAACGTTTTGACAGGAAAGGAGGAGACACACGCTAAAAAGGTCACAAATAAGAGAGATCCGTTTTGAAGAAAAGGCCATGTGATGGGTGTCGCTTTAGAAAAGGTGTACAGAATATGGGTTTCACTACAGTATGGGGAAAATGGAATCGCCTTAGAGAGTTTTGAAAATAGACATACAGATATATTGATAGCTGTGAATACGGTAAATTAGTCTGCAGAAGTGTAAGTTGTAACTCTTAGAGAACTGTATAACGTTTTCGTTGACCTTTTCCAGTACCACCAGTCGCATTCGCTGATTACTCGAACTCTGTTTAAACACCAAAAAAATTCAAAAAGTTTGGTGTGAGAGTTACTTAAGAAAGCATTGACGACACAAGACGACCGACGACGGCGACGACGTTTTCGAAGAAAGAAGAAGAAACGGATTAACAAAGAGGAAACCGATGTGAGTTGCAAAGTGGTAGTGGATGAATTGCAACATGTTACTGCATACTGGGATACTAGATAATGCAGAAATGATAGAGTGTGAAGGAGAGTGTCTCCCTCTATCTCTTTCTCGAAGAAAAACACCAATGTCCCAAAGGGCACGAAGAAGTCGTTGGATGGTTTTGAAGAAACGAGGATGCTTCTGAAGACGTTGTTTCTTTCTGGGGCGCATATCTCGTTTTGAGCTTCTTCATATATCCTTCGGAATACTCGTTTTTTTCGAGAAGAAGAGGCCAGAACCAGCGGCGACGTAGTCGAAAAAACACATAACATGTCTATGATGCGCATATATTCGTTTCCAGCTAATCCCTCATGTCGTTTTTGACGCAATGTCATTGGATTGCTCCGATGGGAAAGTCGCGGGGACACTGGTTTGGTAACTTTTCGAGCTGGGAACGAGCATAAAGAAAATCTGATAATGTTTTGATGGAAAAACAACAAAAACCGTGAAAGAATAATGTAGCAAATTTCGGGATGCGCTTGTGTGCAGGTCCCGGATTAGCAGTCACATTTTCACATTTCCCTCCCGACATTTCACATCCTAGCATCTGACTTAATCTTATTCCAAATTGTTAGTCCCTTTTATTTGTGGACTACTATCAGCCGAATGTGAGGGATGTGCTTGTAGAGCAGTAAGCGACGGGGGAGGAGCAAAAACAAGAGGAAAACATCTTTTGAGAGCAGGTTTTAATTGGCAAAATTTTTATCCATCTTGTATTCTAACTGGACAGAACTTGAGTGTTTTTTCTCTCCATATATATTCTATCTTTCTTTTTTCATTGCCAACTGCAAGTTTTCCGATGTTCCGTGCTTCTGTGATGATATTGAACATGCTTGGTTGGGCGGCTAGTTGAAAGAGAGAAAAGAAAAAACGAATTTGATCATTTTCATCCTCTACTGCACAGAGAGAAACTCTTTCCAACTAAACTCGTTGTTCTTGGAAATTATATTTACTACTTCCCCTATTCCCATTCTCCTGGTAAAATCTTTGTTCCTTCCTCTGCCGAGAAAGAAACCCACTCTGGTCTTATTTCATTTTGTCACGAAATATACCCGCCCAAATTGCCCCTCTATACTCCTGCTCAATATATTGATCTACACACAATCTCAATGAGTCGATTACAAAACCTTATCATATTTGTGATTCTTGCAGTACTGCTGTTTGCGTATTGTTTGATCCTTAAGGTGAATCGTATTTCTCTTTCTACCATGAATCGTTTTCTCAGACCAAACCAGGAGAACCCGAGCCTTCCATGTTCCGAGAGACCAACATGCTACCTGAACTGACATTTTCCAAATTGGCAGACTTTGAAAACCGAATGGTTGTAGAGCTAGATGCCATCTCAATGGAGGAGTATGAGAGAATCAGAAATCCGAGCTTTCCATCGGAGCCGGTTCCAGATTACAGCATGATGCAGGTTGTTGTCTTCATATCATTCTCGATGTAAGTTCAAGGGTTTTCTGGTTAGAAGCACTTTGGTATTGTCTTCAGAGTTGGCATCATCGTTGTTCTCTGTGCAGCTCGCTGGTTCTATATCAAGGAAGACGGTGACTTCTATCGAGAGCACTTCTCGAGTAGTAACGCCCTAAGCAGTCAGGAAAAGTTATTCAGAAGCTATGAAACGACGCAGAATTAATTCAAAATCTATATCAAAATAGCTTCCACCATTTTTTTCATCACGTTACTTCTTACCGCATGACTTCCCAAAACCTGAAAATTCTAATCAACCGGAAACAGAGTATCTTAAAATGAATGTTTGTCGTCTTCACTCTCCGCCCAAGCTCTTCTAGATTTGATAAAACTTGCCCCAAATTTGCACATTGTTTTCTCTATTTGCATCGTTGTTCCCAATGCTGGAGCATCTTCTGATCGCCGCTCTCGTTGTCTCTTCTATTCCAATTTGTTACGCGTATTCTCCAGATGAAACGAATGAGTCCTATTTTCACGATGGCTCAGATATTCTAGACTTTATTCTGGATACAGTATCGGTTACGGTGTTGATTATATTGTCAGTTGTCTTGTAAGTCAATTCACTTTTTATTTTCCAATATCCGTCTCTCGAATTTAAGATTCGCCATAGGCGTTATGGTATTCTTTTTGTGTCAGTGTTCACCAATGTCAACAGCTCGATCTCACGATGATAATGAATACAAGTATCATCTGGCGACTTCTAAAATCTACACCACCTTGGGCAGAGATATAAACAGCAACGGTAGAGATATGAAGCAGTTTTCCAACAGTCGAAAATTGTCGTCAATTTTGGAGAGCAACGATTTGTCGATTATTTGAAAATTGAGTAACACTTGTGACCAAAACTCTCTGAATTGGCACTTTGATTCTAAAAATTGCATATGAATTTTTTTGGTCTCTCATCTTCTTTAAAACTTTGAAACTTTCTTTTTTGAAAACAAGCTACCCTGTTCGTTATCAACCGAATCTATTCTATTTTTCCTCGTATCCGTCTGAGTTTTAAGAATCCAGAATCAGCAGAACTCAAGTTTTTTTCTTCGCTCACTTGAAACCATTCAAAATATTTAGAATAGCTAGTGAGATAATTCTACTGCACTTCCTTTCATTGATCTCTAATAATATTGTGATTCAAATCCACATTTAATCACTTTTGTTGTTCGATTTTTCAAATTCTCCATTTCAACTTTCAATTGTACCAATAAATATGTATATATCGACCCAACAATAAATTCACAACAGTCAATCAAATTAGAAAGTTCTGCGAATGCGAGAAACGGCACGTTGGCGAGCAGTGAATCTGGCTCTGTTCTTGGTTGGGTAGGTGGTGTCACCGGAGCCAGCTGGCTTCTCGCCTCCTCCGGCTCCAGCTGGTGCTGATTCACCCGCTCCGGATTTCGTTGATGCTCCTTCTCCAGCAGAAGCTCCCTCAGCTGGTGCAGCTTCACCTCCTCCAGCTCCTGCCGGGGCACCTTCTCCAGTAGCGCCACCATCCTTTCCAGCGTATGTTCCTGATCCAGCTCCACCAGCTGGTGCTCCTTCTCCTTCAGCTGCAGTTCCTGGGGCAGTTGCTCCATCGGTAGGTGCTCCTCCAGTAGATGCAGCTCCGGAGGTTGGAGCCTCTTCAGTTGACAGTGCTTCTCCGTTCGATGAAATTGTTTGAACTGGACTACCGGCTCCCTCAGGAGTAGCTTCCGCGGCTGGGGCTGGAGCAGCGACTTCTGGAGCAGTTCCGACGGTTTCAGCTCCCTAGAAGAAAAAAACCGAATACGTGAGTAATTGAAATGAAAAACTCACCACTGGTGCACCAGCTCCTTCGAATTCAGTTCCAGTTGGAGCAGCATATCCACCACCTCCTCCAGCGACGTCTCCCTTTCTTGATGGGCATGGGCAATAAGCAGCATCTTCTCCTGCGGCTCCAGCAGCTCCTGGAAGTCCTGGGAATCCATCAGCTCCCTTTTCTCCTTGAGATCCTTGTGGTCCTTGTTCTCCTTGAGCTCCAGCGCTTCCATCCTCTCCACGCTCTCCTGGGAGTCCCTCGTCTCCTGGAAGTCCGTCCATTCCGGTTGGTCCCTTTGGTCCTGGAGCTCCCTTGGCGAATCCTTTCCCGTCGGCTCCTGCGGATCCTCTTTCTCCTGACGGTCCCATTGGTCCTGGATGTCCATGGTCTCCTTCTGGTCCGTCATCTCCTGGTGCACCGTCGCGTCCAGCGTTTCCTGGGGCTCCCTTGTCTCCCTTCTCTCCACGAGATCCACGCTTTCCTTTGTATCCGGTGACTCCTGGTGGTCCAGCTGGACAAGCTGTGCAGAGATCTCCGGCAGAGCTGGCAGCTTGCTCATTGGTTCCATCAGATCCGTCTTTTCCTGGTGTTCCATCAGTTCCATCTGTTCCAGGCTCACCTGGAGATCCAGCTTCTCCCTTTGGTCCTGGTGGACAAGAGTTGTCAACTACAACGGCTCCGGCGCCTTCTGGAGCAGTTCCTGCAGCTGGTGCTGTGTCGGCTGGTGCTCCACCTCCGGCAGCTCCTCCTTCCTTGTCTGAAAACGAAACGGGATTAATTGAAGAGAACAAGCGAAGTCTGGGAACTCACATGTCTGTCTGGCAACTCGTCTATGGCTCTCGTTAGTGACCAATTCCTTCCATAGAACGTTCGAAGTCTCTTCGAATCCAGTTTTGGCCGATTCCAATTGAGAAGTCATATCGCTCATGGTATAGAAGAGGACAGGGGTAGCAGTTACCATGATCAGGAAGGCACATCCTGACAGGATCACAGCAAACGAGACAGTTGAAGACGAAGATTCCATGCTCTTGTAGCTCATTGTAATGAAACAATGAAAGAGAGAATTGGATGATGAACAGCTTGATTCAAACTTTCCTTTTATACAACTAAGATTATCTCAAATCCCGATCTCTATGTTCCGGAAAGTAGTCCAAACCACTTTTCATTCTTTTTGATCTTATCTACCATACAAGTTTTGGAATTAAAAAAGAAATTTCATACAGGAATTCAATGTTGTCTGACTGTACAACTAAACTAAACGTCATTATTTCACGAAAGGAGCACGAAGCTGAGTCGAAATTATTGTGAGTTTCTCAAGAACAAACTGGTTGAGTTTAGAATGTTTTATAAAAATATTCTAATTAAAATTTTTCGAATGGCTGGATTCCTCAAGGATGTCGAATACTAAAGTTATGTTTTCAAAGGGAATGAATATAAAAAAAAGGATTCGGGCGTTGAAATAACTTGTTAAATAGAGAGAAAAAACGAGAAAGTGATTGTTGTTCTGATTTTGCAGAGAAAAACTAAAAGAGATCTGTTTTGAAGACTCGGGTATTTAGACGGAATTATGAAAAAAATTTGAATGGTCAAAAGATTCTACAAAAATTGTTGGTATTGAATGACCAAGCATTCCCAAAAAAACTTGCTTCCGTGGCAGAAATTCAAATACTTAGTTGGAATGAATTCTGAAACAGGGGAAAAGTTAAGACCGGAAATGATGCTAACATTGAGTATTGTTTTTCTTTCAGATCATGCTTCCATCCATCGCTTCTTCGTCGGTAGACCCATTGAGCAGCATCATAAACTCTTCATCCGTTGGAATGAGAATGTCCGGGACTGATGCATCCTGAGAACATAGAATGTATAAAAATTACAAAACGTAAAACTAACCACGTCACCAGTTGCAAGCAAAACATGGACACGGTCATGGTACGCCGCGTGCTGATTGAAGCTATCCTCATCAGCGAATGATCGGTAGCACTTCTGTAATGAATAATATTCTGAGAATCACAATTCAATGATGCAACTCACTTCGCAAAAGAAGTCAAGTCCCTCTCGAGAATTTCCATGCTCCACTGTATGATGGCTTATGCAATCCGTTCTCGTCATAAATTCAGCCTTGCACAATGGACATTGATGTCTGAAAATGAAGTGTGCACTGCACAGATAGGAAATAGTCCGGCTCGTTTTAGCGGCTCTTTTACTGAATCAGAGGTCCATATTAAAATGAAAGCTTTAAAGATTCATTCAGGATTTAGCACTTGTCAAAAGTGATGCGTGAGGTATTTCAATATTCAAAGGGCAATAG
This sequence comes from Caenorhabditis sp. 40 LS-2015, assembly GCA_900536305.3. NCBI lineage: Eukaryota > Metazoa > Nematoda > Chromadorea > Rhabditida > Rhabditidae > Caenorhabditis > Caenorhabditis tribulationis. The sequence continues at coordinate 27,438 of LR545332.1, read as the reverse complement.
CCAAAATTTCAACAGTCGCAATTAAAATCAGAATTCACCGGGCCTCTTATTTTTCATGAGACTCCAATTGTGGTGCAGAGTGGAAAAAACACTCACGTTTCAAAAGCAATAGACTTCGCCATTTCGAAGATGTGAGACCATTTTTCCAAAGACAAATTGTTGAAGATTGTATCTTCTAGACGATTGATTTTATCCTCCAACTCAACCTGGGGCAAGATATCTCCTCTTCTCAACTTGTCGACCCACTGTTCTGGCTCACCAAGGCCAAGTTTCCTGTAATCAATTGCCTATTCTCACAGACTGAACCAAACACTCACTTCTTCTTTTGTTTGATTGGAGTTTGGTAAAAAGCCGACGGCCCTCCTCGAACAACAATAGCATCTTCAGGTACCTCAGCTGGTGGCCGACGATTGCTGAAAATGAAGTTTCGAGTAACAGACTTTTTTGACCTGCTTTCTAACCTTGCGAATGGTCTCCACGCTGCTTCCAGCTCTTCCTTTGTGGTCACATGAGTTCGTAGATGTTTTTTCAAGTTTCCTTTCAGTCTGGAAAACGTTTTTACAACTTTTCTTGTGTTTGAAGTCGCTCTTCTTCCAAACTTAATGTTGCAAGAATTACGGTCACGAGTGCCTTTATCTTATCGGGACGATGCATCTTATCTAATGAATTTTTCAATACACCGTATGAATAGACACTCTCTTTCTTGTCTGCTTTATCGGGTTTTCTACAGTGTGTCCTATGGTAATACCGTCTCTCTCGTTCATTTCTTTTTTTCTCTACCGTATCCGTGTCTGCCAACACTGTATAACACCGTATTACGTCCGAGGGTTGAAGGAAAAGGAAAGAGAAAAAGAGAGTCACCTCCAGGGCAACTGTCGACGCACACATACACACACACGGTCACATTTTTATTACTGTACACACTATGACAGTAGAGCAGGATTATCTTGCAAGAAACAGTCTACATGTCATTACAGGAGAGAAGACGACAGATGGCAGAAGTTGGGGAACACCTCACCTGCACGTTTTTCCACAGTAAGGGCAGGCGTGTGGAGTGAAGCCAGTATGGACGGAACGATGCTCGAAAAGATTTGACTTGAATCGGAAGGCTTTGGAACAGATATCACAGAGGAAAGGCTTCTGATCGGTGTGAATCACGGCATGTTGTTGCAATCCTGAAACATGAAAAGATTTTTGGCGGGATAGAGACGATTGCCACATACCTTTATATGAAACAAAGATTTTATTGCAAATGTTGCACTGGTGGACCGCTCTGGGTGTGGCCATTCCTTCCACTATCTCATCTTCTTCGGGATATCCCATTGCAAACTGAAAAAAAACAGAATTGATTTTTCGATTGAAGTTTAAGCTTACCTGGGTGTAATCCGTTTCATCCAACAACATCTCATCATCGATGCTGTGATGATAGAGTGTTGGATCGGCTCCATGACTCATTCTCGAACTTGGGAGGTTTGGATTTGGTTGTTGCACAGAATTTTGTCGAGTCTAGAAAAGTAAAGAATGAGTACTGTAGTTGAGAGTGAGAGAGAAAGTGAGAGGCGGGTCGAAACTGAAGGACGCGCCGAACAGAACAAAAAGAAGAGAAAAATGCGTATCTTTTTCGTGACGACATTAGTCTTAATTGACGGGAAGAGATATCGAAATTACTGGAATTTGTTTTTTGTTACTTTTTCCAAAGATCATACGGTTTGCAGGTTTTTGATTGCAGGTTACATTACATTACACCGACTTGCAAAATTTTTCTATTTTTCTATATTGGAAACCTAGTTGATTCCAGAAGTGTATTGAAAAGAAAACAATGTTATCGTAACCTCGATACAGTAGAATCTCGGTAGAACCGCGACGCGGCCGCAACGCACGTCTATCGTAGACAGAAAAGACATGGCCGAGGGTGTGCGGGAAAGAGAGACCCGGTCACCCGCCGTCCTTTTGTCTATTTATCAAAGAAATGGTGGGTGAAATCACGGTCATTTTTGTTGGCGCCATTCGAGAGCGTGCATACGATAACGAGTAAAACACAAACGCTACGTTTGGAAAAAGTGTTTTCTCACAAAAGCTTCGGTGCCTGGTTGATACAGAAGTTCAGACATTTCATGACAACAAAATGTCAATAACCCGTCGGTATGACTTGTACGAGAATTTATACCAATTTCTGAAAATAATGAAATCATTTCTGCTCAAGTATGAATACGAGCAAATGTGACTGGCCTTCTGCTCAAAAATATAGAAAAAAGTTTCGCTAGTGATGCACTAGAGAACGGAGAGCAGAACTCACGCAAAACAGATTTTCCCGTCTTTCTCAAAGCAAAGCACCTTTTCTCTCATAATAACGACTTCCACGTTTTCGAAACGCCGGAACACAGCAAAACTCATTAGATTCTGCGCGACGGGCCCGGCAGATGTGCACTCTCTCACTCGCTCGTACTATTTTTTGCCCCCCCCCCCCCC